>JAOXYM010000022.1:14364839-14389463 GCA_028567055.1 Leptatherina wallacei | reverse complement strand
ACATGACCCAAGGCCTGCCTGTGGTGAAAAGTTAGAATGGGTTCATTTTACCGAGGAGGGTGAAAGAACTTTTATAGAACAAGATACTTCTTGGCCCTGGGCTGACACGGCCCAACCTTATGCAACATACTGTCCTGCATGGGCTCCCATTGCACCGAAAGTCTTTTGGTCGGAGAGAAGAGGAGGCGGGGTGGTGAGTGGTTCCGGACAGACATAACAGGCTGGCTATCCTCAACTAATCTCTTTACAGATGGGGCACATGAACAAATATAGAACATATTTTATAGAATACATGAGAAGGACAAGAGAAAATGTTGTGTTGCCAGAGTTGTTTTCTTCACCATCAAACATAGTGATTTAGACTGGAAATTACAAAGGAATAAAAAAGAAATGGGATTAATGGATCAATTTGTTTGCTGAATTTTCATGGTTCAACAATTAGCTTTACTGAGTTTGAAATTTCTTTGTAGTTCAACCCAGAGAGAGACACAACAACACCATGTAAATATCAACCTTTTTCTTTATAGGAAAAATATAAAGCTTGCTTTGTTTGTATATGTATATTTGGAACACTATTGTCTTGCATTTTCAGATCATGTATTTCTGCAAAAGTGAACAGACAAATCCTACAAATTTTACTGTCAAATTTTCATTTAAGTTTGCAGGTATTATTGGAAAAACTCATTATAATGCCAATTTTTGTTCTGTCAGTTTTACCTCAGTATCACCGACAGAACCTATGCACACTGATGCACACATCCTGTATTTGTAATAAGTGACTGCCCGACTGATTCATCGTAAGACAATGGTCTGTATTTATGTTCACTGGTGTTTAAAATCCTTCTGTGCACAGTTCAAGATTAATTTTATTGTCAATCAGCAAGTTAAAGACATGGATATTTAACATTTTCACTCAGGTGAAATATGTTTACAATGCATAAACTGAAAGTAATAGTAATGACCTAAAATCATAAATGAATGAAACACAGTTAAAACAGAGCAGCATGTCAAGGAAAGTGGATGAACCAGTCATGTAAGCCTTGTAATTAGCACATATACCTAATACTTCGATTAAAAATTGTTACATACTGAGAAAAAGGTCCAAATTAGAATAACACTAAAATACAGTATTTGTTAAAACACATACAGCATTTAAGAGGAGTATCTGAGTAAGTTTATGTGGCTACTTTCAGAAAAATGATTGCTCTCCTTAATAATTTACCACCATTGATTACTTGGTAAGAAGTTCACAACATTAAGAACATATTTGAATACAAACATGCTTCTTACACTTGTGTGCACTTATATAATGTAGGATGTAAAGTTCCACCCTTCTATGAAAATTCCTTTGGGGGAGTTCTGTGCTCTGTTGATTCAAAGGTTTGGGCGACAAAGCTTGTCCCTGAATGTGTGTTCTACAGAAAAGTAAATGCCTCAGAGGCTGTTGTACAGGATGAGGAAATTACATAATTACATTTCATTGAGATCTATGGACCTAAAAGGAGCCGGTGGCTTGGGAATGTTCACTGGATTTCTTTAATCTTCTCAAACTTCTAAATGCATTTGGCAGCAAGTGTTATATATAACATTTCTGACTGAACTAGCATGTGGAAGGGTCCTAGTGATACGTAATATTTCAGTTTCATTATTCCCTCAAACACCTGCAAAATCACCAACAATTCACTCATGTATTTACTATTTTTCAAATAATTTTCTGATTGTAAACAAGTATTTTCTTAATAATATAAGTTTCAGACTTAGGCTCGAAGGAATAGTGATGGTTATTTTTGCTATAATTTCTGACTTTTCAGAAAGGCTAAACAACTATTTAATGCTCGACTTATATAATTTTCAGGTGTATTGCTAATGCAGCTTTTTGATATGCTGATTATATTATTTTAACAAACTATAGAGGTTTTACATTGATGTTCTTTGTAGAGTCCCTCAACAAATAACATTATAATCCAGGGCTTCCTTGTTAATCTAACTCTGGACAGAGCTCTTGATTGTTATCAGTTAAATGGTCAAAGTACTGTGAACCAAAACTGATTTAACATTTCATATAAGCAAAAGGGGGGGTCGGGGTTGAATGACAGATATTGTATGGTTTGTATTGAAATAACTCCCTGTGTGGATGCTAGTTCCTCTCTGTTGTACTGAAATGATACCTGGACAGCTTAGTGATTTGATAGTGTAGCCCAGATTAAAACATGTTGTAATTAAACCCTGAGTCACAAATTAAATGTATCCATTACAAATGACTACCAAAGCAAAACCTGAGATACTGGTGTGCTCCTGTGCTGTTTCTACATTGTGTGCTACATCGTGTGGCCTGTTAGAGTGGGAAGACATCCCGTGAGGGCAAATATTTTTAATTAGTGCTCCTTATAAGAAACAAACAAAATAATATATCACAGCATATTTAATCAAAATAAGCAATGCTGAGGTTTTCTGTACTCTTTCTATTGTAGATACAAATGCCACTCTGTTGATGGGACAGTGCTTCCACAGTTGTGTTTCGGCTTTACTTTGTGTCCTAGTTTATGGCCTCAGTGGCATGTAAGAGAGAGGGTAAAAGCAGAAGTTCTGCCATGTTCTGTTTAGTTAAGTGATGATTCCTCATGGGAAACGCAGAGGCTTGAGCCACCATATACAGTATGAAACATTAATATAGCAATAATAGTCAGTAGGCTACAGTTGCTGCTATGAAGGGGGAACACGGAGGGTCTGTGTTGTTTACTGCATGATTCAGATAATTTGTACTATTTTAAAACCTGAGACGGCCAAAGAAGGTGAAAGTTAATATCTTCACATTCTGGAGCAGAAGTGCTGTTAGCTGATGTCAACAAGTGGAACAGCTGCAGGGAGTCAAGCTACTTTCTCCAGTCAACTCACAGCAGAAGGCTCAGCCCTCAACATCCGAAAGTGATGAATATTATTTCAGTGTAGTTCAGTTAACTTGTTAAACACACAGGGAATATTTCAGCCAGACCTAAAGAACAAGAAAATGATTTTTTTTTCCTGACCTCTCATCTCTCCCTTTCCTGATTACATAAATGTGTTTCCATGTTTCCATTGATGATCTCCAGCACGACAAGCAGCTATTGATCTACCAATTGTGATGTGGTAGGCAGCTGGGCAACTGTGAAACTGCTCACACCACTTAGACAGCTCAAACTGCTGGAATAGTTCCGGACGACACGAGTGAATGTGCTAGTTTTTGCAGTCTGCACCAAGACAAGCCTGCAGACACACAAATCTGCACAGACAACTAAATATTCTTATTTTAGACTTGCTAGCGATGTAGCTGCTAAATATGTAGCTAAGCCTGTTGGCTTGTTTCTCACTAAAGTTCAAACTGAAATAACTCAGCAACCTGTTTATCGGTTGCCATGAAATTTGGTATCTGTCATCTTACGAATGAAATTTAAAGACTTAAGTGCTTTGTCTATCAGTGGTATATTAGCCTGATGATGTTGACGTTTAGCAAAGGGATTCTCAGGGTGTGCTTCTTCCTCGGTGGGTCAAGGTGGGATCACAGTTGAGTTTGGGGTGAAACTTGAAATTAATTCTCTGATATGACTTGCTGATCTGCATAAAAATCATATTAAAGCTACCAAATAATTTTAAGAGAAATAGGATGTGACAAAATAGAGTAATAGAAATAGTGTTCCCACATTAATAACATGAGAAAATCAATATTTTCATACTTTGTTGGTTTCTAATGGTGGGAAGCAAAGCAGGCAACAAAGAGCAATGACCCCCCCCCCATCTCAGGCTGTTTTTTTTCCTGAAGGAGAGCCTGTGTGCTTAGAACCCAGCTGGTCTTATGGAAACATTGCAGTCCCCAGTGAAAGTGAGTGCAGAGAGATGCATCTCATCAAGGGTGCTTTGCTGCAAGTCTGTGCCTGTTAATGCAAAACAACCAGGATGAAAAAAGAAGCCGACTGCTGAGGCATTGCTTTATATTTAAACCTCCACTGGTCTTCATAAAACGATGAGGCCTGGTGGAATCAAAAAGCTCATGATCATAATTTGTACCTCTGAGGATTTTATATTTTTGTACACTGTTACCATACCTTTACATCATCCTGCAGAAAGACAAGCTGCGACAGTGCTGTCAGGTCAGATGCTCGGCTTGATTAAATTCAGTGTCATACACTGATGGAATAAAGTCTTTGATTGGCAGCTTACCAGAAATATCAGCTGTAGATAACAAGAAAATAAAGAAGATGTGTTAAGTGTGTCACCTGAGGGACTATTGAATATTGCAGTGACATTAAGTTCCACAGTGGAAAAGTTGAAGGGCTTTCCTTCCAATCATATGATTTGTTTGCAGGAACAAAGCCAGCCTGCTACTCCTGCTTCATAGGCCTTTGTAGATCCACCAGGGAATGATTAGTGTCCATGTCACTTACCATGCCCCATTCACTTTTTTTTTCTTTTGAAATTAGCGATGGAAAGTAATCGTCTCTCATGAATGGGATGATGTATTGTGTCTGAAATAGACCTGGCAAAGCATTTGACTTTTGTCCAGATTATTCCCAAGTCTGCCAATGTTTAAATGACACAAATAATCCGGGTTTCAGGGAAAAAGGATGATGTCGTATGTATCTTCTTTTAAAGTAATCTCTCAAGCTGGCAAAACAGTGCATCACGTGCACATTCCCGCAGAGCCACAGCACGACAGGAGCATTATTCTAACTACTATTCTAGACAGTTACTTTCTCTTTTACTCTGTCAATTGTTTAATTCTCTCTGTCTTGACATGAGCAGCTTGACTTTTATGGCCAGGTCTTTGGGCTGCTGTCACAGTACTGGAACTGACAAGTAAAGTCAACAGATCAGAGCACAAAACCGAACCCTCAGGTGTAACTCTGAACCCTCTGTTTAGACCAAGAATGTCCTTAAGAGGTGTGATGCTCCTCTCCTGTTACCTGCTACTCTTATTAGACATGGAAAACTTGCCCTATTTTCAATGCCCCACTAGAGCAGAGATGTCTTCTATTACACATGTGGGTCTTGAATGTTGCATTGATTAAATCCCAATGGGGAAATCGGTCCTTCCTTTGCCACCATGCCGACAGAAATAGTGTATGTGTTTGCTGTTCCTGAAGTGCATACATGTGTTGTAGTTGTTTTACAATGTGTGCTATTTTAGGAGCAGATTTTGTTTA
This sequence comes from Leptatherina wallacei, assembly GCA_028567055.1. Lineage (NCBI taxonomy): Eukaryota > Metazoa > Chordata > Actinopteri > Atheriniformes > Atherinidae > Leptatherina > Leptatherina wallacei. The sequence goes on along the minus strand of JAOXYM010000022.1, from coordinate 14,384,286 downwards.
TAGCTGTGCCATTGGACAGGCTTTATACTGATAATACTGACAACATCGTCATGTGGAATAACTTTTTTTTATTTCAATAAAAGACTGTGGAGATAAATTTCCTATCACATCAACCCTGCATGCCCCTATTTTCTCTCTTCTTCTCCTAAGGGGTTTCTAATCAGAAGTCACATGTCATTTCCTGCAGGGCTTCTGTGGTATTGTTTTACTTATGGCAGACCTGCTTAAATCAAGCATAAGCCACCTCTGTAATCTCATGACAGGCAGGACAAGAGAGAAAATTGTGTCGTGACGTAACTAATAATCTTCTTGCAGGGAGAAAATGTGTTTTCAGCAAAATGAAGAAATCAGTTGTTATTTTAAGAATAGAAAGGCTGTCATGTCACTAGCAGGCAAAAGATTCTAGTTATGAATAAATGTAAACTTAAGATAACCTTCCTTGTCACCTATACATCAGTGAGGTTTGAAGCTCTTAGCTATACACCAGAGGATTTGTTGTTCAACAGCCTGGTCCCACTCCCGATCTGTACATTTTGGGTATCTCATTAACACCATCAGAAACTCAGTATCAGCATCCCTCAACCGGGATGGCAGAGAGGCCACTGTTGCCGTAAACATCCACTTGTGAGGTCTGAAGCAGGGGAGATAATCTCACCTGGAAAAGAAAGAAGATGATATCGACCATCTGCTTCGTCTAGAGGGGATTTTATTGGCATGCAGCAGCAGAGTGGAGACATGGGGATGATTAGGTCTCCCTGGTGTCCCATTCCATGGGGTGCCAGGCTCAATGTCACCACTGATTGGATCCTCTAATCTTGTTCTGCGGGAATTAAATCTAAAGTGGGAGGAGGAGGATTGCATTTACTTTGCCTTGTGCCCTCCTTCTTTGTGTTGGTGTGTGTGTGTGGTGCTGTGACTGCTGCTTCCTGTTCCTTATGATTAACAGTTACAGTGTGAGACATATGGAAGTGTCATTCAGCACAATTTCTTCCGTATACTAATAGACCTTCAGGTTGATCTAGATCCTAACTAGTTGCTAAGCATCATACTTTCTCTGTGGCAACATTATACACTAAACCCCTAGAGGAAGTGCCGGAAAAATTAAGGTTATTAACTCACATGGAAGCTGAGGATCAAATTAAGAATGATTTTAAATGTCAGCATCAAAAACCTATAGTATAGGATGAAGAAAAAGATTAAGTGTAGTCATGATTGGTACCATTTGCTACATGTTTATAGTGACTTATAGAAAGTTTCAATTCTAGTTGTAAATGTTTACCAATCATACCTCATCCATCATTATCTTTCAAATTTTTTGCTAATAAACTTTAAGTGTTATCTCAAATATTAAGATGTTTTGTTCCAAAGGCCAAAAAACTCACAAAAAAATAGAATTTATGAAAATTCAATTCTGCTAAATCTTTCTTCATGTAAGAACTTTGATTTGTTTGTAATTTAGGTCAATAATCATGGTAATTTGGATGTACTGTTCAGAAACTTGATGGTATTGTTTTATATTAATAAATAAATGACAAATATTCAAATCTGAAAAATAATTGTAAGACATTATTTTCATGGTGTCACCAAAGAATTCATCAAAATTTCATCGCCATCCACTGGTCACATTATTACAATTTTAGGACTGAAAAATTCATGATAAAGCATTTTCTTATAAAATGTCTTCCCTAAAATTAATAAATAATGACACATTTTTATTATCCTCATTTATCTGTGGATACTGACCAAGCATCAAGTTGTTTTTTTATTTGTTTGTTTTTTTCCCTGTCTTTCCATTTAACCATCCGACAATCCTCCAGGGGGATCCATAAGTGCTGACGTTGCTGGTTGCCCAGATATTGCTAAAGTAACAGTGGTTGGAAGCTTTTCTTGGCCCTTTTCATGGTGGAAGCCACTTTGTCCTCAGAACAAGGATGTGCTACACATTCAGAGGAGAGATGCCAGTTCCATTAAGAAAAACTGCTTCGCAACATACAGCTGGCAGATTGTTTCCTTTAACAAGCGGCCACCTGTAGAGTAAAGGACAATGAGTAAAGAAATTAGGTTGTAATCTGAGTAAGTCTTTTAAAAAAGCTGAGAATGTGTTGGTAGAAAAAAATAATGAGTATTTTTACTGTCATCTGAGACAACGTAGTGTCCTAAGAGAGAATGTTAATCTGCATTCTAGTCTGAAAAAGATAATAATTCAGAGATGGGAATTGTTTGATAAAGGCAATGTGATTTGGCTGCAAAGCTGACATCAACAGACATAAATAAGCAATGCAATGTGTGGTATTACAGCAACAGCAGCTGGTAGTGCTAAGTGTTTGAATATAGTATGGATGGCTGGCAAGACTGGGTTGATAGTAACCTTTGTTGCTGAAGGGCTGGACACAGTTCAGAGGTATCCATCTCTCTTCAGCTGTCCTCATTAACAAACCCCTCTCAAGTATCCCCGTTCCTTAAATTCTCCACCCTTGATATCACCCCCTTGTTATACTTTATTTTATTATATGTTATTGTGAATTTGGGGGCTTGTTTTACTTTTAACTCCCACTTTTGAGTTTATAAAGGGGAATGCGCCCACATTACTGATCCATCTGAACATCTAAAACCTCTTAGCAGCAAACCATTCAACATAGTTGCCGCCATTAGTCATGTGGCTGTGAGTATGACTGCTTTTTCCACATTCTGTGAATAGGGATCTATTTGCTAATCTATATCGGCTCATCTGGCAGCTAGCTTCCTGTCCTTTAGCTGCTAGCACCCAGTCCCGCAGACAGGCCAGGGGAAGCCAGTACCCCTTAGCTAACTTATCCTAGTAGCGTGCACTGGCATCTTATTTCATCACTTCCTCACACCTCATGCAGATTAGCTGGACACCCAAACCCAGCAAATAGTCAACACTCCAATCTTCTTCATAGAGCATCTGGGCTGCCTGACCTTGCTTTTCTGGTAGGCTACAGTGCTTCTCTGACAATGTCATAAACCCCAGTACAGGGGCTAGAATCAAAGTTGTCATTTATTGATGATATTTCACTGTCACCTACAATAATGTAAACTTCTCTGCAAGTGCATTCACAGAAATGCAAATTGCATAAATCGAGGTCAGGAAGGCTATGTATTTGCTGCTGTTGCTTACTTTTGACTGCACATTCATTACAGGCAGCAGAGCCAAGTCCTCTCAGTACAAGATGGTCAATAGCCAACAATGAGCATAGAGTAGATATCACATCCTGGCTCAGGGTGCATTTGTCCAGGTCAGAGGACCCAGAGCCAAAATCATAAAGGTCAGTAGCATGAATAGACATGCTGTTACTAACATAGAAATAGCTTTAGCCTATGATTTTATATCTGTAAATGCATTCTGCCTAAATGACAATGAGTGCAAAAAATCTTAGACTAATGAAAATGTATGATAAAATCTAAAATGTGCAAAGTAAGGTACACCCAATATGCATACACAAACATACCAGTTATGCTGAGTATTGTTTTATTTTGTTTTATTTTTTTCATTTATATTCATGTCACTGCTTCTGTGACCACACAAGAGTAAAAAAATATACATATTGTCTTTCATTAGGACAGGGGAATGGAAAAAGCCCGAATCCCATCCAACATATTGTACCTAGTTGATTCTCCTCTTCCTCTCCTGAGTGTCTCATGACACTCAGCTGTCGAAGATGCAGCCAAAATGAGTGTCAGTTGGTGTGTTTGTTTGGGCACATGCTATGAGGTTATTACAGTTCAAAATCTGAAATTAAAAAGCAAAAAAATATTGAGTGAATGAGATTTGGTATAACATACTAATGTCATTTTGTTCATCCATTCATTTTTATTTTGCACATTAAGAATATTTGGTAGATAGAAATATAATTTAAAAAAGAAACAAACAGATGATACAGTGCAAGAAGAAGCAAAAAAATCCAAACAGGCTTATATCAAGCCTCCACCTATAACAAAACAACTATTTGGAAAAAAGATGCATTAGATCTTTTTTTAATTTTTTAAGGAAAAAATAGAAAAAATTAAAAAAAGCTTGACAATGTAATACTAAACATCCAAAATTGTAGAAAAAAGTAATGCTTGAATTAATCTTTTTTTTTTTTTACTTTGACCTGTTCTAAATCATCTAAATCAAATAAAAAAATGTAAACTCATATTCTAAATAAGAAGCTATAAATGAAATTAAATGAAATCAAGAGAAATTTAATTTAGAAATGTATTAAGACATTTGAATATCTTCTTTACTGTAATACCTTATGAACACTTGTGTGTGCGCTTACATCTACGTGTGCTTAGCACGGCATGCTGTCACTCGGTTAAGAAAACATTTCTATGAGCAACTTAATAAGCGCTTCCACAGCAGCTGTGTTATAGGAGAATGATGGCAAAATGATCGACTTTAGCTCTGTGGTTCAAAAACAATATAGGTAGGTATCAGCATTTTGCCCAAATCAGTGACCCTGTCCCAACCCTGCCCCATACAGTGACTCTGCTGCCATTATTAAGTAACTTGCTGGACAGCACGTCTCCACTGCATCGTCCTGCACTGCAAGACCCAGACCAACAACAACACTTATGCAATAACCATGGCATCAGAATGATATAATTACCTAATTTTATTTTACATCTGTATTCACCTTTCTTTTCATTTAAGTCAACATTCATTTTTTACTTTCACGTATTTAGATCCACATCTATAGTTGAGAATTACAAACAACTTCGAATTACTAAAAGTGACATCATGACATCACAGGTTGCAGCAGTCATGCAATACATGACTGTATTCTAATGAAAACCAAGGTTACACCATAACCATTTCATTCAGATATGGTTTGGCTTCAGCCTCCAAGAAAGTCCCAATTTGAAAAATGCTGAGGCAATGAATAATTTTGGTTCAATGGTTATAAGTTGTGACGTGTTTCTGCTGCCATAGTTCATGTCAAAATCATCACAAAACTCAACTGGAAGACATGAAAAGTGAAATAAGTGCTATATTAGAGATGTAACATCTGTCAGATGGCTGGAATCAAAGGCCTTGTTATCACTTTCTTAATGTTTTCCAGAATCTATCCATCTTCCACACCCACTCTATCCCGTTCAGGGTCACGGAGGAGGGGCTGGACCCTATCACAGGTGATATAGGGCAAGAGAAGGGTTATAGATTCAAAAAGTCCTGTGTCACAATGATAATTGTTATGCCACCTTATTTCCCTGCATCTTTGTAAACAAATCACACAGATTATGTCTTCAAGACTGAGAGGTTTGACTTGTTATGCTGTGACCTAGATGGTAGATAATCTCTACAGAGGGTAGACATGTGATACTGTTTTATCCTGTACAAATTGTTTTCTGACTGGATGGATCTTAAAACTGGCACCTGAGAGAGAACAGATCGAAATAAAACAGTTCATCCAGACATGCCGACAGAAAGTCCCAACCAATAGACATGAAACAGTGTCACCCATCCTAAGACAAAATTTTGTCTCTTCAATTACAAAAAAAAGAAAAGAGAAAAAAAAGAAATGAGAAGTTTACAGCATTTATATTAATAACACCACTGGATGACCTCAGCTGTACACTTAAGACATGAATTCAGCCCCAACATATACAGCTATCTACGGAGTGTGAAGCTCCGGATGTGGCCCACAAGAGATAAAACTGGGATCATTTTTCTGATATAATACTCTTTATAAATATATTCAGGAACGACTTTGTCCAGACTACAAATGCTTCCTCTTGAGCAATAAATATGCCTGTGATCTTAATACATTCTAAAATTATGTGTATAAACGATCTCTCAAAGACAGTCACTGAGATAAACCAGGGGTGTTTCTGCTTTTGTAAGAGTTGACAGGCAGGAGGAGAAATTATTCACCTCCACTGGCCTTATCTTTATGTTTTATTGGTTTATGCTAAGGTCTGAAACATGGGGTATGTCAGAGGATTTTTATTTCAGTGGTGACATGAGGCAGATTCAACAAAAGCAGATATGTCAATTACAAGTTGTGACGTGTGACACTTTGAGCTGCTAGTGTTTTTGTTCACCTAGTTAATCTGAATGTCACGCTGATTAGCCCATTGTTAATGAAATGGTTCAAGGGACTTTGCCAGAAAGACGTCATCAACATCATCGACAGGAGCTCAGTGGCCAACGCTGGCAGTCAATTTCTTCCAAACAGTCCATCAAGCAGGGATTGAACAGCTACTGTGTCATTCGGGTAAATGTTATTGCAAATGTTTCAGAGGTTAAGATGAGGTTTTGCTTAAATAAAGATTTTTTTATTTATCTATATTTACTTATTATTAGAAGGAAACCATAAACCTCATCATAGGAAGAACTAAAAAAGACTAAAACCTCCCAAATACCCTCGTCCTCAAATGAGCCAAAGTGATTCCTACTCTGAATTAATTGAAATTTCTCTAGTAAGTGGGAAAAATGGACACGCCCCATTTCTTTTTACAACAAAAGTCTCGAACTGGAGCTTTGTAGCATTTTCATTGGCTAATGTGGAAAATGTCCAGAGGCAACACCCACTTCCTATGTAGAAACAAATCAAATCGGGGCGCTGTCTCCCTGCGGATGTATCTGATCAATCCCTTGCATTCTGATATGTAGTCTATGTAGGCAGAATGCAGCAGTGGATGGAAAATAGCTCAAATTGCAGACAGAGGTGTCATACTTCAAACACTGGTTTGTTTGTGATACAACAATATTGATTACATACATTGATTAATAGCATTTTTATGCATGTTAATGGTGGATTAGAGCAGCTGACGGATAAAGGCACACTGCAAGCAAGCGTGTCCTCACTAGAGTATTGGTTTGTTATGTAATGTGTACATGTGGTCATGTAGACACATCAACCATCTAAAATCTATGATTTCTAAGGACAATGAAAACTATTTAACATTGGGGGGACACATCCGATGAAGTAGAGGATCTTGTCTTATTTTTGTTCTTTTAAACACTGACTTTAAGGAACAGGAATCAAACTCTCCAACAAATTCCACACATCAACACCTTTCCTCAAAACTTTCCACAGTGGAGAATACAATCAAATTTCCACAGAATAGACGGAGAAAAGCAAATGAGATGTTCTTTCCATTGCTCACATTGAAAATGACTTTCAGCAGGGCAGCACAGGGTCTTTGTGGGCTTTCATAGATCAGGAAAGAGTCGGTTTGGAGAATTTATAATAAATGATGGTGTGAGCTCTGACAGATAGCTGCCTGGAATTTTGGCCACACATCCAAATTAGAATAGGTCACACAAGCCTTCACTCAACAGCTCCAGATGTCGAATGATTTGGGTCAAAATGCGTGATTGGAAATGTTTGGGGTTTTTTTTTTGTTTGGCAGACTTACATAGAAGAATGACTGTGATCATTTACCAAATATATATACACACACAATAGAATTACAAAGTGCTGTTTTATTAATTCATTGACATTGTGATGATTTTCTTTCAATGTTTTATTGAAAAAGAGGTCAAACAGTTCTGAATAACTGCAGTATCACTATACCGTATTTGCAAATAATAATAAAAAAAAACTGTACAGTTTTGTTTCTGCAGGAAGGTGGGAAAACAGTAGTAGAAAAATAAAAACCAAGAATATGAGAACTACATTGTTCTGGCATCCACTGACATTATCCAACCTCCAATGTGAGCTAATGACACCAAGAGTTGGAAAAGTTATATCTTCTGTAAGACTGAAATAAACTGTAGTAATCCCTACAGGATTTCTGATTGTGACGGAAATAATCAGTAGCGTTCCTGATTAATAAGACAAAGCAAGCATCCATTCTGAATTGACCTCACCAGAACTCGAGTGGTGAACTGAGAAAGTTTACTACAATGCATCCAAATTCTGCATGTCTGACATGCCAAGAACACTGCTGTTTATATAAATTATGCTATATTAAAATTCATTAAAATAATTCAGCATTTTAACAGCCAAACAAGATGAGAAAAAAAAAGAAGAAGAACAAAACAGGTTTGAAATCAACTAACAGATAAGTTAGAGTTGTTTCATATATATTTACACATCTGGCTTTGGGTAGTAAAACAGTCTCTGCTTTTCTTGGGGAAAAGAAATTTCTGGTGAGGAAGAAAGTGCTTTGGAAAACACACTTGACAGAATCATGCTCGTCTACAGCTAGAAATAACATCAAAGGCTGAATTTGAAATCTTCAAAGTGGAAAAAAAAGACAAATAACACATTTTGGCTCCAAGATTTCTGTCTAAACATACAATATGTAACTTAGCAGCACTTATCGTCAACATTCATAGCCTTGGCTCAGGGTCGAGCTTCCCGTCTCTTCCTACAGCTGAACAGTATTGCACATAAAAACACATAAACCTGTAAGAGGTGGCGGCAATCTGCACAATGATTTACATCTTCATGCTTCTTCTTCCAGTGAGATCTAATGCAGTGTGTGCTCAAAGCCAAACCACCTGAGTGCCTCAACAGCGAGACTTTTGTTAAGGCACACGTTGCAAAAGATTCAGCACGCAGACAAGATGATAGGTTGAGGAGTGTAGTGTACTTTTAATTTGTGCAAGACATTTTTCCTTCATCATGCTGTGATTCCAACATGGTTAAGAAGACTGAATTGACTTTTGCTAAGAGACCAGCTCATTAACAAATAATACCCTATTTCTGTGTTGGTGGTTTTTTTTACGTATCTGCCCCTATAACCTATTTTAGAGGCTACTAATTTTTTATTTTTTTACTTAAAGCTATATTAAAACTCTGTTCATTTTAGTTGGCATTTAAAACCTTTCTAAAAACTTCCGGTTTAAATGAACTTTTAACCAGTTACAACCTTGTGTGACATCTATCCCACAAAAAGGACCTATTAAGTCCTGGATGTTTGATGCAAAAAGTGCAAACAAGGAATCTGCAGCTGAATGAACAGATTAGTTTTTTCTCAGAAACAAACTTTCTATCAAACTAAATCATTTTAAATCAGATCCTGTTTGAAAGTATTCACAGAAACAGACTGCAACGCATGTACGTGATGGCATGTAACCTTCTTTATCCCTGCAGCTCCATGCAAAACTTTAGATTATTACCACTTCCACTATAAATATTATACCATGTTTATATGTAAGTGGTATCCTGTGCATGAACCTCTGCATATAATCTTAGTCTCAAATCAAAATTTTATACAAGTTGTCATGCATTATTTAAAAACAGCAACCAGGATCAGTTAAAGCAATCTTCAACATACCCCGTGGTTCTTTACGCTTGAAGTCATATTTCTGATTCTGCTGTCAAAGGCCTAGATTCAAAAGGCAAAGAGTCCAAATTGCATTCGGAGTCTGACACCACATCTGTGTTTGTGTCCCCAAGTGCAACAACCTCAGCATCCCTCATCAGCCTGTTTTCCTCCTCCTCAAACTCCTCCTCCATCTCAACTTTTTCAAGAGCCACTTCGTTCTCATAACAAAAGGAGTTCCTCACGCTGGAAGCATTGGACGTCTTCTCGGCCAGTTCCCTGGCACTACAGCTGGGCGTACTGGGAACCTCATAGGTGTTTTCAAAGCGAGAGTAGTCCACTTTGTAATAGTTCTTTTCTTCAAATAGCACTGGCTCAAAGCGGTGGCCCCAAAGGATCTCGCCAGCCACATAGGAGCTCCGACACTGAGTGGTCATGGCTGTGGCCTCGACCATGCCCTCAAGAATGACCACGATCTCAAACTCTGACGTTTCCAACTCTTGTTTGCTCATTTCATAAAAGGGGCTGTCCTCGTCAATCTCATGCACAATAGTAATCGGAGACACCAAGAAGATTCTGTCGATGCCACTGTCGAAGCCCACGTCGATGTCTACCTGATCCAGAGGGATAAACTCTCCCTCTGCAGTGGTGCGTGATTTTAGAAGCTGGGCCCTTACATGGGCCTCCACAAGGTGACTCTTCCTCAGGTTTCCCACGCGCCACATCAAGCAAAGTTTACTGTCCCTCATGGCTACTGTAGCATAGTGGCTAAACACCAGGGTCTCATTCCTCTTTTTGGGCTTTGCCATCTTTGCCATGACAGCACCGATGATGAAAGCATCGATGATGCAGCCCACAATGCTTTGGAATACCACCATAAAAACTGCAATGGGACATTCTTCTGTCACATAGCGATAACCATAGCCAATCGTGGTTTGGGTCTCGACTGAGAACAAAAAGGCAGCAGTGAAGCTGTCCACGTTTGAAACACACATTTGAGTCTCATTATCTAAGTCCCCGTAAGAGAGGGCCACTAACCAGAAGGCAAAGCCGAATAACAGCCAGGACAACAGGAAGGACAGGCAGAATACGAGCAGCATCCAGCGCCAGCGAATGTCCACACAGGTGGTGAAGATATCTGCCAGATAGCGCTGGCCTTTCTCGCTCATGTTGATAAACTGTACATTGCAGTGGCCATCCTTCCTGACAAAGCGGCTCTGATGTTGGTGCTCCGTGTGCCCCTTGTTCACATTGCCGTTTCCGTAGCCATTTGGGACGGCAATGGTGGCCAGCTTCATGCCGTCTTCTTCAGAGGACACAATGCTGTAACGGTGGCTTCGCACACTCCCCATCACTTCCAACTGGGGGGGCTGGGCCGCTTCTGCTTTGGAAAACAGTCTAAGTTTTTGGTAGAAGCGTTGGAGAAACAGTTTCGAATGCTTCCGTGGACAAACTCAAGCAGAAAATGTGGACAACAGGACTCAATCCTGTGTGGAGGAGGAAACACTGGGCCTGTGCTTCTCTGGCAGTGCTGTGCACCGTTGGTGAGGGCAGCTCAGTCCTTTCTGACGCTTGCTTTGAACCTCATCAGTGGAGTGGACTATGGAAATTACAGAGAGAAAACAGTTTTAAAGTAATTGCCAGGAGCAAGAGCTAAGATCAGTGCATGTGGGTGTGTGGTTACATACTGTCTAAATAATACATTGTACACTGAGTCCGCGGCACGATTCTTGCAGATATACAGTGTAAGCAATACAGTCTAAAGCGTAGTTAATGTATAATGTGTCTATTATGCGTCTCTAAACTCTAGATTAAAATTGCATATATCAATCATATCATTATTACTAATTATCTTATCTCTGCTGCTGTTTCAATTAAAGTCACAGTGAAGCACAATTAATGAACCAGTAACCTTGTATTATATGTAATGGAACAGCAAGGACAGCTGAATTAGAAAAGGTATTGACTTGGTGTATGTGGCATGAGAGGTCCATTAAAACACAACACCACAGGCTACAAAGGCTATGGACAGCCTGATCTGCAAGGCTAGTGCCAAAGTAACCTCACTTCCACTTTTCAACTCATCAGAGTTTAAAATCAAAGAAATGAAGAGAAGAAAACTTCATCAATCCCCTGAGAAAAACTGTTATACATTAAATCAAATGAATAAATGTAACTCTTGAATTTCTACTTTTACTTTGAAGTCACAATAGATTCAGAAGGGACTTTTTTTATGTTATGTTGTTTTATTCATGTTCAGAAGTCCCAAAGGATGTTTAGATCTCCTTTCATTACATTTATTTTCTTCCCAGCTGGTGATGTCATTCATTCCATTTGCATTATCTGAATTATTTGATTTAATTAAACTGAAAAAAAATGATTTTACAAAGAAAACTACAAAACTACAAAGAAAAATATGTAAAGTACCCACATATTTTCAGAGAGAAAAAATATTTCATTTTTGTGAAGCTACAATATTTATCACTCGACCATGCTGAAGGTTCAGTCAACCTTTCGTTTTTGTGAAGGTTATGGTGTGCTGTGGCCTTCAAACAGGGGTTGAGTGTTCATGTGCATTGCTGTGCACATCAGAAATCTAACGTTTGAGATTTACTCATTTTTCCATCTATTGCTACTTGCCCACACTATCACATTGCTTTTTTTTTTTTCTACAGCTGACCGTTACATGGTGGCAGATGAAAGCTTGAGTAGTCTGCACAGCCTGTGATTGTTTGTTTTGCATGCATTCTTAGTTAGAGCCAACAGCTGAGGCAGATGGAAAGTGGTTACATAAAGCTGCTCTATTTTTCATGTCACAAATCAATAACTATGGCCAATCATTCAGCAGTTGGTATGTTTGATTTTAGGCTTTTAAAACATTTTTCTCTTCCATGAGATTATATTTAATTTATAGGCTACATTCATAAGAAATTTCACCAACTTTTAAAATCAATGTTATTCATTGATGTTTAATTCTTTTAATCGAGGTCAAAAAAGTATTGAGTAAATGTCACATCATGCATTCGTGATGACCTACAGTTTAGACAGATAAAGGAAATGCAATGCAGAAGACCCAGTCCACATCCCGCCGTCTCTAAAACTCCACTAATGTATTAATAATAGAAATTACAATTAATGTAGTTGTTTAAGCCACTACGACATATAAATTCACTTTCCATAAGTTTTGACAGTTTCATCACATGACTATTGCCTTTTTGAAATTAGGCTTAATATCTGTAACTGCACAGTTATACTTCTTTAGCGCGATAACATTACTCCTACCTGTTGTCGCTTGCAGTGCAAATCTGATCTTCTCTTGCAGTGATAAGTCCAGTCTGCGCCAGATTTGCAAACTTTCTCTCTCTTTCTCTTTTGACTCTTTTGTTGTTTTCCCCTTGTGTCCCGTCTGGAGCTGTAAATTCTGCCATAACCCTCTGCAGCGATACTGAAGAAGATAGTTGTGGCTCCAAAGACGGACTTTAAAAACACGTGTGACCAGCCCCGCCCCCCTTTCGCTTGGTGGGCCAATAGGAAGCTGCAGCGTCTGTTTGAGGATCTAGAATCCCCAAATAGGTTTCATATTGTCCATTAGAGTGGAAGACGGATTAATTAAGTTGAGCTTCGAAGAATTGGATGTTGAGAATGGAAATAAGCAGCAGCTGCCTTCAGTCACAATGTTTAAATGAATGAGTTACATATGCGCATGGCAAAGAGACAGGGTTTTCCCTTCTCATTATAGGACTTGAGCAAATAAACTGCGTAGAGTTGGCTGCCTAAGGGAAATCCAGGTTTGCAGTGGATGAACACAGGATGGCAGTATTCAGCTACAAAAATAAGTCAGTGCTTGTATCGAATACCTCGGTGAGATTATTCGGCCATTATTACTACATTTAAAAGGCTGTGAAAAAATGACAAATGAGCAAATAGTCAAACTTTATTGTTTTATTGTTTTTTTAAGCCTCTAAACAATCCATTGACAAACATCACATTTTAAACATTGTACATACATTCACATATAAACATATTTACAGGACCCTGACTTCTGTTGTCATCCTTAAAAAATAGCCTTAAGGGAACAGTTCATCATTCGTTTTAATGTGTACATTGATCCTTTTGTTATAAACAGGTTTGCTGCATCACCTCATCCGTGAAGTCAAGAGTCACCTGGGAGATGGGCCCGTTTCTTTTTACGGGGGGTGAGTGTAAACTTTCCTCTGCAGGATGCCTTCTTCTGTCATGCTCTTCTGCACTGATCATTGGCACTGACACCCAGGTGGTCTCATTAAACAGAGCGTAGTTCACCTTGTAGTGCTTTTTGCCCACTTTCAACATATCCTGGAAACGCTGGCCCCAGTGAATGTCTGTTGGTATGTAGGAAGTACGTGTCTGATGGAGCATCCCCGTGGAGTCGCCTGTGTAGGTGAAAGACACTACCAGCTCAAAGTCCTCCTCCAACAGGTCATTGGGGCCCAAACTGTAAAGGGGACTCCCCGGCTCCAGCTTGTGGATGATAGTTGTTGGTGTGGCAAGGACAATGTCACGGTCCTCGATGTCCAAGTCTTGGTATGATATCACAATAGAACCCAGTGGCTGCTTCACATGGCGGACTAACTGGGCCCTGGCAACCCCCTCCAGAATGTGATTACCCCTAAAGTCCCCAAGGCGCCAGGACAGACACAAAACCCCATTTCGCAGGTTGACTACACCACAGCTGCTGAAACCCACAGTCTGAGCTCTCTTACGAGCAGATGCCATCTTAGCCACCATAATGCCAATAACAATCGTGTCAAGAAGACAGCTAAATACATCTTGAATGGTCACCACTATGATAGCCACAATACAGTTCTCAGTCATTCCCCTGAAGCCAAAACCAATAGTTGCCTGTGTCTCCATTGAGAAGAGAAAAGCTCCAGTGAAGCCATGCACCTCGTTCACACATGGCTTGTCATTAAAATTGACCGTGTCTCCATTTACATATGCCATGAGCCAATAACAGAGACCAAAAAAGAGCCAAGAGAGGATGTAAGAAAGCGAAAAGAAGAGGAACATTGTCCTCCACCGGACCTCCACGAGAGTGGTGAAGATGTCCATGAAATATGGGCTCCAGTCTCCAGGTTCCTTCTGGAATACCACTGGGAACCTGCCATCTTTCTGCATGTAGCGGAGCCGCCTCCCTTCTTTTCCATTTTTCCTGCCCAGTGTATGGACCGTTGTGCAGTAGGTGTCAATGACCTGCTCTCCCCTTTCTGTGCTCATCCTGATGGGGACCAGCTGTCAGTTCCCTGTTGAAAAAAGAGATGTGAGGGAAACACAGGTAAACATCGCAAATGTATTTTTGAAGTTAAATTCCCTGTCAATGTGTTGATAGAGAAGAGGGACACCATTTTACTCATTACAAGAGATTAAAATGTAAAAATCCCTTCACACTTGTTTATTCAGCAGGAGTCTTCATGTTTTAACAACTAGTTTAGGTCACACTGTGCCTGAGGCTATCGGCAGCTCAAGGTGGGAATCTGTGATAATTTACTGAGGGTTCTGTTACCAAGGATATGACTTCTACCAAAAACTCATTAGGAACACTCTTAAAATACATTCCATAAATCAACTCAACTTTATTTATAAAGCACTTTAAGATGTCAGTTGAAATCGAAGCTGATAATAAAACTTGGCAAAAATTTTAAGACTTTATTTAGATTAAAAAAGTCTTATGAACCTTTATTCAGACATTATTGAAGAACAAAAAAATATGAAAACATAAATTTTGTTGTACAAACAACTAGAACTGAATGGTCATATCTATAATTTGTTCTTACCCCTAATTATGACTCATAATGGTGTCATGTCCTGCAAACCTACAAGCGGCACAGGGATTTCCTCATTGGATAGCAAGTCTTTTATTGAAGAGGCAACAAAATCCTTATAAGAAACAAAGGGAAGCGGAATGTTGGTTGGCTTAAATGTTTAACCAAATTCTTTGGGTTTGACATGTCAGTATTGCAGCACTTTGCCATTTCAGTCAACCTGTATATTTTCTTCTTCGGCTTCAGTCTCCATCATCCACAACCTTTAATGCTTTTTCGAGTGTGCATTTTATTGGTAAAAAAGTAATCTTGTTAGTGGGCTTTGTTGATATGTATATATCTAGATTTAACCCTGACCCAATGAAAAGATTAACTGAGGCTTTGGATCAGGAACGTCGATTCCCTATGATGGAGAAAGTATTTTTAATCAGTTTGGCTTATTTTTTTAGTTTACAATTTTGGCAGTCTCTTTGATATATGAATCCATGCAATGACAAAAGGGCAAAAGTGAGATTGTTTTCTTTTTCTTTTCTTTTCTTTTTTTTGCTGGAGGTACTATGACTTATTCTTCTAAAATATGCTGGATTCTTAAAATAACAAATTATATTTGATTAATCCCATTCAAATCCTGTGCAAATACGTCTCGGTTAATTAAGCAAAATCTCGACCTTAGTGTGGTGCAGTTATTAACCTGCTCACGTCCTCATGAGGGTAAATTATTAGCCTCCAACCACCTCTAACAGCTTTCACCTCCAAATGTTACTTCAGATGTCAAACTTTAACCACAGCATGATTTTCAGAGACACACAGAAGATGTGACATTCATATCACTTTCTTATTCTGTACTTGAGTAATTTGACAGCTGCTTGAGTTTCCACTGAAAACAAGCTCACTTTCAAGTTTATGTTACAGAACAGAACAGTTTCACTGATCAATAACATGCCATGTCCTTCCTGTCAGTCAGTCAAATATGAGTCAGAGAACACGTAGCTAATGTTTATCTCAGTTTATGATAAATGGCTTATCAAGAGTTCTAATTTTACACTTTCTGTTCTTTAATTGTATAACCAAGAACTGTGGCCGGCAGAGTGTTCTGGTTATAGTGTTTGCGCAATGATGCAAAAGCAAAATCTGCAAAAACAATGTTCCTGTCAGCCAGATAAATGTCAGTCCATATGAGATGTTATTGTAGATCACTCTGCAGGTGAGCAGAACTCGAGCAAATGAAAGCATTTAGAGTCAAAATGTTTTGGAAATATACATCATAATACACAAGACTTTTTGCAGCAAAATCATTCAAAAGCTTAAAACCAGCTTGTATTCTGTTGCATTTCATGGCTAAAAACAAAATACAAAAAACTATTGGCCCAAAATGCCAAAATTCAGACATATCTTTTGGCTTTACTCATTCATCTAGCTGTGATTAAAACACAGCATTGCTGCAGCTGATCTAACATGCAGAAAGAAATGCAGAGAAAAAGAGCAAGTAATCAGGTTACTCTGTATTACAACTAGGATAAAACTGGACCAATAAACAGCAGCAATCAGAGACTGTTCTCTGCAGGTCTGTAGACAAGAACAATCAGGTCTAGGGAGAAGGTCAGTGAGGCCAGCCTCACTTTTGAGCCTTTACATGTCCCAAAGTCTCAAACCAAGTAGGTGTTTACCAAGAATAGCTGTTAACACATTTTGGCTTCAGGATATATCAACTTCACCTTGACCGTTTCTGTTTTCTTAGTATTTTTGCTCTCTGAGTCCCATTTGAATTCTTCTCACAGATTTTCTTTTCAATTGATTTAGAAAAATTGGTCATGGTCATGATTTGCACTTATTTTGCACTTATTTACCCTTGTCTGTATTTTATTAATCTTTCTGCAAGGCACTGCACTTGACAAGAACAGCTACAGACAAGGTTTTATGTGCTAGACGAAAACACACTGAGCTTGAATTTCAACCTTACATGAGCAATTAGTACAGTTGGTATATTTAGACATGACTTTTTTGTGCCTATTCACCAAAATCTATAAACTGTTGAGCTCAATAGATATTTTTCCAAGTCTACTATGTCTTAAGCTGTGCAGAATAAAATGAATTGTACATTTATATTATCAAGATTATGAAAATTGGAAATTATATTGTAATCAGTCCTTGATCAAATAAAGTTTATAAATGCCTTTTAACTGGAACAGATATTTGAATTATCAACTTACTTGCAGAGTTGAAATAAGCTTTGAACAGGTGTAAAAAAAATGCCCCAATCCTGCCGAGCGCTAGACGATGTTTTGCCCAAGTAGAAGTAACCTTCACCTGGTTGAGAAGCATTACATTGTTGGGGGCTGGCCTGGTCCTGAGGCAAAGTCCCATTTTGTTCTGATATCACAACAATTGCTTCCCTCTGAAACCTCATTGGACAATCAAGAAGGTTTAATGATTTATGGGATATTTTAAAGGTTCATCAAGACAAAAATAACCAAGCGCCCTCTGACTGTTTGTCTCAGGATGATGAAACAGAAGTTGTGCAATCTCAAGTCTTCCACAAGATAAATGAAAGTTGAAATTATTGATGTTTAAAGACAATTCAGAAGGCTATTTCTCTGGTATGCCCATTTCCCTCTGAACTTCCGTGATTCATTAGACAGGAAGTTAACCTTTGCTCAATCAGGTGGAGACATTTTCATTGACACAAGGATTTTCTTTTTCTCAATTGAGCACGATTTTCTTCTGATAAGACAAGATCACACCTGAACCGCCATTACACACTAACTTTAAAACCACATTTATTGCTGCTGTCAGAGCAGCAAAGCTGCTACACAGAGGTCAACAACACCAAAACAACCTTGTTGTGGCTTTTAAAAATAGAGCATGAATCAGGTAGCTTTCACTCCTGCTATGAGAGGAACCTGATTAAGTATTGGTTTTGTCAAGATGATGTCTGAAGACAGAGATAACAGACATTCCTCTGAGAGATAACCCAGAACGGTGTGTCATAGGCAGTGTGGGAAAAAAAAGAAAGAAAGCGTACTACTTCCTGGACTACAATAAAACTCATACTTACAAGTTATTACCAGGCAGCAGTGACTGTTGCTACCCAGCTGGCTCAAACTGAGCCTCAGATGTTCGGAGAGAATATTTGAAGAGAGTAAAGAGACAGTTTGGAGAGATTAAAGAAAAGCAGCAGTGTTAAGCGAAAACAGTTTGATCAGAAAGATCAATCTGGGGCACATCTCATAGAAAGGCTATTCTCATTTTGCTCATACAAAAGCTTTTATTTTCACAGTAATTGAGGAATTTAATATTTTCAAAACTGGTGTCAGACAAAGAAGAAAAGCGGTCTACACTAACTGTGAGGAGATTTGAAAGATGTAATATGCATGCAATAGATGGGGCATCCATAAGAGGTTCAAGCAGTGAGAGGAACAGCACTGAATCAGAACTCCATGAAACTAGTAAGAAGTAGTTGACAAAAGACTTACAGATTATTTTTCAAGTGATTCCAACTGTTGACAAAATGTGTCAAATCTAGCAAGAAGAAAGTAAAACTTAACTTTAATATGGACCCTGTGAGTACACGAGCTTGCAAAAGTATTCGCCACCTTTGAACCTGTAATCTAAATTGTGTTTTTGGAAGGATTAAAGGGAAGGCTGAGGAAAATAATATCCCAAAAAAGAAATGGTTAAGTGAATTATATGATTTCTGAAGGTAATTACTTTCAGAAAGTTCATAACAAAAGGTGTGTATACATATGCACACAACATTTTCAGTTTCTTTTTTCTTTAAATATTTCTTTTTGTTGGCTTTTTAATGTCATTTTTGACTCTTTGGCCCCTGTTTTGTTTTATTGTTTTTTGAAGATCTTTTAACCTCTTGATGCCTGGTGTTGCAAAGTTGCGACACACCCCCTTCTTGTCATGAGACAGTTCACACCCTCTCACTCACTTATTACCTGAAGCTTCTTCTGAGATTGCAGCACACCTGTTCTCCATCGCCATCACCCATGCTTATAAAGCGTGGCTTCATCTTTGTCCAGTCACCAGTCCATCATTGAACCTTGGGGTTCCGGCTGCCAGATTCCTGACATTTGAATAAATTATTCTTTGAACCCTGCACTACGGAGAGCAACCGTGACACTTCTGGCCTTTGTTTTATTTCTTTTTGTCAAACAAATTAATTCTATATATCTATTTGCTTTTACTCACTCCCACCCTTCCTATTGTGTAAATCCCATGCTAAAGAGCACCTGGCTGCTTTACGCGCCATCGTATGGTTGCTGCCTCAGTCCACCTGATCCATGTTATGTCTATGTTGTTGGATGGGTTGTACTGGAAAAATTTAATTTCCCCTCGGAGATCAATAAAGTATCTATCTATCTATCTATCTATCTATCTATCTATCTATCTATCTATCTATCTATCTATCTATC
>JAOXYM010000022.1:14351687-14364739 GCA_028567055.1 Leptatherina wallacei | reverse complement strand
TCACAGGTCCTGGGATGTTACCATACCCTGTTTTTTGGTGGTTGCTGTTGCTTTTTTTCTTTTTTTTTGCTTTTTTTTCAACTATTCATATTACCTCTGGTCTAGTTAAGATTTGAAGAAACATTTTATTGGACTCAAAGTTAGAATACCCTTGACTGGAGTACAACATATCAACATTTCTTAAATAGCTTTCCAGGAAATTAGAGGCTCTGAGATAAGTTTGTATACCAACTAAATGACTTTTTCTTGTCACTGTTGGGCCAATGATGATGTATAGAGGGTGTAAAATACAGGACATGTAATACAAAAACACTGAAACATCAAGTTTAATTCATCCAAAAACTCCCATTGAGTACAGAATTACAAACATGTAATTGTGGAAGCAAAAGGTTTTTTTTCTTTTCTTTTCATTTTAATTTTCTGGTAACTTTAAGATTTTTGAGCATCAAATTGAATCTGTCCCCGTGGAAACAATAAATCTTCCAGTCATAAAAATTGCTTTAATCATTTCACAACATCTGTGGCTATGAAACTGTGTTTTTTTGTGTACAATTTAGGTGGGACTGCGCCTCAAATATACAAACCCCTTCATAACATTTATGCTGCCCACTATTCTGATCGTTTTGGCTGATGTAGTCAGCTTTGCTCTGCCGCTGGGAGGCGGTGAACGTAACTCATTCAAAGTCACTATGGTGCTTAGTTTCACCATGTTCCTCAACATCCTCAATGTAGAGCTCCCTGGAGACAGCCAGTGTGGTCCTGTCATCCGTGAGTCATGTGACATGCAAAACACAAACAAACCTGCATATAAAGAGCATCACAGCAGAAAATAACTAACCATTTCCTATGCTGCAGGAATCCACTTCTGTGTCTGTCTGATCCTCTTGGTTTTAAGCATGCTGGTGTCCATGGTGCTGACACGGGTGGCCCGAGATGGGTGGCTCAGTTTTCACATTTGCTCCAAAGTGTCTGCACCTGAAAACAAGAAAGAGAAAGTCGATGAAGGTGGGTAAGGCTTCAGTGCAGGAGATGGATAGAGGTTATACTGCAATTGACCTACTTATGAGTTGGGTATTCTCACTGAGTCTCTCTGTCATTTTGATGCCAGCAGAGGCCGAAGCTGATACCAGTGTCATCCAGCCAGATGCATCTGGGGATACTCAAATGCTCAGCCACATCGTCAAATTTGTGGAAGCTTTTGATGCCAAGCAGGTGGAAAGTGAGAGATGCCAGAGGCTCGCCGAAAAAATTGACAAGATCTTTTTCTGTTTTTATCTTATCATTGTTGGTTCCTACTTTGCTGCAATGGCTTGGGCGATGGAGGGATATGTATGCGAAGTGAACCATTTTGATTTCTGGTACTGATGCAACTCAGTGATAGCTTGTAACCCATATTAGCCATCACATGTCATTAAAAAAAATAACTGAATTGAGCTGCTTTCAGTGAACACAGAGATTTAAGATACATTCTTTAAAAAATTGTCACTCAAATATAAAAATGAATGGGAACTTTGGTAAGCATTGATAGATTCATTTTACTTAATTTTAAAATGACACATTCTGCAGATTTGTATTCCAGTTAATTTTCAGTAAGATTATTTAACGAAGGAGAAAAAAAACCCATTTCATTCCCGTCTATTTCATATTTTCCCTTTGGGAATCAATACAGTATGTATTCATTTCATTTTTCATTTCTATTTGTTCACTAATGTTAAATGGTGAATAAATAAAATCTTATACATTTATACACACGGTAATGGAAATGGTATTCAAAGGTTTTACTTTAGCCAAACACTAAAACAACACTGTAGAGCTTTACTAAACTGAAATAATATTCCATTATAACATTAAGAGAGCATAGGAATAGCATTGGCGATCATTATGCATTATATGATTATTCTAAAGGATCTTTTCTCAAGACGTCTTACATGACACATATGTGTGGAGTTCAAATCCAATCTTTTTTTCATGCCCAAGACTGGTTTCAGTGGCACAACCTTCTATTTAGTACTAAGAGACAGTAGCTGATAATGAAATTATAAATGTTGGAAATTCTTTTTAAAAAAAGACCAGCAAAACCTCAAATGTGTAATTTATTTCATTTGAACCTTTTTTTGACAAATACAAATTTAACTGCAGCTTGTTCAATGACCAACTATATTGAGAAAATACAAACAAATCTTGAATTTGATGGCACCAACACAAAAAACATGGAAAACAAACAACAGAAATGTTGATAGAAAATACAAGTATACAAGATTCTACAATTAGCAGGTTAATTGGTGACAGGGAGGGTGTCAGCGTTGGGTATAAAATGAGCATCTGCCAAAGGCTCATTAGTTGTGTCTCATCACTTTGTGCCGCCCTCTTTTTTAACCTGCACCATTTTATATTTTACTAACATTTAAAACTGAGTTCCTTTTTAAACTTTTATGAAAATGGTCACAATTACCGAAACAATGTAAAGCCATTTATTTTGGATGCAGAATCTCCTAAACTATGAATGATTAATTTATTGAAGTTTTTTTAGAAGCTTAAATAAAGTCAGAGGCACCATCTATGCCAGCCCTAATAACCTGATAACATTCCCTTACTATTATGGGGATTTACGGTTGATGAGTAACTACATTTGATTTTGAAATTAATATCCTGTTTATAACCTTTAGAAATAAGCTGCTTACTGGAAAAGAAAATGTAATATAAATTCAGCTTTTGGGTAGCTAGTAAACAACTCTTATATTAATGTATCAACAAATATCATTAAATGTTTCTGATTTTTTTTTAAATTGTATTAATTATTTATTTCCAATTTTTTCTTTTGTTTAATTGTATTGTGTTTTGTTTTTGTAAGACCCTTAACCCCCCCAACTGCTCCCCACCTGCTAAAATATGGCAGCTGGGTAAAAACCAGAGGATGGATTTCCCAACTGGGAACAATAAAGTAAAACATAAATAAAATGTAGAACTGTCATCTGTACACAATTTAAGAAAAAAACCAAAATGAAAAACCCCACCAAAAATTAAGTTTATGTCAAGGAATATAAATTCATGTACTTTATTTTCATTTAACAAACTTATTTTGAAAAAACTGTTTGATTAAAAACAAAATTATGTTAGCATTACTTTAATGCTAACACTGGAAACATTGATTAGCAGCAAAAAGGTAACAATGTACTGTGTAGTTTTCCCCTAAATGTACAATATACACAACAGTGCTGCAGGAAGGCTTCTGCAGGGATGAACTGTAAAAGAAAACCTGACATCTCCTAAATCTTCAACAGTGATTTTTTTGAGAAACAAGTCTAAAATTTTACCTTTTATCTTTACCATAATTTTAACCCAAATCCCCTCACAACTTTAGCTGTTTAACATTAATGTTACCTTCTGAGAGGAAACTCCAGTAATTTAAGAAATAAAACAAAAAAAGAGACATAAATCCTGACAAAAGACCCTCCACTGTCTCAACAAGAGCTGAGTTAATATAATGCGCCCATTCAGCGATAAGCTCCATCACACTGGTTCCTACACATGATCCACTTCAGTTTCACAATGTACCTGTTTCCTTCATTGCCTTGGGGAAGAAAAAGATAAATGTTAATTATTCATCAGACAAAAATTTGGAAAGTAAAGGTTAGATGATACTTTACATACCTGTTTAAAAATCTGGGCACCAAGGTAGCTCTTTGCCAAATTTCCCAGGTTAGACTTTTTACCCACTTTGCATCTGACGTAACCGTACAGGTTGGCCCATTGTAAAACCAAACCCATTACCACCACAGCCTGGAGGCAACACCACAAAAAAGTACTGAGACATGAACAGAAAACTTCCAGTAAATCTATACTGACATAAATGGTTTTGAACCATGTAAACAAAATATTCAAACTGACCAGCCACCTAATGTTGAAGGAGAAGATGGTACTGAACATAAAAATGACCCAGAAGATGGGGCACACGGTGAGTCCAAGCCAGAAGATCCGGGATTCAGCACTGGATGTGGAGTTTATGCTGTTTGACTGTTCAGAAAAAGTACACAAGATTTTATTTCATCCCATTAAACAAAAATTCAAAAGTACAAATACCCTTATTTTGTTCTATGACAAAGATGACTAAGTAGCAGTCAGTTATGCAGCTATATTAATTATATAATAAAGCTATATAACAGTTCTCCTCTGTCAGACAGAGACTCCGGACTCACAACAGGTTATCTCTGTTTCTTACTTTATCTCGTTATTCATTTCCTTACCTGGATATGCATTTGTGAAATGTATATTGTAAATAGCGTATTGTATTTTAAATAGTATTTTTCATTGTTATATTTACATCTGTGTGTATATATATATATATATATATATATATATATATATATATATATATATATACACACACACACGTTATTTTTTTGTATGTCTTTTGTTTTACATCTCTTATCTTCTTTATCTGTGACCTGGATATCTGTTAAGTGTGTTCTGTATATTTTTACATCATAATTTAATTTAACCATTTACTTTTTCCCCTTTGTTATTCTATAGCTGCTTCAGCACTAAAATTTCCCAGTCTGGGATTATTAAAGTACATCCGATTCTGATTAAATACCAAACTAATACACACCATCAGGAAGTTAACTCTGTGTTAGTTTGAATTTCTCTAAATTTACTAAGATCTAAGAACTAGACTTGTTTAATGCCAATGCCAACAACGCCAATTTAATTGTAAAAAGGACATCTGGAAATATGTGAAGAGGTTTTCTGGTTATATAATATGTTTTGCTTTATCGTATTTTTCCACATGGGGTTGGTGTGAGAAACCTTACGTTACCTTGAAAGGACCCTTTTAAGATATCATTAATCATATCAGCTCACTATAAATAACTTTTATACTCCTTAAGGGCCTGATTACCTTCCTTGACTCAAACACCCAGCGGCTTTGTCCATCTTCATCCACTTGATTCCACCACCGAAGGCCCACCAACAATCTGCCCGATACATTCTGAAAGAAAAGAGGAAGTCTATAACATTTTATTATATTCATTACAATGCATCATATAAAGGCTCAAATAGTCACTAAACAAGAAAACAAGCGAGTCCATTACACTGAGTCTTCTACCTTTACTGACTTTTTTTTTTTCAGTATGCAATTATTAATCAGTCACTTAAAGAGGACATGTACATTTGGGGTTTATATAACTTTACTGTGCAGGTGAAAGAGCTGCAATATTTCAAAGCCTAAAGTCCACATTGAAGGGAGTTCTTTCTTTCCACACAGTAATAGGGTCCTGAACTACCAAGAATATTAGCAGTCCAGGCTTATCTTCCAATCATTATCTACATCACTATGCAACTCATGTTCTCATGCCTACAATCTGGATTATGTGAAACCGTCACAAATGTCATGTTGCACAAAACTGCCTATCAGGAGGAAAGAAGGAGTATATGGAGGCATTAGACCATTAGGGTTAGATGTAAGGATGTGAAACATACAGAAGCCGAGAGCAACTTAAATATACTTAAATTAATTTCCCCGTTATCTCGGGATAACGAGGACTATTTTCTCGTGAAAACAGAATCATTTAAAAACAAAAACAAAAAAACACAGTTTGTTTTCTCGGGATAACGAGATGATTAGAGGTGGGATAAAAGTAAGCAGTTACTGGGTTACACCTGACTTCATGGATCAAAATAGACCCCATGACAGCTGGGGAGGGCTAAAGTCATGGTGTATACTGTATGTGTAATTCTTTGAATGAGTGATTGGTGAAACTTAATTGTACGACACGTCACAATTTCAGCCTTTGTCAGACTTGATAGAAGTAAAATCGGATGCATTCATCAGTGATGGATTGTTCCTTCATCTGAATTCAGCTTGCATCCGTTGCTGGCTTGACTGTACTAAGGCCTCCCAGTACAGAACAGCTCTGTACTGGGATGCCCCTTGTACCCAACTGTTGAGGTTCTCTCCCGGCTTTCTCCCACAGTCCAAAGTCAGGCTGATTTGAATCTCTAAATTCTCGCAATATTGAGAGCAAGTCTGTTTGATTGTTTGTCTCTCTGTGTTGGTTCTGTGATGGACTAGGAACAGCACCAGTCCCCTCGTGAGCCGGCATTTGATTAGTTTGTTGTCTCGAGAAGACAAACATGATCAATTATCTCGTTATCATAAGAAAAACGGAGTTAAAAAAAACATGCCGGCACGAACACTCTCTCTGCTTTTGTAGAAACACTGGGAAATAGAGGGTGTGTTCCTGTGTGTCCTCACCATCCCAGTCTGGCTATATTGTTGACGTTAGCTGATGACGAGTGCAGGGGTGGAGTAGAAAGCTACTGCAGTGAGCACACAAACATATTTTACTTGAGTAACTGAGCTCACAGCAGGATTATCTGGCAGAGCAACGTTCTTAGAATCTAAGATTTTGTTTATCGGGTACAACAGGGTGATGTTATTCTCTAACGATCAGTCTTTCTTTGAAGTATGCGAAACATAAGACAGGCCTGGACAACATATGAGGTGTTTTAGGCAGTTCAGCAGCAATTTTTCGTCTGTGGAGCAAAATAACCCACTGTACTGTGGACTTTGTAACTATGCAGAATAAAGCACAAAAAGCTATGTGACACTTCAAAGGGAAGAGGAAAACATAAAAAGTATAGCATTGCCCATTCAAGGGTCATTTAATCAGCACATTTGCAAGAGCATCATGTGATTAAAACATAACCTGACCCACTAACCTTGACAGTCCAGAAGTCACATGACAGCAGAAGGATGATGGTGACCATACACGCAATAAAACGACTGCTGAGGATGTCACTCAGTAAATAAACCAAAATGGCACTTGCTCGGAAGAAGAGATGGAAGAAGGATACCACAGGATGTCTGAAAAACAGGTTGACTTTTGTCTTTTAAGGTTTAAAAAATTAAAATGAAGGGGGGAAAAAGTTTAGCCAGAACTACCGCAGTAGCCTACATCTTACCTAATTGTGGACTTTTTTAGCCTGAAGTTTTCTTCCTCCTCACCGAAAAGAAGAGACTCCTGGGAGTTCTGAAAGCACGAAAACACCAACTCTAATGTTGAACACACCAGCTGCCTCACTCTGTACTTTCTGTCAGACACTGTTAAAAGTTAACTATCGAATCAAAACTCTGCAAGAAACATTTGCAAGAAATAATAGTAATAATAGCATTTACTCTATGATAAAAGTCTAAATAAAAATCAATCACCTGTCTCTGCATTTTGACTCCAAACGGACGTATTTCCTGGTGACGTGGATGTAAACAAAAGCGTGTGCGAAGGACCCCACGGAAGAGTGACTTTGAATTAGCCTGAATAAGGTAACCCTGTAATACAACCATTTCAACACCAGTTTAAGTTATATATTTTATTAATTATGTGGTTATATATTCATGTATATTTTCATTATATATCCTTTTAAAATACACTTTCTGTAGCGTGGTTTTTTTGTTTTTAATCGCTTGTCATATTTGTTGAGAAGTCACCAAACGTTCGTTTTTAGAAAAGTAACCCTAGAAATGTTCCCCTTCGGGCTTTTACTCGTACTGGCTACTTTTATTAACATGCGATCCAGACCAATATAACACAGTACAATATTCACATCTTTTAAGACTGGGTATTTTTATTTCGAGGATTTTAAACAAGTTGGCGGCAGTGCCTTCCAGCAGTGAGTTTGCTTCAGACCCTGCAGTGGCGCCATCTTAACACCAGGGGGAGCTTTTGACTAGAAAGTTTTTGCTACTGCAATGGAGTAAAACCGTCTTTCAGTAAAACGGAATTATTAAACATGACATTTTTAATATAATAATGCTTGTATTTGGATGAGTAAATTTTATTTATATCACTACTCACAACTCATGTATGTTATTTAATGGAGTTTTTTTTTCTTTAAATAGGCCCGACTTCACCCTCAGCACAGGAATCCAATTTCTTTAAAAAGCCACTAAGGGTATATTTCAAGTATTTTCCCTTAAACCCCTTAGTTTTTCATTATACAAAGTGCAGCAGTGATGGATATACTTAGTAACAGAGCAGCCATAATGATAATGATGATAATTGGTGATAAACAGGACAATGAATTTATTTTCTTTTGTTTATTGATTTATTTATTTCTTTCTTACAAAAAAAGACCAAAGCACAAACAAGTTGTACAAGATCAGCTTGACAAAGAATTGTTTTTGTGACTTCTGAAAACAACATTTGAATACATTTACAACACAATAAGTAACATCAAAGTGAAAATAGAAAATTGTCAGTCTTTACAAATATATAAAGAAATAAATCCTCAACACAAATCACATTCTATGCAAATCAGTTTTGCAATGTCAAAACGGCCGACTGCACACATCGTTATGAGTTCAGAAACACCTCAAACAGACTGGCGACTGAATGCATTCTGTAAAAGATGCCAAAAGGAAGCCCAATATTCACGATGGCGGCCCACATGTTGAATTTGTAGAATTCTGTTTCAGTGTCATGGTCAAACTGTGGACGAGCCCCAAATGCAGGCATGATCCAGAGCTGTGAAAGAGAGCAAGGAAGCAGTGGTTATTTAGATTATTTCAAACTGTACATTTTAGGGAATGAGGAAGCTGGATACTCACAATGACATTGCCCAGCAGCAGGAACACACACACCTCTCTCAACACTCGCCGCTTCCAAAGCAGTTTGTGTTTGTGCTCCGGGGTGCCGCTGTGACTATTCACTGCTGTGTCAGGGTTGGAGTTTTTGTCCACGTCTACCCTTTCCAAGCTGCTCACGTCTTTGCCAGCCTCCAGCACGTGTGGATTTTCCACCACTACATCTGGTTCCACCTCATGGAAAGGCCCCCGATGCAGACCTTCAATTATGAAAAAGTTCTGCAGGCCAAGCTGGATCACCATCATTATACCCCAGGCAAGGTTGAGCCTGTTCAGGTAGCCTTTGGCTCCAGTTTCAACCATGGCTACAATGGAGAAGTAGCTGATGATGAACTGCCCCAGCGAGGCTCCAACCAGCAGCCCTACGTCGAGGTTGCGGGTGGGATTTTTCTCTGAGATGTGCTCCCTGTGATCCACCTTGAAGACGGCACTGCCGATTATAGTGCAAGCAGACATCATGGTGACTATGACTATATTCATGACAAAGTGCATCATTATTGCTTTGTCTTTCTCGTTGTCATCAAAGTAGTTTGTCTTCATTTCGATCTCATACACGATGAAAGTTGCCAGGCCTGCGATCACAAGGAGGACTCCTGAAATAGGACCAATAAAGACATCCTTGAGGCTAAATTTGATGTGGTGGTGATGGTGGCTGTTTTCCGCTGCTACTCGGCCTACATTCTTCCACATGATGTAAGACATGGCAGAGGCAAAGAGGCTGTACTCGATATTGAAAGGGTACAGGTAGTAGTAGGCCTCCTTGAAGACGCCACACGAAGTGTAGCTGCACTTGCACTCATCATCTCCGTAACCAGCTGTAAGACATGAAACAATAAGGAGTAAAATGCTTTGCTGTGCTTGCTTACTTTCAGCTATATAGATTTTTATGCCTCCATCTGCTTTGGTCACCTTTGCTGATGTACAGGCTTCGTCTGGAGAGTTTAGTGTCATTCGTGTAGTCAGGAACGGTTGTTTGGTGAAGAGACTCCTCGGTGACTGCACTCATCCATATAACGAGATTTGTGGAGAGGGTGAGCATCAGCCCACAGCTACAAAAAAGAAGAAAATGGAAAAATTAGAGGCAAAATTAAAGTGGTGACATATGATGCAATGACTAATAAATCAGTAGGAGAGCAACATCTTAAAATGAGAGTTTACGTGTAATAAAAAAATCTTGATTTGACAGTTTAGATTTATTGACAGACTTGATTATATGGGAGAAAAAATCAGTCCTCAGCAAATGTGAGAATTAGCTTTTTCTCAAAGTACTGTATCATAGAAAACACTTAAGCCTACTTAAATCCTTGTCCAAAAGGAACAAGTGTATTAAATACATAACATGTGGCACTATAGGAGTTGTGTTAGTCTGTTTTCTATCATTTAATCAAGCAAATGACTGGTAAGATTCTATGGGAAGTTAGCTTTCTCAGTGGTTTGCAATAATCAATAACCATTATTTGCATTTTTTTGTCCCAGAGAAATAAAACAAAAAACTTTTTTTTAAACTTTGCAAATGATAAAATGAAAAAAAAAAAAAAAAGAAGAAGAAAGGATTTAAAAATAGCTTAAACACCTACAGTGAAAGGTTCCTCTGGAGCTGCACACAGTCCTGGGAATGGATCCATAAAAAGTATGTCTGCAAGTTGATGATAAGAAACATAGTTAACATCGGCATTGTGAGGCCATAAGGACCACAATACATGTAGCAAATTATAATTTGTTTTGACATCTTTACCTGCACAATAACAAATATGAGTTGCACCACAGGGAATGCAACCTTAACACCAGAATCACAGTGGAGGTATCCAACATAACTGGCTAACTTGAAAACGTCCATGATGATACTGAGGATTCCAAACAGGAGAAGTCCTCCTGAAAGACAGAGAACATTTTAAACAGTGAAAAAGAAATCTTTTAAATACCCATAGTTGTTCTGTATATTAAATATCTAATACTCTTACCCCTGAGCCAAATAGGTCCAGCATGCTCATCCTTGTAGACAACAGCATTTTCTGTCCTGGCTGTGTAGATAGTGTAATAGATCATCCAAATTGAGGTGAGGAGGAGGAGGACGATGAGGAAAGCCTGCAGGTCAAGGGAGCTGATCTTAACATTGTTGGAAGCGCTGCCACTGACCAGAGCACAGCCCAGGATCAGAATGTTCAGACAGATGATCGCAGACAGCATCCATCCCCAGTTTCGGCCCCGTTCTTTCACAACCACAGTGGAGGAAATGTTCAGCTCAGGTTCAATTGCACTCCCTGGTCTTCCTGCTGCATTGATGTTGTTGGAGAGGTGTGACTCTTCCATCCCTCCGTCTTTGGTTGTCATCTTGCATGGCTCACACTGACTGCCACTGGTCAGACACTCGCAGGGATTGTCAGATTTATAACACATGGCTGCTGTCTTTAAGATCTCCTCATTGGTGAGCTGTTTGAGGAAGCAGATTGGAACATGACAGGTTTAACAGCTATGCCCATTTACTGGCTCTCTGTGAAGGCAGATCCCGCCCAAAATGAAACCTTTCCTTGAATACAGAAGCAGCTGACACCTCGCTGGTGCAACACATTTTCTTTTTGGAAAGACATACAATTCAACAGCATTGTCTAAGAAAAAAATGACACATATTTTCTTCACATCACCCACTCAATCCTTCTCCATCTTGAGTAAAATAAGGAATGACACCAGAATAAGT
This sequence comes from Leptatherina wallacei, assembly GCA_028567055.1. Classification (NCBI taxonomy): domain Eukaryota; kingdom Metazoa; phylum Chordata; class Actinopteri; order Atheriniformes; family Atherinidae; genus Leptatherina; species Leptatherina wallacei. The sequence goes on along the minus strand of JAOXYM010000022.1, from coordinate 14,353,403 downwards.
GAAATAATATCAATAACCGCTTATCGACAACTACATTTCTCTTGTATGCTTACCTGATGGAGGGAGTTCTCAAGAGTAGTCTGACTTATCCTGGCTTTATATACCCCAAAACCAGTTTTTTTTACGTGCAGTCAGACATAAATGTCAGTATGTTTTGAACAACAGCGTAGTATCAACAAACACAGCATGTTTAGTGCAAAATATTACCGTAAAGTTCAAAAGAAGTTTCCAGGAATAGACTTTTCTCACATATTCCAACAGACAAGAAACCAGTTCGTTTTTGGATTAACAGCAAGTTTTTTTCAATAAATATTAAACAACATGAATGTCACTTATAAAAGCTGTTTTAGCGTGCACAAAAGTATTAAAGTTGGCAAGAAAGCAAAACCACATATGACATGTATCTTTAATTTTGTCATTGTCTCTGAATCCATGAATACTTTAGAAGGTTTGGGGATTCTTTTCTCGAACCCTTTTTCTGCTGCAGCTGATGCAGCAAGGCCACAGGCCATCTAAATTCTCTGTATAGGCGTAGCATGTGTTGTCCACCTATGGTTTTGATTTGGTGCTTGAGGGAAATACATTTAGTTCTTTAACCCTATGGCACAATGGGTGGATATGCCTCTTTTAGCCCCACCTGAATTCCCTGTGGTGTAGTAGCCTAAATGAAAAGCCTGGTCATCATCTGCTTCTATTGTCATGAAAGTTTCTGTTGAGTAGTTTGTGTGAGAGTTTGTCACTGGTGTGACTATGCTTATTTCAGATTAGCATTTCATCTGGATGGAGCTGAAAGCTGAGCCGGTCAACACCATTGTAATAATGAAATCTTCCTTTGTTTTTGTTTTTCACAGGAAAGGGAGCCTTAACCTAAGAATAGTGGTTCATTTATAAGAACAAGGAAATCTGACAGCAGAGTATCACAGGTTTCCTTCTTTCAATGAGTCACAATGAGACGGGTAGTTTGTTTAAGTTTTCAAAACTCATTTCCTTGTATTTGTGCAACTTTGGAACTCCAGGGGAGTTAGTGATGAATGACTTTGCACAATTGAGGAAAAGTTTAAGAAAACCTTTCAAATTTAAAATGATGTCCATTTAAAGTCATTAAGGTTTGGCACAAGCAGAAGCAAAAATAGATCTCTCCAATCAAATGATAAAAATCCCAACATGAATATGACATTGATGAAGTAAAGGTTGCTATATTAGTGTGGTTATTTTAAGGGGCTTGGGTCCTTTGTTCCGGATCAGCCACCGGAAGCACTGTTGGACCACACGGTGCGCGCTGTCGCGTCCCTGGATACCACCGACGCGCTCCGCTTGGCGCTTCGTCACAGCTCAGAAGCGTCTCGCTCTGGGTGAACAGGGGGGGGCAAATTGACACTTTTATCGGTGTGCTATCCACCACATGCCCGCATGACAACGGCCATGGTGGTGCTGATGAAACGGAATGGAGTCGAGCACGGTGGATTAACTCTACACCATGAATGACAGATACCACAAGGCGGCCCGGGACGGCTACCTGGACTTGCTGAAGGAGGCGACTAGGAAGGATCTCAACGCACCGGATGAGGATGGCATGACACCGACTCTATGGGCTGCTTATCACGGCAACCTGGAAGCTCTGCGGCTGATTGTGGCCAGAGGGTGGGTATGATTTATGAGCAGGACAGAGGACTAAAGAATTCCCTCGAAAGTCATAATCATTCATGCGGTTTTTAA
>JAOXYM010000022.1:14335569-14351599 GCA_028567055.1 Leptatherina wallacei | reverse complement strand
AATATACCGCCCCAACACCGATACACATGTTTTAACTTGAAAAAGTGCAATTTCCGGGTGATGACTCCTTTAATACATTATTTGATATTGATTATGACTGATACATAGCAATTTGAATGAACAGTTCATTTAAATTTGAGTAAAGTGTACTGTTAACTGTTAATAACTTTATCTGATCAATAGCCTAACCCAGATTTCAATCACTTGCCCAACAAAATGGAATAAAACACACAAGTAGAATAACTTTTAGTCATTCACTTCCCTAATGATTATGTTTGCAGTGGAAGTTTACAAAGGCATGCCTCTAGACAACACAGCACTAACCCTTGCAGGCCTGTATGTGGGACAATGTTTGCTTCATGCTTTTTAAGAATGATCTCTGACTGAATAATTCGCATGCATCATTTTTCTAGGAAGACTGAATTAAATCTATAGTGTTCTTATAAATCAGCATCATTGAGTTTCTGCAACATTGTGATAGCAAAGTCTGCAACCTTCATTATCACCCTATGTAACTCATATGGTTTGATTTTTGCAAATACAATGACAATGGTTATTTACATTGACAGTTCACTATGATAACACTGCAGATGGTAAAATGATCAGTTCACTCAATGCCCTTGATATATGAATTTCCTTATTACCCTATGAAGAGACTTTATAGAAATAACTTATAACCCTTACCCAAAATGTGTTTAATTTATTTTAATAGTTTGATTTAGGCCTATGTAATTTATAAATCAAACAAGGATATGGCTAAAATCGATTTAATCATGCTGCATCATGTAATACAGGCTGGCCATTCTCAACCAAAATGTGCACATGTGATTTGGTAGTCAGATGCAACAGCCCATTTCTCTTCCTTTTTGTTTGACCTGGTTTGTATGCCAGTGAGGAAAATGGGACAAATATGAGTCTGCTTCACTGAGTAATTCTAAAAGGGGACACCGGAATTCGTCACTGCTTTGTTTATTGAATACAGAATATCAGAAGTAAGGACATTTTATGCACAGTTTTACAGTCCCAGTGTTTCTGAAAGCAGCCAAGTCAAGGAAGACTATCAGCTCCAGTGTAATAGCAAATTATGCCCCAAGTACTAAAGAGAAGGTGAAATGACTTTCTTTTTGGATCTAGAGGCTTTCTCATTTCCAGTGGGTTGGTAGACATCAAGGTCCAGTTGCCTTTTCTCAAATAACTCAGAATTAACATGTCAAGTTCAGTATTTCCCACGAAAAGAATGTCAACAAAGCTGCAGTGATGTTCAGCTGCTAGGGTACATCATGTTCCTCTGATAACACTATAGACATGAACTATGATGAGCACGGCTGACATGTACTAAAATAAATATTAATAGCTACCACAAGTCAAACTCATGAGAGGTGATATAAAGAAGACATGTCTAACACTGCTTAACAGAGTCATGGGAAAGATGCCATGCCTGCTAAATTTGGAAAGTATATTGCATTGGGCTACCTGCAGTAACATCAAACTGTCAGAGGAAGTGAAGACAGAGATGGCCCATAATGTGATAACAAGCAGGGAAAGGGATAAGTGAGCGGACACTGCTGTGCTCAGCAGTTTACCACACACATAAATCGTGACATATAAAGCTGTCTTGGATGATCACTTTGTAGGACAATCATATTAGATAATGTGAGCTCTTAAGGTGATAAATATCTCATCTTGATAAAGCTAATTTCTGTCTGTCCTTTCACATCAATTCATGTCCCTTTATGTTCTTTTATCTATTTCAGCACTGTGCTGACATTGTAATTCATTTGTTTGATCACTGTTCTATTTTAGCAGTTTGGCATGTTTTCCACTCACAATCCATCATCCATGCTAAAAAACTGCCACGGCCCCTCATATGAATCAAAATAAACCATGGATGAAAACCTGTGCATCTTCTTTCAGCCAATTTGAACATTATCCTGTTCAAACGTAGAGAGCATGGGGCTGAAATCAGAGTGGGGCTTTGATAATCGCTGCACAAGCAGGATCAGGCTGATCTGACCCACATTCCCAGAGAAAACCTAACAGTGCTGTCCATCAATAATACATTTGCACTTCAACCGTAGTTTCACATCCATTGCATCAAATATTCAGGAGTCTGGATGTGGATACAGTGGAGGACAGGACACAGCCAGTTCAATGAGCATGGGTGTGTGACACTGGCAAAAATACGTTAAACTAGACCAGAGGGGGGGGGGGGCTGAAAACTTGAGCATAAATTATTTGAGCAATATCTAGTTTTAGTCGCCAAAATGTCAGCTTTCAAGTTATGGATCATCTTTTTTTTTTTACCTTTGAAAATGATCTTATGTTTGTAAAAGAATACTTGATGAAGTATAGTATAAAAAAAGTTAACTGGAAGAAGATGAGCTATAATAGATTCGCATAGGCTAGCTTTATGTCGGGAAAGAATGATGCAATTCAGAATGCAGTTCTACACGCATCCTTCCTACATTTCATCTAATCAGGTGTTCAATGACTTGTTCTGACTTGAGGAATTCAGTGTGACATCACCAACCATGCACAATAGTGCTTTTTGAGCCAGGCGCAACTTATGTGGCCTCCCCTGAAACAGGATACAGGTAGTGGAGCAGTGGTGCTGGCACTCCTGTGGTCATATTACAGACCTGAAACAACAGAGAAACACACACAGAGGTAACCCTCCGGTCGTAGACTGTCACTGAGGGGGAACATGTTGGGTTTAGTGTTAATAATAGCCTGTGTTATGGTTTTGAACTGAGGAGAGTTTGATCTCTTTTAGAAATCAAACCCTCCTCAGAGTTTCTAAAACGCTAAGAGAAATGGTTGCCTTCTGAAAAGGCAATGCTGTGTTCAGACTTTGAATTATTAAATTAGGTCCCATTAACAACTCACGGACAACAGGTCAGTGGTGAAAACATAATCAGAAAATCACTCGCTTACTTACGAGTGAGTCATGGAAACAGAAGCTGGAAAAAAAGCTTTCTATTTAACCATAAACTGCACCAGAGTCTAAACTGAATAGAATGGAAATATTCAGTAACAAATGCTCTTTTAATCAAAAGGTTTGATCTAACATTCTTTTTAATGGCCTACAGAGGAGACCCAGACAAGTGTGACATATGGGGGAACACGCCACTCCACCTGGCAGCTGCCAACAGTCACCTCGACTGCCTGTTCTTCCTGGTGTCTTTTGGAGCCAACATTTGGTGCCTGGACAATGACTACCACACTCCGCTGGACATGGCCGCCACAAAGAATCACATGGATTGTGTCCGCTACCTGGATTCCATCGCTGCCAAGCAGACAGCTCTCAATCCTAAGTTGGTCAGTAAGTTGAAAGACCGGGCATTTCGCGATGCTGAGCGGCGAATCAAAGAGTGTGTGAAGATGCAGAAGAAACACCACAAACGAATGGAGCGAAAGTTTCACAAAGAGACCTCTGAAGCTTCGGCGTCAGATGTCATGAGCTTTTCAAGCTATACCAGCAGCTCCATAAGCCACAAGCTACGCAACTTCAACACAGCCACCGTCAGTGTGCCATATTCTCAGGTTAGGAGTTATTTTGTTGTTTAAGGGTTTTCCTACTAGTCGAGATATTTCTTAAGTGGTGGTCTGATGTGTTTGATTATTAACTGACCCATCTCAGTAGGAATATGAACAATATAAAAGCAGTTCTTTCATTTGTGACGATGCCTGATCATTGCATTGTTTCTGCCCTCTTAGGCGACTCTCCATGCCACAAACCGAGGAAAGACAAAGATCCAGAAGAAGCTGGAGAAAAGGAAACAAGGAGATGGCACTTTTAAAATCTACGAAGATGGAAGGAAGAGTGTGCGCTCTCTTTCTGGACTTCAGCTGGGTAATGATGTCATGTTTGTCAAACAAGGGACATACATCAACCCAAAGGAACGTGGCCGCCGCAATGTTCGTGATATGTTTCCAAGAGATAATGACGATGCCATTTCACGTGCCATGAGTGAGCCAGACCTCCACGGGCCAGATGTGGACTACTCTGAGATAAGCACCGACTCTGGACATGATTCCCTGTTCAATCGGCCTGGTCTCGGCACGATGGTCTTTAGGAGAAACTATGTGAGCGGGGGCATGTTTGACCTTGGTGGTCGGGATGTGGCCAGTGTGTCCCAGTCAGGCAATAATGTGCGTTTACGCAGTCGGCTACAGCAATACCCAAGTATGGATGAAGACAGTATTGGGAGTGCACGCAGCCTGCAGGAGAGGAATGTAGAAGAACTGCCCTGGGAGGAAATTGAATTGGGGCTTGATGATGATGATGAGCCTGATACAAGCCCTCTTGAGGTTTTTCTTGCTACACAAAGCATGAGCGAGTTTTATTCCATCTTCAAGAGGGAGAAGATTGACCTAGCAGCACTGTTGCTGTGCTCTGACCATGACTTAAAGAGTATTCATATCCCTTTAGGAACAAGGAAAAAGATCTTAGATGCTTGTCAGAGACGGCTCGAGACCATAGAGGACCCTGACTGCATCGAGGACACAGAATTGTGAGTTTTGAGATTCTCTATTGATACTCACTGTTGTAAGGCCCTGCACAATTCCATATTCATTTTTATTTAATTTGTTCTAGAACAAAACAGAATACAGGTGCATTTAAATATAGACTAGTAGTATGAAAATGTCTAAAGGCCATCTGTTAAGTTTTAGTCAATGTTAACAGAGACAATACCATAATGTGTAGTGATCATATTAGTAATTAGTGATAAGCTTGAAAACAATGGCAGAGATGTTTTTTTACCCACATGCTCATACATTTGCACAACAAACAAACTAACCACTCACTGATCCCATTAGTTCATCTGAATCCCAAAATGCTAACTTTATTATTTGTATGTGAACTGGTTAATACAGTGGTTTACAGCCTTTTTAAGCCACGACCCAAGAATAATCAAGTTGTGGGTCACAACTGTTACTCACACTCATTCATGTACTCTAATAAGCGTACAGAAACATTAAAAAAAAATCTATGATAATAAAAATGGTGTAACAGGTAGAGAATCATTGCATTGATACACAGTGACAGAATTTCACAAGCCTTCACTTTCAGAATTAATAAACTGCTTACACACTGATGGTTCAGGATTTATGATCTATTAATCATTTGTTAAAATATATCAGACAGGGAAACCAAATCAGTACCCCTTTTTTTTGTTTTATCTCATTTTTATTCTCAAAAATTAAAAATACTCCTGCTTTATGATATTTTTTTAAGCTCCCAGTCCTATAGTCCAGTCATCTTGACCTGTTCTTTTCTTCCTGTATTGGCTTTTTTTTCTTCTTTTAACATCACTACAACACGAGAAACTATCTATAACAGTTTAATTTAGTGAGACATAGATTTTATGGTAATTATATTAGATACTGCTGCACTGCAAACCATTAAGTTAATGTGAGCTGTTGCTTGCCAAAACAGAATTTAGATGGAAATCAGTTGTAAGTTAAGCAGGAATGCTCTGCAGACAAAAATCACCGGAAAACTGGCAGACAACATCTGACTCTAATTTAGTGGTCTCGAATAATATTTGAGCTAAATTGATAATAAAACACTTTAATCCATGCCTGTCCTTTCAGTGAAATATCTGAATTGTAATGCACACTTTATTTCTTGTTGGTAAAAATTCAGCTACATAAAACATAAAAAACATGTATTCTTCTTTTGTATGCTTTGCAGATAATCAAAGTCGTGCATGGCCATCCTGCTGTGTGCTCATTGGGGCCCTAATGGTCAGTACAGTGTTGTGGGACAATGACTGAGTGAGTCAATGTCACAACTGAGCTGAGAGGACTTAATGATTTACATCTCCTGGTAACTCAGTGGCAGTCGAGCAGAAGAGGCACTGTCACAATGAATATGTCAAGCTTAAATGATATAAGAGTGAGATAAATTCTTGAAATGATTCATTCACAGTTTTGTTTGATCATAGGGATCACAGACGTGATCTGTATGTGTCGGATGGATGGTCGGAGTCCCCTGCACTGCGTGGTTTCACAAACTGAAAGACAGTCATCAGAGTGCAGCACTGTGTTGCATCGTTGAATTTTCAAACAAAGAGCCGTTGTAGGGTCCCTGTTACCGAACATGTTTTCCCCTGTGGGGTAAATTTTTACCACCTCATGTGCCTGCAATGCTTGTGCCTGTGCATTTGCTTAAATGTTATCTGTATACCTTGACACACACTTTTTTACTAAGATTTTTATTTGGAGTTTATATTTAATTATATTTCATTACTGCATATGTTTACATACAAGGAGCCATGTCCATCTAAATGTGACTCGCTGGTAATGAAAGGCCAATTGTACGTTGAGATTGCTCTAATTTACTGTAGTGTTGTAAACTATGTGATAAAGCAGTATTTTTTTGTTGATTTTTTGTTTTGTTTTTTAATACACAACCTAACAACACATTAAGATTACACTAAGGCACCTATTAGCCTATGTATGCCACTCATGTCAGTCTTCCAACAATTTGTACCTTTCTTTATATCTACAGCTGCACAGTAGCATCTGTTAATGTATTCTGTCACTTTTTTTAAAGGTGTATTTTACTGGAAATAAAGTTACTCTTTCCAAAGCTTTCCATTAGTCACATCGTGTGTCTTTAAGCCTTTTTGCCACCAGTGTTGCACCTTTTTTACTGCTTCTTCTGTATTTGATCTCCAAATAAGACTGAAGTTTATAGTACAAGAGCATACTGAAAAATGTGCTGTCACAAAACACTTTCATTGTTATTTTTTAGGAACAATAAGGGCCCCCAGATGTATTTCTTGGAATTTTTGGGCTTGTCAGCATTAAGATAAGTTTACATTAATAACTTAAGAAATAAAAAAAACATGTTTCTCTCTCTTTTATGTGCAAGTTCCCATGATGATAAACTTAACGCTTTTTGAATCATAGCAAACTATTTATAGGAAAAAAAATATAACTTTAAATTGAATTTGATGTAGCACTTTTCACCAGGAATATAATATATATATACGGTGAAGTAATATAAAGAAAGTGGCATGTTTGTGTACTGTAATGTAGAATGAAATATAATGAAACAATCAAATACAAAATGTATTTTTATATCGTGTAAAGTACCCAGAAAACTATATTTCACTGGTAGCTGTAACTATTTATATGGGTGAGATTATGCTGGGAAAATGTGTTCATTAATGCTCCTTCCAGGAAATATAAAAATCTTTGCTAGCGGGGCCACGCAAGTGCACAGACCAGAAAAGGGTGGTGCATGTAAATGAGACCATTTGAAAAGGTCTTAAATTCTTGCTTTAAAAAGTAAAGCAAAACTTGTGACAACAAACAGCCAATGATATCTTTTTATTACCAAGTGTACAATTTGGATGACCCTACTGTACAAACACTTTTACTTTGCTGATAATGAGAAAAACTTGCTTTGAGTCAAATCACATTTATCCATGTTTCTTTAAAATTATTAGCAACTTTGCAGTCATCAACTTTGGTAGTTCTATCACTTTTAGTCCTCTTCATAAATAATAAACAGTTTGGACATACAAATATTATCACCCATGTACACTGGTATATCTCCCTCAGAAATGGGTTCATATCACTCCATTTCTTGAATGTAATGACACCAAAAGTTATTAAAGCCTTGGCTAGAAGAATTGTGATTGGTGCTTACCACATTATTCGTAGGTTATTAAACATAGATTTCATCAAACAAGACGTTAGTGACTAATTCTATCATTGGATGCCAAAAAGGTTTTTGATATGATTGAATCATAATTATTGTTTTGAAACTCTAAAAATATTTAGTTTTGGAGAAAAATATATTAATTGGACTTTATACAGATCCACAAACCCAAGTTTCAACAAACAATAAACTGTCAGAATCCATCAGCTTTTGTAGATCCACACACCAAGGGTGTTTGCTTCATGTATGTTTGTTTATTATAAGAAAAAAACTAAGAAAACATTTTTGAACAAAAAAAAATAATCTAATACACTTGTGTTTTACTGTACAGCTTCACAAGTCACAGAACATCCAGTCCAAGTCGTTACCTGTTTACAGTGACAGCATTTTAATCTTTAAATCACTTGTATGAGGGAGACAGACACAGAGCAGAGTGGGCTTTGGCATCTTCAGTCAAGGATGCAATAATACGGAGTTGCTGCTTACACACAAAAGGCAAGCATTATTGTTCCTCTGTGCTGTATGATATGAATTCAGGAAGCTGCTCAGTAGATAAGTGGTGTTGACTGGAAGCTCCATGCCTCGGATGTAACACTGTTATCAAAAGGAAATAGGAAACTCTCCCACAATGGGGCTCGAAAATGAGCAAAAAGTCTCAGTGGAAAAAAATAGAACAAAATAGAATTTAAAAAGGTATTAGCTAAAGCATGATTTATATGTTTAACCATGATTAGGTTTTTTTTTTCTTGTGGTGTTTCTTTTAGATAGAACACCATGAAATCTCCAAATTTTCACATGCTGAATCAATGATAAAGACTCTTTCCTGGGAGGATTCTTTCCTATGCATATTTGTTTAATCTACTATGTTTCTAAACTTAGTGTGGCTGGACACAGGGGAAAGAGAAGAGCAATGCTAGGGAGGGGTGAAAAATGAGAAAGCTTCAGTTGGCTAGGCACAGAATACCTTAGGCTTGGTTCCTAATCTTTTGTTATGCACAGTAAGAGTCTCTGCTGCTTAGAAAAGTTAGGGAAAGAAAGCTGTATATATAGAGAACGCTTTGGTAAGTATAAAATAAAGTTAATCAACCTTTGATTTAAGGTTACAAGTGAAGTGCCCACTTAAATATGGCAACTCGCAGCAGTGGCACTGAGGAGAACCTGAGGGAGAGTCAGGACAATGTCAGCGTGAAGCAGGGACCAGAGGATCCTAGAGTTCCGGTATGCGACACAGTGCTGCCTCAAGATGTGTTGTGCGACTCCTGCATGGACAGCCCCGGCAAAGCGCTTAAATCCTGCTTGACCTGTCAGGTCTCCTACTGCCAAGACCATCTCAGACCTCATCTGGAGAAAGTTAAATTTCAGAACCATCGTTTGGTGGAGCCCCTTCAGGATATCAACTCTCAGACCTGTGAAGTTCATCGGCTTCCTGTGAAAAGCTTCTGCCTAAAGGACGGCTGCTGTGTGTGTCTGGACTGTGAGAGTCAGGACCATGAGGGGCACTTAACTGCGACTTTCGGGGAAGCACGCACACAGATTGAGGTCTCAAAAAATATGCACTACAATTTATTAATTACAAGGAATATACAGAATCTGGATTAAGGTCAACAAAAAACAGAAACAATACTTGAAAGATGTTTTCTGTTTTTTAAGTTTTGTATTGGTATCTAATATGCATGATGTCCTTATCTGAAGAAGTAATTGTTTGCAATCATTTGCAGACCGAGCTCCTGAAGAAACATGAAGAGATCAAACAGAATGTCTCAGCTGTGGAGAAAGGAATTGAAAAACTGCTGACCAATAATGAAATAATCAAGGTAATCTTGTATTCTCCTGGTTTACTGAACATATCTGATCTGATTCTGACTGTACTATTTTCAAGTCATTAACATTTAAATTTTCCCTTTCCTCAGTGCTCACTGCAAGAGGTTTGTGTTATCATCGAACAGCAGTTCACCAGGCTGCAGACAACTGTGGTGGAGGCCAGAAAAGGGGTGGAGGAGGTGCTGGAAGGAGAGCAGAAGCAGGCAGTGAGACAGGTAGAGGGCATCCAGGCACATCTGGAGCAGAAGAGAGCAGAGTTGATGAAAACTTTGGCTCAAATGAACAAACTGTCCAAGAGCAGGACTGATGTTGACTTTCTGCAGGTAAAAAATGGTTGAAATGACAAAAACAAAACAAAAAAGTCTAAGTATTATGAAATCACATTCTAGTTTAAAGAAATTAAATTGGCATCTAATATCATATTGAATTAAAACCAGAGAAAATTTGTTTGGTAGTTTAATAATTAGGATTATTTAGGTTTTCATCGTCTGTGACACAATATCAAAAGTTAGGATGCAAGAAATACACTAAGGGTACACTAAGGGGAAGGCCTAAAATCACTTACCTATGGGGTTCCTTTGATTGACAAATGATTCCTCTCATTTTATCAACATTTTTCACACCATCAAACCTATCTAAAAGATGTATTGTATGTAAGTAGACAAAACTGCGCAGTCCAGTGGATTTAAGCTGTTTTGGGTAAAAAGTTTCATGATATATGGAATTGGTACAGGATGTTCTCTGAGACTAAGAGTTTATTTTGGATGCAGCTGTGTTGGCAGTATACACAAGGCTTTCCAGTTATTTAATACAGATAAGTTTTGGATCAGAGAAAATAAAAGACATATCCTTTCAGCAGCACTTATCCACCATGAACCTGATGAATGTTCCATCTGTTTGTTCTATTCTTTCCCAGGACTATGCAGAGTGGAAGAAAGGAGAGGCAGACATATGCGTACCTACTGTGAACATCAGCAGAATGGATCACTTAAACTCATACGTCAAAGCAGTGACTGATATTACACAGGAGCTGTGTGGCCTGATTATCTCTTCTTACAAAGAAAAAACTTGCATAATCTGCAAAAATGGTGAGTTAATTTAATTTATATTTTACCCTAAATCTTGAGGTTCTATACAGGGAAAACGTTCTCAGGTAGCCTTTTATTAGTGCATTTTTGTAGTTCCACTACTTGTTATGTTGCAGGGATAGCATCTCTGAATGGGTGCTGGTCCACTGTTTTAGTCCAAAATGATTTATCTCAGTAGCTAATACATGAATGATAATAATCTATCTCAGACACACAAAGCCTTGAAATCACAGTCTCTGCTGTTTATTCTGTTTTTTTTTGCCTTGAGTACAACTACAGCATACTTATTTATTGCTTCTGTTTAGATCCATTTAAGAACTCTTTAACAATCATTTAATCACATATTTCTCCCAAATACATAATGCAATGTGAAAGTCTATAAATAATCGCTCTGCAAAATGATAAAGTAGATCCTAAATCGTCGATGCCAGAAACTCAGCCTTCCTCCCTGCCTGATCCTGAGACCCGAGAGGACTTTTTGAAATGTAAATATATTATATTATATTTCAGTATAAACCATATTTTGATGGCTTTTTTTTTATTTTGTCAAATTGTGACATAAATCATCAAACTGCATTTCTCTGTTGTAGACATAAGGAATTTGTCCTTTGACCCCAACACCACTCATCATTTCTTGCGAATAATGGAGGACAACAGGAAGCTGGCCAACACCAGCCCTTGGCAGCACAGCTACCCAGACCACCCCAGCCGATTTGAATACTGGCGTCAGGCCATGACTTCAGAGAGCCTTTACTTAGGAAGGCATTACATTGAAGCAGAGCTGAGTGGGGAAGGTACGCATGTTGGTGTCACCTACAAGAGCATTCATCGTAAGGGAGAGGAAAGCAGCAGCTGCATCACGGGAAATGATTTCTCTTGGTGCATGGGAAGAAACAGCCGAGGTTTCTCTGCCTGGCATGCTGGTGTGGAGACAGCTTTGGAAGTCACTGATACCACCAGGATCGGCTTGTATCTTGACTTTTACCGAGGCACTGTGTCTTTCTATAATGTGACAGGTCCTATGATACTACTCCACACATACATGGCTGAGTTTATAGAGCCCCTGTATGTCACAGTGTGGCTGTCAAAAAAAGACAATATAGTTTCTCTTGTTAATGCAAAATGATGTATTAGCAAACAAATTACCAGCTGCCTTCATTGTAAGCTTGTAAAAGAAAATGCTGCATTACAAATATTGGAGGTTATATAACTGTGCGAGAGGTGGATTTTTCCACATGCATGTGATAAATTAAACATGACCATTGTACAACATGAACATAAGTACTCTGAGCAGAGGGTGTGTCCAAAATTTACTGCTACTATGGCACTTTACTGCTTTTAAATGTGATAGGAATGAGGGAGACAGCTGTTGTTTGTCTTGCAAGTTTATTTAGTCATTTAAGGCTGTGTTATCTGTCAACATTTTACAGTCTTTCCATTGCTCACTTGTAAATCTGTAAGAACATGTAATTCATGAACTGTAAAATCATTACCAAAGAAAAATGAACAAATCAGTAATATATGTGAAGATCAACGTTACACAGTAAAATCTGTTTCATTTTCATCATAAGCTGGATTTGTAAAGTGCACTCCTGTCTGAGTCAAAGAGATTGAATTACGTTCAGTTCCATACAGACCAGGAATATCGGTCATCATACCAGGTTTATCAAACATAGGGTTATCAAATCCATGGTCGAGAGCCCCACCAAGGTCTCCAACATCAGTTTTTTTCTGCATGTGACGAAGAGATGGCATTGAAGGCATGGATGGCATTGAAGGCATGGATGGCATTGAAGGCATGGCTGGCATTTGAACAAAACCCTTACGAATCAAAACAACTAAGGTAGTAATGACTGTAATCAAAATTAAAACGGCAAACAAAACTCCAACTACCATCCATGCATTTCCTCCAGATTGATTGCTGCTCCCGCCAGAGGAAGCTTCAAATTCAGTCTCTGTGATTCCCAGTTCCGAACCATGAGAACGAGCATCCTTTATCATGTCCTGGGCCAGAGTTTCTGACAGTTTCCCCCTTTCATCATCCAGAATAACAACCTGGATTGCAGGAACTGCACCAGTTGGGATAATCCCCATCAACCGCTGTGAGTGAGTGACTGTAGACATGCCCAGCTGAATGGACTTGTACTTTGGCAGGATAAGGAAAAGGTGACGGATTCGTTCCCTGTAAGCCTGCAGGTTGAAACTGTCAGCATAATGAATGGTAACAATGGTACCACACACTTCACAGCAGTGTCCTATAGGTTGGAGAGGCTTCTTACAGCTCAAAGAGGCACATGTTACTGTGCTGCAGATCCGCTCATTGTTTACAGAGTTCCCACAGTCACAGCCAGCAGGATTACTACAGCCTTGGTTTCCTACGGTGACAGCCGAGGACCCATGAAACTGCAATCGGCCTGAGTGTGAGCTGAGATATTGAGAAAACTCTGATTGACTTTCAAACATCTTCCCAAGCACAGAGACAGATTTCACTGGGATACTAGACTGACTGGAGCTGGTGTCCACGCGGAAGGAGGACAGGTCTTTGAAAACAACATCATCATACTGACAGGGAACACTCTCCTCGTGGACTGAAAACAGGAAGTTTCCATTCTGCAGGTCATCCAGGGTTCCAGCTGCCTGCCACAGAGCTGGATTAAACCAATGAAGAGACTCCGATTCTTTGAACTGGGTAGTCACACCTGCCCCACAACCAGGGTCTTGTCCGCTGACAACGTAAAAGCCGGCCCCTGAATTCAGGATGAGCTCTCCGTCGACTGGCAGCCTCATCTCCTGCACGGCGTGTGTGGTCTCCACAAACACAGACACTTTTCTTTGAGCTGAAAACTGAGCTATGTCGCTGCCACATGGAACATCTTCTTTGTCCCAATTAGTCTTATTTTCATAGTTGGTATCAGGAATCCACTGTTTGTAAAGGGCATTTGTTGCCCCAACAAGACAGCAGAGCAGGATCACGTCTGGTGTTTTCAGCATCTTGACTATTTGTGACAGGCAGAGGGAAAATGGTGTGACCTTTGTTTCCAAACTTGTGATCATCACGAGTGCACCCTGCTTACTAATAAAGTTCATGAGCTTTAAACGACATCCCCCTGCTCAAGCAGATGACCTGTAAAAGATTTACATCTTCTGCATGAACACCTGCATTAAAAAAACAAGTTTTATAATCAATCCAATATGCTTCCCTCTACCTTTGAACTGTGTTTCCCACCCTTTTTAGCCAGTCACTAAGAATTAATCTGTGCAGTAAACTCTTGTTGCATGAAATAATCATTGCTGAGGGGGATTTTCATTAAGAACTAGTTAATAAATCATAAACAGTCTCAACCTCATTTAAGTTTAGGGCATGTGATATATGGCCTTTGAATACACCCATAGTATGATGTAGCATCTAGCCTCTAATTAGAATTTAATGCAATCCATTTAACTCACAGACATAATAGAAATTAGATTAAAAGTGCAACCTCAGACAATTCAGTCAAGATCATAACTAGTTTAATTATTCTGATCACTGCATCATATTATCATATGCTAAACAAGCATATCAGCACACACATGTCAGAATTATAGTCATTAAGTATCAGTCCCCATCACCATAAAATCAAAGATTAATTAACCCTGTATGCTCATGTTAAATGGTTTCCCCGTGGTTTTAAGGAAAATGTGTTGTACCTTACATTTTAAGATGTCTTAAATCTGCAAGATTCCAACAAATGTACCACTTGGAAAATGGACAAGAATGCGTCACATTTCCCTAAAGCATAGTACTGTTCAAATCTTATTAATGAGGAATATATTTATTGGTTAAACATAGAATCATAGAATTAAAATGAAAACTGCTGTACTCAATTTGTTGACAATATCTATTATTTTCAGAAGTTTAAAGTAACTTGCAGAAAAGGTTTTACTCTGGAAAACTTGGATAACTACTTCTTGGAAGCAGACATGCATAAACACACACACTCGTTGAACCTGTATCACCCCTGTTCTCCCAGACATGATACGTCTACCTGTAAAGCGTGCATGACTCAGGACCACTTTGCACGATGGAGTCACGTACAGGAAAGTTTCAAGGGGGAAAAAAAAACACTTTTCCAATTCATTGATTTGAGATGTAAAGTAACTTGTGGTTGTTGAGTACCTCTCACGGGCCCTGTTGCACTTGAAGAGTACCAACATTTTTAGGAGGAATACCATGAAGGATAAAAATGCCAGACCAGAACTAATGTGAAAATAGTGATAAGAACAATGTCTAAAATGTGTTGGAAGTCCCACTGTGGGTGTGGGGTCACTAATTAGCTGAAACTAATTACACCTGTTTGTTTTCATTTACTCCACCTTGTGCAATGGGTCAGATTGCAGAGCAAAGAAGAACATTGACCCAGTTATTTCCTGTTTTCTTTTACTCTGTTTAACTTTGATGCAAAAAACTTAAGCCTCGACTCAAAGTATGTCATCAGAAGTGTAGCTCAGCAGATGTTGCGTTCCCAAAACAAAGTTTTCGCAAGATGATTTCTTTGTTCTCCAGCTCTTTTTGAATCCATTCTGCAGTGCTATCATTTGTTATTTAACTTAGGAACTCAAACTATGTAGCAGTACAAGTTAACCTTTAGCTTGCTTTATAATCCAATAACAATCATGCAGTGCATCTTTGGCATAGCCTACTTTTTAAATGGTTTTGATTGTGGTGGCCTATAATACCCTTCAAAATCCGGATACCAGCGTCTCGTAGCTATCAATGGATGTATTTAAAATGTCAAATCGAGGTAACATTTTGGGTTTCTCAAAATAATGCATCATTGTTCTCTTAATTTGAGTCAGTGATGGTGAACAGAAGTGTAAATGCCGCCACTCAGCTTACCAGCACCTTTAAAGAGGCCTATTATTATTTGTACCCCTTGAACATGGAATACAACCTCTTTGCTGCCACTATGACCGATGTGATGTGGAAAAATGTGGGTTGAGTTGTGGAAGATCACAGCCACCATCAAGTTAAGTTCTGTCCAAAGGATCTTTGTTTGGGACCTGTGATGGGGCTCCTCCTGGTGGTCGCAGGACTTACAACAGTTATATTCCATTAAATGTTCATAACAAGATGAAGAAGATTGAAGGAACATGGCCCTGTTGATTCATTTCATTATGAATATAGTGATTGTGAGCTTGATGTCCCTTTCCACTATGGTTGGTTGCATTGTTTTCAGGCTGGACCACAGGGAGCATGTATGAGAGAAAAATCCATCCTGTAGGCTATGTGGAGCTGCTGGTGGGAGCCTCGATGAGGCAGTTCATCACAAGTTATTTGATGCCAAAGGCTACCTGAATATCCTCAACTTGACCAGGGCTGTACTATAGTACAGTTATTGCACTTGAAGAGTAACTATCCTCTTCAAGTGCAGTATACTGGTGGTCCAGCATGGCCGCAGGTACT
>JAOXYM010000022.1:14302701-14328690 GCA_028567055.1 Leptatherina wallacei | reverse complement strand
TATGATGTCAAGAAAAGAGCCTCAGCCTTCAGCAAACACTCCTGTCGTCTCAGTGCTTTGACAAACATTCTGTGGTCTTGAGGTTTGAAGAAAAGTACAAACACATTTGCTTATAGACATCGATATTTATAAATCATAAATCTTTAAGCTCCCCAAGTGAGCGGTGTAAGGGACAAGCATTATGATAACAAGGAAGTTAAACACAGTGAGGTTTACCAGGAAACCAGCAGATACTGAAGGGAGGAAAGAACCCCGGAGTCAGAACAGTCTGTTTTTCAGTCCTAATGCTTTCTGTCTACATCCTTTGGATCTCAAAAAGACGGACATCGGTGTCATACCAGATGGGAGGATCCACGTTGCTAGATAAGCAAAATATATCAATTTAAATCAACATGTGAACATAAAATGTCAGTCTCTGTATTACACAGTCATTGTGTTTGGCTTACCGTAAGTAAACAACACCCCACATGTAGGTGCGAAACCACATGGCAGTACCAGCGTTGGCTTGATACTTTCTGATGAGGATGGGGTGAGGAACTGGCAGCAGACCCACTAAAGTGCCATGTTGAAGAAACTTGAGGATCTCTGATTCATCTGTCAGACCCCTGCAGAAGGTCAAAGAGCACACTCTATTAGGTTTTCTGGTAATATTTCACAAGCGCCACTGTAGGACTTCTGCTCTCTGAACAAAAAGGAACAGAAATAAAACCAACTTGTCGATGCAGATCTTTTCCACCTGGGGAACTAGTACTTGCAGGAGACGCATGATAGTCTGAAGGGGTAACTTGCACTTCCAAGACAGGACCTGGGACAAAATAAATACATCCAAATTGAATGCAAATATCGAAAATCGATCAAAAACTGAAGGAAAGACTTGAGAGTTTTACAGACCCATTCAGGTTTGGGAGCCCATAACGAAATTGAAGATGCACTCGACAAACGTCTTCTCTCCATTTCTGCCTCAGTGTAGAAAACATCCTGATAATGTGAGGAAACAGATTGAGAAACATGCACATACATTTCAGCAAACACAGCAAAAAGCAAACAAAAAAATTATTTACTTCATTGTCTCTGCCTGAATTGGACTCTGTGTCGCTGGTCCCAGCAGCTGCACTTTGGTCTGAGTGGACTGTGTGTGGAGCGTCTGTCTTTGGGACTGACACCATGGTGCCATCTTCTGATACCTGGGACTTCTCCGTTAGTTTATCAATACCTGAAAGAAACCATAAATAGGAAACTTATCAATACATTCTCCCTTTAATAAAAATGTGATTAAAAGAACATAACCTACAAAGCTAACCCCAAAAGCAAATAGATACCAAAAGCAGTGATTTGCAACATTTCATCATAAACAGACATGGTTTCATAATGGAAACCACCGCAGAAAAATCCCAGACAATCATAGACCTCCATGTTAAATACAAATGGAACCAGCTGACTTGTCGTAAGCACACAGCAAGTCAGCATTTGTGATACAATGGGAATGCGTTAGTGCAAAGGGTCAAGGTAATTGCACGTCTGTGAGGGTATCATTAATGCTGAAAGACATATTTTGGAGCAACGTATGTTCCCATTCAGACAAAAACATTTTCAGGGAATGTCTTGTTTATCTTTGCAGCATAAACTACATTTTGCAAAAAATCTGGATGATAAACTGCCTGCAAAAGAAACATGACTTCAACTGTTGAGTAAATATTATCTTGTATCAGGTAGATGAGTTATTTCATTTTCAAAACTGCAGCAACAGTCTGTGCTATTTTTAACTAAATAAAGAGTTCAACTAAATGATCTGCACAATAAATAAATGCATTCAGTTTTCATTTGCATCTTCGTTTTTTTTCAATAGTCAAATAAATTACAAGCTAATCCAAAGATTGGAAAAGTACACTAAAAGTAACCTTACCTGGTATAGCAACTAGACTGGTTTTGAGTGTGCCAGGTTCTGCTGGCACTGCAGGGTGTGATCCCTCCATGGATACGGTCTCTTGGGAACTTGTGCGGGAAATTACATCTGGTGACTTCTTCTTCCTCTGCAAAGCCTTTTGGATTGAAGCGGGGTCAGATGGCAGATTGGCCAGCTGGTGGAACACGTTCCGCTTGCGGATGATGGCGTATACTAAATTGCAGTTTCCTGACAGTGAGATAGAGAGGGTCTGAATTATTTGAACAAATGTGCCTGCAAAAGCTTAAACCTCCCTACAAAAATAGAAAAACGATTCAACTCCATGCAACCCCGGTGGTTCTGCAGCATTCCCTTACCATCAAACTGATACTGGATGATGTTGTTGAAAGCCTCAAGAAGGAAGAAAACAAGATGATGGTTCTGGGCAGTAGAGAACAGGAACCAGCTGGTGGAAAAGGCCTCCAGTAGGTGGAGCAGTTTATTGGCAGCTACCATAGACAAGCTCTTCAGATATGGGGAAACTAAAGAAGAAGACGAAGAGCGATAACTTAAGCATTCCAAAAATATACTCCTTATTAAAATAAAACATATGTGACATCTGTTTATTATTCCAAAATCTGAGGTAGCACCAAAGAGATTCACCGTTTACAACGATGGTGAGCAGGCAGTCAAATAGTGGCTGGAGACGCTGGTGGCCTGTAGTGATAATCTTGTGAAACACCTGGAAAACAAACAGAGAAACGGCTGTGAAACCAAACTCCTCCATAATAAAGCCGTAGTCAAACATATTGCCTTTTCAGAAGTACGGCAGGTGTCTGTCTCACCACTATAAGCAGGTCAGCATGAGTCCCTGTGAACACGGGGATGTCCATAGGCACATGGATGGAATAGGGCTTATTCAATCGTACGCCAAAATTTCTCTCTCCACTCAACAGCAGCAAAATGAACACTCCAATGTGCATGAGTCCAACACGTGCTGCAGTAAGGATGCATCACCACAGAAGTTAATGAATGTCTGCCAGATAGAAGTTTGTTTGGTGAAATAAAGAAAAAGAAGACACTCACACTGGTCAGCTCTGGCATCATTCAGGTAATAGAGTATAGGAACCAGAATGTCCAGCACATCGCTGCTCTTCAGGACGAAAAACAGAAACTTCTGTGATGGGAACACAGAGCGGATTATTATATAATGACGCAAAGACTTGTCTAATGTCTAATTTGGCATTGTTTTAGTTCTCTTAAACCTTATTGAAGTCACAAAGCTTCCAGAAGAGCACCAGCAGTTCCTGGTGGAACTGGATCTTTTTGGTGGAGTTAGGCAAGTAAGTCTGAGTCAGAGGATTGGTCAGCAGACGAGCCAGACCCTTCAGGACAAAGTCAAAGTCCTACGAATACATCAAAGACAGTTTTGAACAAGTGATCTCAGTGAATATCCTTCGTACATCTTGTTGAAACAATCATAGACATACCTCCTCTCTGTGAATCCTTGATAAATAATTCACAAACAGGTTTTCAGGGCCTGTAGACTGCACAAAGATAAAGAGATTTACCTGAAAATAAAATCTAACTCACAAATCATCATCAAGCTGATTTCTTTGCTGTGGCCTTGTCATACCTCATGTTCCTCCATGCTGGATGGAGAGGGAGGAGGGTGGTGAACCCCTCCATCATGTTCCAATGTTACAATGAGGACCTGCACGGCCTGCTCCACCAGCTGTTCCCGGTAATCAGCAAAGAGTAGGTGGTTGTACGGAATGCCGTAGCCCACAGGATCGTAGGCGCACACTACATTGAGCAGAGATGTGAACAGAGGCAGTGCATGTCTGGGGAGAAAAACATTAAGACGATGTTAGTTAATCATCCATAAAATGCAGAGAGTAAGTGCTTCTCATTAAAAAAAAAAAGTTTTTACCAATGACAAGCTGCAACTTGTCCCTTTTTTAATTGCAGATTTCTGAACATCCATTTCCAAATCCAATACAGACCCATACATGAGGCATACCTGCACATGCATACATGATGGAGGGATTTGTGAGGAAGGGAGTTCTTATCCAGTGGCCTTGGGTCAAAAATTGTATAGTGGACATTAAAAATGATTATTACTTCAGTAGAAAGTAGCTCCAGTGAAAACTGAACACAATATATTCAGTGAATTGACTAGTATAAAAGAAGACTGATTCTGGAAAGAGACCTTTCAGCTGCATTTTCCAAAAATCTTTTGTTCAAATACTTTAAAGTTAGTTCTGGTGTGCAGGTAAGGTCTGAGGGTGCTGGATTCATCCTGGTCCCAACTTTCCTAAAGATTTCACTGTAAAAACTATAGAAGGTGCATCAGCTCAGAGATTTTCTGTCTTGGAAGGGTTTTGTTGAAGCTATAATGACACAGTAAAACTAAATTATAGTTCATTTTTACTTGCTGTGCCATGAGCAAATTTCATTTGAAGACAATATTATCACTGCCGATGTTATAACTGTTTAATCAAGCCTTAGAAAAAGAGGCAACATTCTGCGTTTGTTCAGCATGAGATACTTTGCAAAGTAAAGTCATGTGGCGATGCTGGGATATGGGGAAGAGCATGGACAGGAATCAAGAGGTGGATATTTGTGTAAATGCACATTGACAGCACTGCCCATGATATGTGTCAGTAAATTAACTGAGTAAAATGCATGATCGTTGTATACATTACAGACCAGTTGGTACGTATCCTGGAGGTAGGCCCAACGCTAATGTTGAGTCACTTATTCAAGATTTCACTTCTTGTGCTATTTAAACAATCATCTGGACATCTGGATGGATGCACATGGTCACATAAACGAGTGTATGTCTGTTCATACATCTTTTTATTTTATTTTATTTATTAGGGGCCATGTACCATTTCAAACAGAAATGTTTCCATTTGATGCATCCAGTTAGCCTTAGGGTGGATTAGCCTTTATTTGTGCATTACCTATTTTCTGTGGAGCAGAAGAATGTGACCCATGGGTTAAGGACATTGTTGTCTGATGATGGAGGCAGGTACATGGCCTCGGAGAAGCAGGTCAGTAACAACCTCAGCAACTCTGTCCTAGATGTGAAAAATAAAGCACAGAGGAAGACAAGAAAAATTAAGTAACAGTAAAAAAGAAGAGAGAAATGTTGCGATATAGATTGTTGCCAGGTGCAGCTCTACAAATCCAGCTGACTCACCTGTTCAGGTCATGGATGTAGTTGAGAGGAGGAGACTGTGCAAATCCCACCCCTGACTCCCAGATGTACTCGCAGCTGTCTAAAGATTGCATGCTCTCTACAGAGTCCTGGATATGGTCACAAAAAAAATTTATCAAACTTGAACTATTTCATTTAAAAGTAGCGTGATATTTGTCAGATGGAGTCTTCATGTTATTTAGTGAAAGAGTATTATGCTTCAAGGACCAATCTGCTTGTTCTTGTTGTTAATTCAATCTATCCATCTCAATTTATCTTTCTTTAAAAGAGACCATTGTCTGTCATCCAGTGTAGGGCAGAAATGTTAAAACAGCGATAAGAGCATTCATTGTCAGGTCAAAGTTGCAGTCTTCATGCAGCATTCCTCTCATACTCATGAAGGAAGAAGAGTTCTTCCTGGTGTGGCTGACAATGTATCAAAACTTGAGTGGCAGGTTAGTTAAGCAACTTAAGATCAGGAAGAAGGAAGCTGTGCCCGGAAAAATATGTCTAACCTTAGCATCAGCAAAGTAGAGTAAGGTCAAGAAAAACTTAGAACGTTGTGTCCAGAATAATCACTGGAAGGTGGTGAGGTGATAAATGAACGACATCGGGCTGCACAGGGTCAGGATATTAAGTACTTACAGGGCCTCTCCTGTGGCTGTGCACAGTAAAGTCAGGGCAGAAGAGCAGGTCAGCAATCGCCAGGAGCAGCGACTCAGCCAGTGGTCGAGCTCCATCGTCATCATCCAACTCATCTGTCTGAAAAAGGATGGACACATGTGATGTTTAAGTATGTTTTTCACTGCTGTCATCAAAAGGGATTATCTAAATGGAAATGTAATTGTTTAGTGCATCATGACTAATAGTTTCTGAACAACTAAAATGTGTTCCTTGTCTACAGGGAAAGAAGAAAATATAATTCCTTGTTAATGGAAAGAGGGAAGTCAGATCACCAACTGAATGAGAGACTGACATTCAAGAAAAGCCCTCTGTTACAACCTCAGTGCTGTCCTTAAATATGATTGTATCACTGGAATGGTTTCAGTACTGGTTCAGAGCCAGTGATCAACTTTGAAACATTTCCTTCTGTTGCAGCTGTTGTACCACTGGCTAGTGCTACAGCTGCACCAAATCTTTGTTGGTCCAGAGCAAGAAGCTGCTTGCATCATGGGCTGAGCGCAGGGTTGTGGTGTCCAACCTGAATGACTTAAAGTTTTTAACCGGCATATTTGAAAATCCAGAGCCAGTGAAGAATTCAAAAAGAAATATAAAATAAAAAAGAACACGAGCTGCAACTTGGATATGAAGTCAATGAAATAGTGAAATAACGTGAGCGCATTGTTCATTTTTAATATTGCCTATAGGCACTGGTCAATGCTGCCCAAAGAGTACTAAAGAGCTGCATTCAAAACCATATTTTAAACTAGATGGAAAGGCAACATTTGCAACTTTGTTCACAAATATTGTCAGACGTTTCAGTATCATAGCTTGAATTTAGAGATTCCACTGGAAACAGAGTGCATAAATCATGTATGTAGCAGTGTCAGCGGTTGCTGTTTATAGCGGGGTTTATCAACTAAACTGGAAGACGCAGAAGACATCCATTGGCACAGAAAATGAGACAAACGCTGGGATGATAAACTTTTCCTGCACTGCAGTCCTAGAAAGCTGTTCAAAGAATATATAAGTTGAGATCTTTACCTTGAATAAATTATGTGGTTCAATAGTGGTTCTGTGCTTCTTTGCCCTTTACCCACTCACCCCAGCCCGGCCAGCACCAGGTACTGTGGACCAGAAGAATCCTCTCCAGTCCTGGTCCTCAAAGATGTAAGGAAGAATGCGGGTGAGGATCCGAGTGCAGTTCAGGATCACTTGCTTGTCTCTCTCAGTCTGACACCCAGATTCTGCTCCTTGCACCAGCTTCTCTACAGCCTAAACAATCAGGTAACATGTTTGAAGAAAAAAACACTAAGCTTGGTATGGCATCTGCTGAACTGGGCACCATGTTTGATCATTAATGTAGAACAGAGATCTTGATATTGTTTATTATTTTTTTCTTTAAAACAATGAACTTTCAACCACATCTGGGATTTTTTTTTTAATTTATGAGCCATTTTCCATTAAATGTGCTCATTGCATGTCATTTTGACATGAAATTTTCTTGAATAGTTCTCTGTCACAAACTGTAATACTGAGTTCTTTGTTGATCCAAATGTCTCAAATAAGGACATTTGACCCCCATATAGCACTGTATCTTTTCTTTATAATGTACAGTGCTGTTAATGGGATGTTAATGGTACCTGTAGACTATTCCTTTTGACATTTCTGTTGAAAGGGAAGTGTTATTTTTAATGGGCCTTAAAAAATTATTTGCAATTCATTAGAAGCCCGCTGCGGTCCATGGCTAAAATAGGCAGCAAACCCAAAGAATGATTCTGGCTTCAAGGGCTCTAGTTTCCTACTCCTTAGGTAACTATGCTGTTCGCTTCTGTGGGTCTGTTTTGTTTCTGATAGGCAGCTTCAAACGGAAACTGGGAGCACAACACGGGAAGCCAAGTGAAAGGAAGGGGAGTTGACTCATTTATTACTATATTTAAAAGCCTGCACTGGCCTCTGAAAACAAAATCTTGCACTGTTTCAAAACATTATCCCATGATTTCACTTCCATGAAAGCATGCCCACATGGAATAATCTTCTCTCATATACAAACTTGTATTTACATATGGGCCTCCGCATGTATGGTGCTTTAGTGTGTACCTTATAACAGAGGGTTGCTAGATTTGATGGGGACTCCTCTCGCACAGCTCTTATCTCTGCAGCTGGCACCAGGGCAAAAACATCCTGGATTGTGGTGGTGCTGTCTACCCAGAACTGATCCCAGAAGGCATCGTCTGTAGCCTCCACTGGCTGTAAAAAAAAACAAATGTCCACGTTCCAGTTACCATACAAGCTAGATAAAACTGAATTTAAATGCAATGTCTCTACTGATCCTGCACTGCGTTAAAATGCAGTGTTGGTCCTTTAATTTGAATAACATACGTGAACGTCGAGTCTCTTGTTACATAAAGCATTCGTCTAATGGCAATGTAAACATAACTTCTTGTTCTAGCAACCGTGGAAACATTATCTTGCACACTGACCAAAGCACATATCCACCTGGCGCATCTGCAAACGTGGTTATTCATGGATTTACGTCATCAACAATGATTTTGCTAAACGCCATGATTTATTAACGTCATAACTAAATACGTAGGCAACTGTCTGAATAGATGGTTATGGCAATTTGCATCACAAAATCGACTACCAGACAATAGCCTAATCCAATTTATGATACGCACGACATATTTGAAAGGCGCATCATCTTTACACTTCGATAAAATAATTATTTTCATCTTGTACAATGAATTTCTGTTCATTAAACACGAGCAACACAAGATAATTTATTATTTTCTCCCACATCAGAAAGCCCTATATCATCTCTCCTCGATGATGCTCCTCGGTGCGCTCCCCGCACTTGCCTATGTAATACTTTAATCTGCAGTATGGAAGCGCGTATACCTGTGTTTTGGTCGTAAGCTGGATCACTGCCTTCCTGAAATTCAGTTTTGAGTCGCTGCTGCCCATTGCGGTTGATTCCCTTCAGACATGCAGGTCTGTTGCTGCTGAGAATCCCTGATAATCTCGCCTCCTACGCTTGAGTCATTGGCGGAGGCGTTTTTTTCTTTTTTTTCTTTCTTTCTTTTTTTTTTTTTTTTTTTATTTGTTGGCTGGCTCGGGCAGACTATTGGGTGCAACTTCCGGGTAACAACAAAAACTATTATTTATAGGCTCTTTTCTTAGGATTTCTCTATTTTAAAATAACTTGACCGAATTGTTTTTTATGAGGATATATTGTTACATTGTACAGATATTTTTTTACTGCGTAGTGTTTCCAGTCGCTAAAGCAACATCATTTGGGGAGTGAATAATACGGACGGATTTATATGTAGCCTTTGTTGACAGATTGAAATCCATCTTTTTATGCCAAAAATAAAGCAATAAACCTGGCAGGTGTTAAACATTAATGAACTTGTTTGTTTGTTTAGTTGATTATTTTTTAACCTGAAAACAGTGGGCCAGTGTTTTATTATATGTTGCATTTGAGTACTCTTTGTAAGCTGCCCTTAACTGTCGAAACTTGCTCATATAGCTTTAAAATAGCTATTCTCTTATGTTACAATTATTGTCATCTCAACAATTACGTGTATTAGATAAAAATATCACATTACAAAAAAACTTACTTTGCTTAATTTGGCAACACAAAAATATTTTCAAAATACCTACAGGACCTAAAAGCACCATTACATCATGATCTGCGCAGCCGCAGTGACATGTAAACAGAACTCGAGGTTAGATGAGTCTTTATATCAAGATAGTACCGTCAGCTGGACTGAATTAGTGTCCGAGAAAAGTCAGAGCTTTTTACCAAGTTCTTTTAGCAAGTTTATACGAAATGGAACTATTCTTGCCTTATGTTCTGTAGTCAGGTAATGTCTGCAACAGCAGATAAAAAGGTAGCGTTAGCTCATACTGACGTTAGCATTAGCTTATGACCAATGACAAAGCGCTTGAGACTGGCTTGTTAACCACCGAGCTCATCAACACCGATAAAGTGCTGTTTAATATCCATTTAACGCTACCTATTAGTGTCTATGTAGTTTGTCGCAATACTTTATTAATTTGATAGTGTTGGCTAAATGGATGATGGTGTTCGCTTATTATCCAACATAATTAGCTAGACAGGCAGAGTTAGCTTAAGTAAGGTAATAGGCCGTCAGCTGAGATAAGACACCCAAGTAGCCCTTTCTGAACAAAACACAAAATAAGCTCCTCCAGTTTGACGAAGTTTCATCATATGTTGACTGAAAACAGGTGAGCGGGGCTTGCAATACTGAAATTATCATTGATCTTTATTCACACCTTGCAGTGGCCATTTTAAAAATGTTTGAGCAGCCATTGGTTTTACCAACGATATATGAGAACGAGTCTTATAATAGTTTTATAATAAGCTCGGCTGTTTCTTTTTGGTATACTGTTCTAATGCAGCTGACGAGCTTGTTTGGGTACTTTAGTGGAAGCTTTCATTTCCGATGATGTGTAGCGTTAGAAATAAGTAAGATAAAATATGTATTGAGTCATTATTTCAAAGCTGAGCTAAACGCAAATAAGAATGGAAAGAGGCAGTTTTCTTGCCCATTAACTCCAAATGTGCATATCTTCTCCTACTCTTTTAGGAAACGGCAGCACAGTGGTGGTGATGAGGAGAATGGCCACCTGGTGCCCCATGCCAAAAGGCAGAGCGGAGCTCATCCTCTCTCCCCTGAGCCAGGACGGGATGCTTGGGACTCTGAGGTAAAACAAATTGTGAATTTAACCTGTAGATAAGCTCAGTGACTCTGAACCAAAAAAATAGATATAAATGGTTGATTGTTGTCTTATTAATTGCATGTTTATGACAGGCCATAAACATGATTTGATAGTTAGGCAAAATCATACAACACATTATGCATCTGTTACATTTTTACTCAAGCAATAGGATTTAGCAGTGTGTATTGGCAAGAATCTGGTGATACAATATGTATCACAATACAGGGGCAATGATATTGTGATATATTGCAATGCTATAAGCGCGACGATATATTGTGATTTTTCTTTACTAGAATTTAATGGTAAGAAAACTCTCAGCATAGTAAAAATGCAAAGCTTTAACATGCCTGAAATCAGCTTACTGAATGAGAACAAAGGATCTATATGAAGAAATAAAAGCACTTGCTCTTTATGCCAACTTCAACAGTGGTATTGCATCTAAACTTAAAAATTCATTAAAAACAATTGATTGTGATTTTTTTTCTCCAACAACCGTAGTAGGATTGCTTATGTCATGTGAAATGTGACACAGGCAGTAACGTCACATCCACACAGATGTATGCACTATTGTATATTGTGCATGGTGGTCATAGTGACATGATCAAATCTGCAATTGGTGTTCCTCTGGTTTATGATTGTGTATTTTTTTTACCTTTTCCTCTTTTTTTTTAAATCTGTAAACCAAATCCGATGACTGATAGCAGTTTATGGAGTTCTCTTCTGTACATAGTGCTTTTTGTTAACTTGCATAGTCACAGTGTGCTCAAAAAGAGAAAAATTGGTCAAAACTGCAACAGGATCTTAGTCAAATGGAGACAAACAGGAGATGTTGAATGAAATGAATAAGCATCTTCAACCTTAATATAACCCATGCATTTATACTTGTTTTTTTTTTGTTTCATTAGGGGGAGGAAATGTGGGATAAAATACCCACTTCCTAGTCATGCCAAAACAAATTGTTAATAAGATCATTTCTATTCTGGTTCTCACAGAATTATTAAAGATACTTATTGTTTACTCAGCTGCAAAGCCTGTGTGACATTAATTTTTCCATCCTCACCAGTCTGCGAGGGTCTACTGAATATCTCCGCATCCAGCCTAAATATTGTACCTGTGTATAGATCTATCTCTCTTCAGAGCAACAACTAGCCTAAGAAGATGGAGAAGAACAACATGAATGCTTGCTTTGAAGAGACTTTGCAAGAAAATAGTCTTAATTCACACCCCTACATTGTAACATAGAACAGTGTTCCCATGTATGGGAATCATCTGTATAGCTGATCCAAAACAGAGTCCTGAGGCCTGTACTACGAAGCTGGATTTTCTCTTATGGAGTAACTTCGGGGTTAACCCAGGGTTTTCTGTACTACGAAGCTGGTTAACTTCTTACCGCTATGTATCACTGCGGTAACAGATGCTGAACAGCTGACCTGGTCCGGAGTAGCTTATATTCTGGATAAGAGATCAGCGAGTACAAAGTGCCACTCTCCTGACCTATCAGCTCTCTTGGAAAATGGCCTGCCCATTTCTTTTTAGAAGATCCCGATGACGTTGGTGCAGCAGATCATGAGAGGATCGCTTACAAGAGAGTTTTTAGGGATAGATGAAATCCATTTGATGAAGAAATAAAGCCGTCACTGTCTGCTTTGAAGTATGTTTTTGTACTTGTTCTTCACTTGTTCCAAAGTCTGTTTAGCTCCACAAACTTGCATCCGAAATAACGAGATTAATAATAATAATCACACATGGCAGAATTGCAGAACCAGGAATTTATAGAAGGCACAACTCCTACCGTCACGGAATTAATATTCCAACAAGCACTGGGGCGCTGAGCCTCTGAAGAATTCACTGGAAACTAGAAGCATATAGCAGACCCCGCCAAGCCTTTTCAATTAATTTTTTTATTTATTTTTTGTTGTTGCCAGTGATAGTAGGCATCATTTTTTAGTTAGAAGCTTTAATGGTGCAATTATCCCTATCTCTCCATATAATTAACATTAATTGATATAGTAAAATATGACGAAAGAATTTATTAACAGTCGGACATTGTTTCTGCCAGCATTCCTTCCTGGCTGTTGCTTCGTTTCTGGATGATGTTAAATTCTTCATATTTCTGAAGAATGATTTTCTGCTCGTCCATGGTGACATACGCTGGCAGCCTTCAGGGACTCCTCCATGGTGATTGGTCAGACGCCCCTTTTTATGTGAGCGCGCACTGATAGAGAAGCCCGGGGTTGAATTACTGAGTTGATAACCAGCTTTGTAGTACAGCTTATCCAGATCCTGAATGTCTGGGTAAGTCAACCCAGATAGCAGAGAGATATCCAGGGTATGTTAAACACGCTTTGTAGCACAGGCCTCTGGATGGTTTACACAGACATGTAAACCATGTACCTCGCCTTTAATAGTGGTAAATCTCAAGCCAGGGTTAACAAACAGATCTTGCTGGTCAAATGTGAGTGAATTTGAATTGTCAACAAGTTGGGTTTTTAAGCTTTCTTAGTTTGCAGATTCTCCTTAGAGGCATAGGAGGCCTTTAGTGATATCTGCTTTTAGCCAATTTTACCTCAGATTTGAAGCAAAACATGTAAGGTTTGGGTTTAAGTTTCGCAAACTAGAATTTGCCACTTTAATTCGTGTTTTTTTTTGTCATCATTTATCAAACAGTCATCCAACAGTGAGAGCAGCAGCAGCATCAGCAGTCGAGAATATGCGGCTGGGAGTCAGTGTATTGTGGGCCCCTGCAGCCCCCTCATCTTCGGCATATCTTCAGAGCTGGTTGGCCCAACAAACCAAGTGTCATACCTGCAGATCAACCGCATCCTTAAAGAGGCCCACTTCCAGAGCCTGCACAACCGAGGTCAGCTCAGAGACACATGATGACATGATGTCCCTCTGTCAGCCACCAAAGGACCAATGACAAATGTCGGCTTCAAATGCTGAATCACTTCCATCAGCTCTTCCCCACCCATCTACAGTTACTGTAGCATCTCATCGCTATACAGATCTGTGGGTGGAGGCCAGCTTCTGATCAGGTATAGGGGACGGTTCACTTTTCAAATAAATCAAAGTGATTTTCAGTTGAGCAATAATAACTGTGATCAGCTCAAAATATTCTTTGAACCGCTTATTTTGTGACCAGTCTGGTTTACTTGCTGCTCTGAGAGCCTTATTGTGATTGACTGATAGTGAATCCTTGTGTTTTGTCTTAAATGTTGTATGAAAACATTAGAGCTGCCAAAGTGACACCAAACAAAACAAAATTTTAGTCTGGTCATGGTGACCTTTTCAGTCTTACGGTGAGGTACTTTGTTTGTATAATGCTGAATTGGTTATATGTAAGTATGTAGATCAGTCTCAGGGAGCATATGCACTTGTCTTAGACGGCTCATTTGCTTTCATATGCGGACAGAATCCTTTACAAGAGCTTATATAACCCTTGTTCATTAACTTAGCAAAGGTGGTTAAATTTGTCACCCTTAGTTAACAGTAAATAAAAGTTAAATAGATTTGAGCTAGATATAGAGGAGTTAGGCCATAGAACATAGGATTTGGTTTTAGGGTGGGTTTTTCAAGAATTTCATAGCATTCCCAAGGCAATTATTTTTATTACATTAGCCATCAGCAACTAAACTTATTTGGGTTGAACAATTCCAGCTAGCATATTCTGTATTAATCTAGTAGTACAATAAGTGCATTGAGATGCACATCTGGTTCCAGATGCAGCTAAAAATCTTTACACATACTTGATCAATAGAATATTGTTCAGACTTGTTTCTTTCTTTGATCAATTTTTCTTATTTTTGGTTTTCCTCCTGATAAGAAAAATATATTTCTCGAGGTTTTAAAAGAAAGCAAACAAAAAAAACACCTCTCTACTCTATTCAAAAACAGCAAAAACATACAAAAAAACAAAAAAACTTAAGTTTGGTGATATGTGACATAACCTATCTGTTTCTCCGGATCAGTATGTTACCACAGTGTAAAATATTACATGGGGAAAATAATCCGATTCAATATTATTATTTGAAATTGATGCAACTACAACCAAAAAAAGTATCCATGCTTGATCATGTGAAATGTTGTTTCACCTGTAAAAGTTGCGAGTTAACATTTAGATCTTTAACATGAAGAATCACTCATGGAGTTTGCTTCTTCTGTATTACCATTATAGAGAATTACCACATCCTGTGTGTCTTTTTAAAAGTAATAAGAATAAAGAAAATTGATGCATGTCAAAATTGATTGTGAGGATAGAAAGCTTGCTTCTTGGATCACAACAGTACACTGACCTGGGATAAGGTTTTGTAATTATTGGAAACTTGTGAGCAAAATATTACCCCTTTTTTTTTTTTCTCCATGACCACAAATAGAAATCAAAACAATATCAATACTTTCAAAAGCAGAAGTAGGAAAAAAAGAAGAAAATCCACTATTTGAAAATGCTTTTCTCTTCCTGTAGCTTTCCACATTCTCCCACCCAGCCTACACACGCATAAGAATGTACTTTTTGTTTGAAAATACATTGATGCATGGTTTAGTGCATTAAATTTCCAGACTCTTTAAGTATTCCCTCTTTTCTTTGGGTTACATACAGTACTTTTCATTGTAGGAAGGTGTAATTAGCACTGGAATAGCAACTTTTGCACCATATTCTGCTGTCAAATGAGTGTGAAAAGACATACACATACAGTAGATCTTTATTATAGAACAGCTAATGAGAACATCTTCCCTCTAAAATGATCCATGATTAGTCAGAGTCTCCTGTAATGGGCTGGATATTTTTAAAACCTGAAAACCGAGCCAATAGGAGGGCTTACTGAAGTATCGGTAGCCTAGAAACCAGATGAATCAAGAAGTTTTTCATTGGTGTGATCACTCTCCCATTAAAACAAATTTTCACCAGGCTTTGCTATGCCAGCCAGTCATACCATTCATTTAAGAAGAGAGAGGTGTGGTATGATGAGTGTAAAAACGACCACTTTTATGGCATTTGCTGCTGGTGATGTGAACACCCTTTTAATTAAATATCGTGTCAGAAAGTATAACACCCAGAAGAACTGAACATGATATTTTCTATGTTGTGCCTTTTGCTTACATTTTTCTGTCTCAGAGCCACTTCACACTTTTTTGTTGCTCTTAATTCACAGGTGTCAAAGCCTGGTCCTCAAGGGCTGCTGTCCTGCAGGATTTCAATGTTTCCTTCTTCAACACACCTGACTCAAATTAAAAGGATACAACAGCCTATGAAGCTCTGCACAATTACTCATTAATTTGAGTCGGGTGTGTTGGAGCAGAGATACATAGAAAACCTGCAGGATTCTGGCCCTCGAGGACCGGAGTCCGACACCCCTGCTCTAATTGGTTGTAGATTTATCCGGTTGTGTCCAGAGGCATTTTGGTCTGTGCCCATCAATAACAACCCTCTATAATCAACAATTAAACGAGGGGTTTCAGACTAATTTGTGAATTTGTCTTGTGGTTCAGCCTACTCATTTTCTCTCCCAGACCAGTTGGAATACAATATGCTGAAAGGTAAAATTCTTGCCCATTTATGCCAAAAATATTACTGCCTACCCCAGCTTTAAGTACAACATTCCACATTTCATACTTTCTCAGCTTTTTTTTTTTTTTTTATGTTTATGTGTGGGATTGCTGTGGCGTTGACACATGTAGGGACAAGTGGTTATTTATGTCAAGGAGTTGCATTCCTGAGGCTTGGATTGCAATATCACTGGAGTCACTAAAATGGTGTTTTTAACTGCAGACAAGCCTTCCTGTCTGTGCACTACCATTCAAAGGTTGCTGAGTGAGTATCCCTGCACACTAAACATCCTGACGGAAATCTGACCTCCCCTATGTAAGGCTTTGCATCACCTTCTTTTTAAGTGGGATTGGATCAATTGCTGAGCCGTTGTCATGCGAGTTAGGTTTATTTGTCAAAAAAATAAATAAATAATTTGGAAGAAATTGTTTATTTTATTTTTTTAATTATATTTTTTTCTATTTAGGAATGTAGGATATTAATGTGACATGGATGTTTCTCTTTGTTGTTGATATCTTCTTATTTTAAAAATAAAATTTAATTTTAAACAAAGGCTGTTGACTTGAGCTTTACATATCTTCTGTTTGCCTTTGCACAGCTTGTCATGTAGGTAAGATTTCTATTGTCTATTCATACTGTCAGGCTATCCGTACCAGGTATGCATGAATTGTAATGTTTGTGCATGCCCTTATGTCACCCCTTTCTTTTCAAATAGCCAGTAATGAATGACTCCCCATGCACCATCTTTAATGAGACATGACCTGTGTCTAAGGGAGGAGTAGTGAAAGGTTTCTTTAATTAGCACACTACGTGTCCTTGTCACAGACACAGTAACAGATTACATACATTAATGCACCACGTGTAGCCACGGTTACCTTGCTGACTACCCAGAGTCCTCATTACTGGTCTGCTTTGATTCCACCTCTACTAAATTAGAGAAGACAAATGACTCGATGATAACTCAGAAGTAGAGTCTCACAAAGCTCTTTACTCAGGTGCATAATTTTTCATCTTAAGTACAGTAACCTATAGAAAGTGTCAATTAGCAAGTCTTTCATTGAAACATCTCAAGAATGTCGTGAGTACGCTTTTGTGTCGATTCAAATATCACATTTGAGCAATGCATGTGACGTGTACTTAAGTTGCCATGGGAATAATTACTGAAACCTCGGGAAAAACAAGTTGTTTTTTCTCTTAATTAATGATGATGCAAGTCCTGCATAATATGTACTACCTTAAAATGGTAATTAAGTGAAGCATCCTTAGTGTATGACGTACAGAAAAAAAAGAGTGGGTGTGATGAGAGCCAGAAATTATCAAACTATTTTAATTACACTGATTTGAAGACATTTTTGATATTGCTAAGCAGACTTTCTATTCAGTGCGTCTTATTAACAGCAGTCACGCAGAATGCAGATGTTCACTAAAAAAGCAGTAGAGGGCAGCATACTCTGACACTTCATGCTCCACCTTATTCTGCACAATCTTAATGCTCATAAATTTTGGGGAATTCTACAACCGGATTAAGACGTGTGGGTTTTGAAGAATATATTTATCTTTAATCTGTTTTCATACACAATCGCATACCTGCATTGTCCTTTCTGTGCAGCTCAGATATGAATCTGGTTGATGATGAATGGCTTGTATCTGTTGGGAGGAGAGGCAGGAGAGAGTTAAATGAACTGTCCTTGTTCTTTGGTCTATGTATGCGCATACATTGTTATATTTTTACCATGGCTAGTGAAAGAAATCTGGGTTAGTCTATGGCTCCTTTTCTCTGTGTCTCCTCTGCTGTTTCCCATCTCTCTTCAAAGGTGAAAGCACAGTGAAAAACCAGCAACACACAAGCGTACAGAGAAGCAGAGAATCTTGTGTGTGTTTTACATTTATCAGTGTCCAGTTCACCTTCAGCTTCAAGATTTGCAAATATGAATCATCCTTAACCCAAGATTGTTTTTGAAAAACTGTTCAAGGGACTGTCCTTCAAGAGGAAGAGTTGAGTATAAACCAAAAGTGAAAAAAGAAGGGCTAAAATAATATGAAATGAAAATAAGAATGGAATTAAAGCTGATCTGGTCAGCCTTTCCTCTCTTTGCCACAATTTGGCTGAAATGTATTGGGCAGCTGTTGCCTGGCTTGAAATGGCGATTTAGTTGGCATCATGTATCCTGCTTTCTCTGGGCAGCCAACACAAACATCTGCTTTGCCTTCCCAATATCAAACAACAAAGCTTGCCTGCACTGCTGCCCCCATGGCCATCCAGAGAATTAATGACCCACCAAGCACATTAGTAGTGCCCTTTTGCCCCGGTCTGGCTGAAGCGGGGGAAACAAGGAAAAGGAATGGTTAGTAGGTCGTGATGATAAAATACTTTGCAGACCAGGAATTGATAGGGTTAGATAATTAGGTGATTTTTGGTCCTTTTAATTCTACAGTTGTCCTCAATTTTACAGCCATTGTAACTGATGAAAATTTATGATAATACTCTGTTCACTTGGAATCAGAGGCAAGCTGACTCCACGTGACATAAGAGATTGTCAAAATTGAAAATGTACGGTTATTAGAGCACAGCACTCAGACCAAAGTGACTTGCTCTTAAATAAAAACAAAACCTGAAGAGGATCTTCCTCACTTTTTTACATGGCACCCCCAAGTGCTCTCACTTCCCCTAACTGCTGCTGTTAGGGCCAGAAGAAGACTGGGTTATCTCAGAACCTGTAGCCTAAACACACTGTTCTGCAGCTGAGAAACAGTGGAGCCACTCTCTTTAAAGCTGTCTGCAGATTTAATGTTCTGAAGGGACTGCACAGGCAAGTCAGATATCCAACAGACCTTGCATACGTGGGTCAGTGTCTCCAGTTCCATTTTACTTATTGCCTCCCTATTCAATTTCACGCCATGCATTCCAGCCACAATGTACAGAAGGTTGTTTTCATTGAGCAAAAATAAAGAGTCAATGCCCCATAGTCATCATATGTTCATCCCAGAGGACAATAAAAAAAAAGTGTTGAGTTTAAATAGTCACATCTAGACTGTAACTGCTCCTTTTATGGAGGCTTGTGAGAATATTCACACACACTGTCTTTTATTTGTAAAATTGTGATGTTTACGCGGTCCAGTTTTGCTCTGCTGAGCCGTTAACGCAGGCTCTCAACCCAGGGAGTGTTTCAGAGATGAAGTGCAATAGTTTAGAGAGAGTCATGCTAAGTGGGACTGTTTAGGGTTGACTGGGTAGAGCATGCACTCAGTGCAGTGCCGTATAGACCGCTGTTTTCTAAATGGCCTCTTTTAACTGAATGGGAAAAGGCTGAACTCAGGCCTGTGTTGTTAGCTCAGAGAGGACAGGCTTCATGGCTCTCCCAGCCTGGTGTTGTCTCCACACAGCTGACCTGCCACACTGCCATGTTTCATCACCAGAGGACTGATATGGCGCCGCTCTCAGCCACCAAGGTGCAATTTGTTGCATTTGGACTATAACTGTCAGGAAGAGATATACACACACTTAAATAGCAACCCATAATCTACCCCTCTCCCCGTATTATCCTAATTGAACCCATGGGCAGCCAGTGCCATCAAAAGCTGAGCTCATCTGCAAATTAATAAAACATGGGCCCTCACCAGCTCTATGTCTATAATGCAGCTTGAAGCTCCTCATACTAAAGGAAAGAGTTTGTGATTGTTGTTTCCAGAAGAAATGGAGGCACAATAAAATGTTTTCATTTTGTTTTCAGTGATGAGCATGAGCTCTTATGGCTCCCACTGTTCTGCATGTATTCCCAGGGAACTCCACTCCTTCCATCCTCTCCATAATGGAAATGCTTATTAAAACCATAAAACATCATTTACCCAATCATGCTATTGCAACTCACCCTAATGTAGTGATGTTAGATCAATGGCTGTAGGGCTTTTGGGGACAAATTTCAGGTTATTCAACAGGTGATTAGCAAGCGGTATGTCTTGTTTTCTTCCCACTAGTGGTTAATGGGAGGCCACATCTTCCTTAGTCAGGTCTGAGACATGCTGGCACCATCAACAAGTGCCACATCAGCACAAATAAAGAGGGGATTTTGACTTTGTGTTTATTTTGACTGTCTGGATTGAGGCCCCGCTCGATGTGGGAGACGATAAAAAAGGTGGTAAAAATAATAAGACCTGGTTCTTAATAACAACACATCCCGCAGGACACTAAGAAAGCAGCCAGAGGTTATTAAAAACATCTATCACATCTGTTGGGCAAGCATTCACTCAGTCACTATCCCTCTCTCCTCCTCTCACCACTGATAATCACTCCTCTGCTGAACATGAAACCAAGGCCATGGTGACCAAGTTTTCTTCTCCTTGCTTCATGCCTTTTCCACTCCCACACAGCTTTACTCTCCCTAGCACAAGTTTCTTTATTTTCACACATCCAAAACTCAAAGCAGACATTCAAAGCTAGTGACCTCCTACTGTTTCCCCAAAAGGAAAGCCAAGTCCAGAGTGGCTTCTCTCTCGGAGGGAAGGCAGAACTCCTCCAATATCAACACAACGTACCTGGCCTTGAGTGCACCTCAGAGCTTTTGGTCTATTCACAGACTTATTTTACAGCACAATCAGTGTGCACTGATGGCAAAAAATATATCTCACAGACAT
Organism: Leptatherina wallacei; assembly: GCA_028567055.1. Classification (NCBI taxonomy): domain Eukaryota; kingdom Metazoa; phylum Chordata; class Actinopteri; order Atheriniformes; family Atherinidae; genus Leptatherina; species Leptatherina wallacei. Next base: position 14,308,017 of record JAOXYM010000022.1, on the reverse strand, counting down.
AAAGAGAGGAAGGCTGTTAAAGCTGGAAGGCAGAAACAACTTGATGAGCCATCAAAACTAAATGTGAATAACTACAAATATGGACAGAAAAGGCTGACATCACAAAGCTCCGGTGTATTGGAGTCATTGATATATGGACAAAATAGAAAAACAAGCTCACTCTCCAAAGAAAACAGTGTGTCATTCATGGATAGAGCATTATTGGTGCATACATATGATTGTTGAAACACTTTGATGCCACAGTGAATAATGGTGCATGCTTGTCCATTCTGGAAGACCTACAAAAATGGGGTGTAGAAATATAATTGCATATAACATTTAGTTGGATTCTCTTCTCCTTGAACAAAGTCACAGAGGTTGTTTCTTTGTTTCCAATCTGAAGTCAGCTTCATATTTAATGGGCAGATGTAACAGCAGGGTTTCCAGAAAGTTGCAGTGTTCTCTAGATTATAAACAAAAACAGAGCCCAATCATTTGCAAATGTATCAAACCCTACATCACATTAAAACAGTGCAAAGAAAAAGCAAAAGAAACCGAAACATTTCTATGTTAAAATGTTCATTTTGAATGATGGCATCATCGTATTTGAACAAATGCAACAAAGGACTAAAAAAAAGTTCAAAATTGCTGTCGTTGAGAACGTCCCAACAATCAAATCATCTTTATTCAAATAAAATCGCAACAAATTTAGGCATATCCTTGTCTCAAATCTGTTCTCACTCAAACAGGATCATATTCTTCCATTTTGATTGGACCCCCTATCTTCAGAATTCCACACAGACCGCCTTTAAAGCCAGTTTTCAACTCAACAGAACAACAGTGAAAATGCATTTACATTCACAGCTGAGTCAAGCCAGAACTTGAGTTTTAGCTGGCCGATTAGAACTCGACTCCTGTTCTTGTCCCGGCATACATGTATGGAAGGGTAATCGAGTTTTTCACAGAAGTATTGCAACTGTGACAACACTATGGACTTTGTGAAAAATGTTCAAGACATTTTGCTGCTCCTAACTTTGTGGGAGATTATCCTACATGTAAGTATAGTTGAAATCACTGTAGAGACTTTGTCTTTAAAGGTGCAATGTGTAACAAAATCAAAGGTCAATGAGAGAAAAATGTAATACAGAATAAAAAAATATGTTTCCTAAGGTATGTGATCACTTTACCAAAACAAATGTCATGTTTTTATTCCTTATAATGAGCCATTTATATCTTCTTGCTGTGGGTCCAACTACATAGAAGCTGCCATATTTGTGCCACCATTTTTACTTCGGTGTCACTGAATAGACAAACAGGTCTATGTGTAAAGGGATAACCCTCTGAGCTTTAAAACTGTGATACAAGCTTTGTTTGATAGGTGCCAGATGGCCAGATGAACACCATTTGGGATAAGTAAAGCCATGGGCACATAGAAGACAGTATGCAGTTACATTTTGAAGTAGTTACCTGTAGTGCAGTCATCACTGCATCTGAAGCCACCGGATCTACTAACAGATAAAAACATGTCTTTGTCTGGAGGAGCTTTGGCCACTGATGGTTTGCTGTCTGCACAACTGTGCTTGGTGTTTCAAGTCATTTCTATGCCCATCTGTACCACTACATGCCAGTAATTATTGCACACTGTACCTTTAAGTTACTTGAATTGTGAATTTTTATCAGATATCACTGTAACTGTAAAACCAGGATTTGATTATTAAAGCCAGAGTCTGAAATGCTTCGTCTGCTTAGCCGTCTGATAAATCAACAGAAAAATGTGTGAGAGAGCAATTTTAATGGAAATGCGTCTGTATTAATCTACACTTACACTTCACCGGTTTTACAAAAATATGCAAAAAGGCATGATATTGGAGCTTGTGTCTCATTTTAATCTAGTTGACTGTATTCAGGACTATTCAACATGTTATTCTGGTTTGGAGAGCTTCAGTTCTGTACAATTTGGGTTGGATTAACACAAGTATGTATTTTAAAAGTCAATTTTTGGTCACACAAATCATTTTCTTTCCTTTTTTTCTCTTTTTAATATCATGTAAATGTAATACATTTTCTTCTGTGTCAGGTCCCTAAACTTAACCCAAATAGTTTTAGTGCTGAAAGCTAACTACAAGTAGCCAAATTGCCTTCCGAATATGTCCTTTTCTGGGAAGGAGTACTTATTTCAGCAAGACAATCCCAACAAAATTCTGTATGTGAATAACAGGCGTGACTTTATGGAGAGAGACTCCTGATACTAACCTGGCCTGCCCACAATCTAGACCTTAAATCAACCAAAAACATATAAATCCTAACAAAGCAAAAACATATGTCAAAGAAGATAGCTGAAATCTGATAAAAGCATAAATGTTGAAAAGGTAAAGATGCTCATGTCATCTCTCTTTTTTATTTTGTTGTTCGCTTCAAATTCAAAATGAATGAACATATTCATTTCCTAGTATTTTATTTATGTTTATTTTGACTGTTTTCAAGTAAACATAATGTTTTAAAGATTAGCAAACGATTCAGTTTTCAGTGCCATTTTGTTTCTTTTTCTAATAAGGAAATTTCTCCTAAACTGTATTTCTGACAACCATGTTCAACTTATGATGTTAATTGTGGTTTAGACTGCTCAAGACTGCACAAAATTTTGCTTGAAGTATGTTAAAAGACTCCCTACAGCTTTCTACATTCATAATTTATCACTCTGAAAGGGGCCATTCCTCACAAAGATGACTGTTACTTTTGATCCCTAAGTAATAAAATTTACTGCCGATACTTAGTTCAACTTCTTTTGTAAGGTCGTACATGAACGGTCACAGTAAATGTAATTTTTAACTCTAAATTGGAACCTAGAGAGAATGCCAAAAGGAAACCTAACACAAATGTATTTCATCCAGTGTGGTCTTCTCAACGCTTAAGTGTCCGGTGTTGGGCTGCTTGCATTCTTCTTGATGATTTATTCCTTTCAAACTTAAGTGGAAACATTTAAATCTTTTTGAAATTTGTGTGTTCTGCTGCAGAGCATAATGTTAACTTTGCAAGAATCAAACCCGGAGTTTGTTGAAATGTGTTATATTTACTAACATTTTCTAAAGAGACATCTCTCACTGTCATTGTCACTAACCATAAAAGTGGAGCCAAATGGACATTAAGTGCAGAATTTATGGCTCCTATATATTTGAGTGGTGGACTGCTAAACCTTGTGAAGTCTCTCTTGGCACTGCAAGGTTTTGCTTTCTCTGTCTCGCTCTATTGGTTTTTTCCCTGTTGCTTCAGAGTGCCTACATTTTCCCTTTCTTTATTTTCATTGGCATTTAAAGAGCACAGTGCTCTGTTGAATGCACTCATTCAATAGTGAACTTTTCAACACGGACATATACACACAGGTACATTAGAACACAGGCGCATGTACACACACAAAGAAAAGCAGCCATGAACATGCAGAGTGTAGACACCGACTCTCCTGCTCAATACCACAGGACATCGGAACCCAGCAAGTTTCAGACATCTACCAGGTCTGAAAGCACTTCTCCCCATCAGCGCTTGTTGTTGTAGGGGGCATTAATTGATTGGCTTGGTTTCTGTCCCCCTTTGTGAAGTGGATTTAGTCCTGGCTTTATGGAAGTTGCTATGGTCTCTTCAGACCATTCTCGCAGAACACAGCAGTGGAGAAACTGCAGCCCCCACCTTTATTGGGGGAAATCACACATATATTTTAACCTGACATCTCCTGCAGTCTCATAACACTTTATTGCCTCATATTTCTCACCAGGTTTTATATTTTAGAATTATATGAAAAATTCTATTTTTATTTGTCAAATGAAATGTTCTAGTGAAACATTTTCAACCAAATGAAGGAATATGTAATACTGTTGCAAAGTTTGTCAACCCATTCAAATTGCTTATAGATGTTTGACACACCATGTCAGATTTTCACACAAGGTCAAAAAATATAGATAAATAAATAAATGAGTAATGATTAAAAACACTGAAACCCTGAGATATAAGAAATATAACTGGTAATTTGTTGATTGTATGAATTCCATTTCTACATATCTATAAGGGGAAGAAAATACAATAAAATGATTTTAAAAAGGTACCATCATGTTTCCTGACGGGAAAGTTTCTTATTCAGAGACTCATTGTTTTCCTTTTTTCAAATGTAACAATTTCATTTAAAAGAAAAAAGGGGGAAAAAAACATTTGTCTCATCTGTCAACAAACCCCTTTTCCAATAACTTTCATGGTTTGTCCATGTGGTCAGAGAAAACTGCAGGAGTGTAGTAATGTTCTTTTAGAGTGGTGGCTTTCTCTTTGCAGCACTGCCATGTACTGTATATTACTGTTCAATGGTGGAATTGTGATCATTAACCAATGTGAGAGAAGCCTTTATTTGCTTAGATGTTACCCTGAGTTCTTCTGAGGCTTGACCTTGCAGACTGTTGCATGTCTTGGAGTGATCTTTGTTGTTTAACTGTTTCTGAGAGGAGTAACAGTGGCCTTGAATTTCTGCTGGCCAGGAATTGAGTGAGTCCAAACTCTTCAGAGATGTTTTTGTAACCTTTTCCAGCTAATATGTCGAGAAATATATTGTTTACTGTGCAATAATATACTTCCACCGTATATAAAGTAAAAACATCTGACCTTCATCCCATTGACTGAAAACACCACATTCATGCTGTACCCTGAATTGACTTATGATAGAAATTTGTTAACTTAATCCGATATTACATCAATTAAAAAGAAATACATAACAATATGATAACAAATTATCATAAACAAGTCTTAACCATTTAACTGGATCCTCTTTTTCTATTTTGTGAATAATAATGAGTTGATATTTCAGGTAATTTTTCAACAGAAATATAGAATATTCTAACACTGTTGACACTGTCTAGTACGATTTTCTAACCCCTTATGAAAATATTTTTAGATTTCTTTTAATGTCTATTGAAAAGGAAAGCTACACTGTTATCATTCCAAATTCAGCTAATGTGAATGCAGTGTGTGTGTCAGTACGTCTTTACTAATGAATAGATGCAGTTGTACTGTGCAGCAACAGTTTATGTTCTGCTTTTTAATGGATTAAACTGTGACAAGACCCTGAAAGTTTATGTAGACACTTTAAACTATGTTCCAGTAATTAAAAGTTTAGCTGTTTCCCCTCCAATAAAACAGCCAACGAGCACGTTTAGACTTGCAGGTTATTCCACAGTTTTGATAGGGGACAACTGTAAGAGAAATGTCAGGGTCAAATCATCAAAAGTTGTGACATTACTCAGATTCAGCTTTCTGTTTTTTCCTCCTTCCTTTTTCTTCTTTTTGCTTTAAAAAAAAGAATAT
>JAOXYM010000022.1:14290225-14302601 GCA_028567055.1 Leptatherina wallacei | reverse complement strand
ATATATACATATATATATATATATACATATATATATACATATATACATATATATATATATATATATATATATATATATACATATACATACATTTATGTGTGTGTGTATAAAACACATTCATACACACAGCAACAGCTCATGCAGTTGGTTTTATATCCCCATCTGGCAACAGCTGGAGATGTGAGCACATCTGTTCCATCCTAGGTGGAAACAGAGTGGGTTGTTGCTACTTTAATACTGACCCTCTTTTACATATTTTCACTTTTCAATCCACTTCAGGACCACTGCAGCCCAAAATGCACCTTTCCAAAGGGGGGGTTTACCCAAATCTGACATTTTACACTCATGCACATTTTTTCTTCTTGTGTTCTTGCCTCTGTAGCCCCAATGTTTTATGTTTGTTTGTTTTTCAAATTAAACTTCAAAACTATATTTCTATTCATTTTTGTTTTCTCTTTTGCTCTTTTTTCCCCAGACTATTCCATTTTCCATCTCATTTCTACATAATATGGATATGGTCACTTATATTTTCTTCAGCTGAAAGGGTTTATGGTCATTTTGTGGAGCAGTTCGACATCATCAAAAACCACTTTTTTCATCTTCTGTAACATTTATGTCTGTGTTATTGTGGACACTGGACAGATGAAAAAATATGCAAATAAGTGATTTATTTTTTCTTTTATAATTGAACCTGAAATACAGCTCAAGACACACGACCTGTCTCTTACTCATTTAATTTCACTCTGTAGTTCTTTCTGGTGAGATCCATGAGACCTATTTCCTTTCTCCTCCATCACCTTCTACTTCCCTACATCTTACTTTTTACTTGTCCCATTTTGCAATCAATCCTCTGTTCATTTCATCTAATGAGCTCATTAGGGTGTCTTAAGCAATGGTGATTGATAGTAATGGCTTAGAAATTTCTCACTGATTCACTTCTATATCAAGCTTGTAAAGTTAAGGCCATTCATGTTAAAATCAAGGGAGGTCAGCTGAGCCATCTCTCTTGTGTGTTTTGCTTCGTTTTGCTGATATTGGCATGTTCTTTGTTAGCAACTGCCCCTCCCTTACTTTACTTCATGATGAATGAAACTGTTTGTATTACCCCATTTGCTTAGGCTGCTAATATCTATTTCTGTAAAGCTTCCCCCACCAAAGTGTGAAAATGCTTTACTATCTAATTACTGCTCTGCAGCATGGGTTTACGTGATGTCACAGTTTACTATATTTTACAAGATTACAGAGATGAATGAGCAAAAGCAAATGTTAACACTACACTTCATATTATTCCAGACTATCAAAACAAAGGAAATGTGTTACAGTTGGTCAGTTTGCTGGAAGTCTTTAATTTTTATGGCTGGGCTTTTTAACAGCCATGACTGATGGAGCCGTTTGACTTTAAAGCTATAAGAGCCCCTGTTTGTAATGCAGGCTAGTTTGTGGGGCCACTGGCGTTATGTTTGAGGATATGCAGCAGCTTCATGTGCGTTTGTGTGTTTGCATTTGCGTGTGGGAGGGGTGTGCATGACAGCGAGAGGGGGCAATGGAAAAAATGAAAGGCGGGGGGGGTGGCTAATGATAATTTGGTAGGGGGTCTGTTGAACATAATTTCAACCCACATGGATAGGGCATCCTCAACATGCAAGCTAAAATCACTTCAATAGTTTCACATCAACCAATTTAATGGCACGATCCTCAACCAGTGAAGTTTTTATTCCAAATCCTGTCCATAATCTAATGGCCTTTGAAAGTCTGCCACTTCCCCCTGGCTGACAGGTTGTGCATTTGGATCTAATTGAATCCATTTACATCCTGCACAAATGGAAAGCACATGGAGACCTACCCACCTGGTTCTGATTAGCTACTGAGTTGGGCAAACCACACTCTTTAGAGTGCGCCTCGTGCCAGCAGGGAACGTTACACAGTGTAGAGTGAGAAGACAGGAAGAGAAAAGGAAGAAGGGACACCTTTTGATATTACCCTCGGCTCTAATTAAATTCAATTTGAGTTCAGCCGCCCCTTTTGCACTGTTTTGTGTCCCTACACAAACAGACTTTGGTCTTTTACAGTTACAACATTCTACCACAAGAGGGAGTTTGAATAAATCAGCTTATATACTATGACTATTGATGTGGATTCGAGAGCATTCATGTTCAGTGTAGCCAGTTCTCTCTGATTTCATGCTAGACAGAACATAAATAAAACCTACACAATAACACAAAAAATATTTCTATATGGTTGGACAAAAAACTCAAGTAACTTAAGTATTTAGAATATTTACATGTGCTCTAAATTTGTGGTCATGACTAGATTTTAAAGTATCCTGTTATGAGTTGCTCATGTATTCATTTTATCTCCTTTCAGACATTGAGGGTCTTATCCTGGTTTTGAGGAACTTTCATGCTGAATTGAATATGCTGATAGAAGCAGGAATACTTAAACATTTTATCAAGGTTTCTAACTTTCTGTGCTGGTGAAGATCATTGACTAAAAATGCATGAAATCTGTAAACAATCACTCACAAACCAGCATGCTGAAATGAGCATGCATGCAGTGATATGGATGATCTGGTTTCTTGTGTTCAATGTTCACACCATGTCCTGAATATGATCAAAACCAGGCTATGAGTCAAGACGGGGATCAACATTTCAAATGCTTCAGAGTACCAGTTTGAAGGCTAATTAGAAGCATTTGTCTGTCAGTATGATTTGACAATCAACACTTATGAGTTGTCAAAGCAACATGAAGAAAATAACAAGTAACAGGACTCAAAAAAAGGCCGATTCATGTGGTCTCTAACTGCATTCAAAAAACTTAAGGTAATCACATGGTGAGTGCTGTGTTTGGCAGTGCCTCAAATGATTAAGTTTGTCAAAAGTTAGGTTTATGAGAGGAATATAAGGTATAACTGGAAATGTTTTGGTACTTTGTTGAATATAAGAAGACTTATACAAGTCTAATTTCACTAGGGTTAATGAGGAAAGAACAATCCTACCACTTTGTGTCTTCCCGCAACACAGTCAGTGCATTTACGTGCAATTAGAAACGTGAAATTATTGTATTAGTTGAGCCAAAACCAGACTTTTAAGATACATGAAAACATGTTAGTTTGACTGAAACGACAAATCAATGACGTCTGATAAAAATGCATGCAATCATTGTTAGTAAGGTGTTATCTTTGGTCAAATAAAGGAGAAAAAAAGGCAGGCAGTAACAGACACAATTCATTTGACACTGGGAATATATCATTGAGGTCCCTACATATCCCAAGACACCAAGAACATGTTGCGGAGCGATTCTTCATGGAATTTTTTCCTATAAAGTATGGCTAGGGTTTGGGGGGTTAAGAAAACATGCTAGCTTGTCTTTAAACAAACCTTCCAAGAACATCTAACCTGCTGTACATTAGAAATCTTCTTTTTCCTGCAACAGCAAAAGACAAAAACATAGAACAAGCTCAAACTAAATGAATAAATAAACACTTTAAATACTTTAAAAAAAAAATCTACCTGATATAGATTATGTTGGGTTGTGTTTTAAATCATAATTGGTGTCTATCTGCAAATGATGAAGATGTTTGCTGCATGTTTTGTTTTTTTAACTAAAGTTGCTCTTGCATGCTAAATTCTGCCTGGGCTATCATACTAAACAGAGGCAATGTCTGAAGTAATCCGTTTGTTAGCTATAACAATTTCATGAGTAGAACAGTTTGAAAGTTTTTTCGAATGTGTTTCCAATTTCTGTGCTTTCTTTGGAATCTTTAAGCAGAAGCCGGTTAGCTTAGTTAGCACAGATGCGTCATTTTACTACTCAGAGTAGTGCTTTTAATATGCAAATTGCATGTTGAAAAAATATGCAGATATTTTTTCTCCCTTTAAGACAGAGCCACACAAGTTGTTTCCAATCTCCAAAGTTAAACTATCACCACTTTCCAGCAGTAGCCTCATATTGACCACATAGCCATTTTTCAGTGGTATCATTAGTTTCATCTCTTTCCTGGCAGCAGAACTTTCCAGCTGTTCCTTTTCGTTTTTACATTTGGAAACAGTGTTTTTTTTTGTGTGTGTTACTGTTGTGGTTTCATGAATTTTTTGCAGGCCGGTGTCCATGCTGTGAGTAAAGTTGCCCTGTGAAGGTTAGCAGCATGTGGAAAGTAGTGTTTATGTGTCTGAATGAATACACAATCTGGTCATTGTACATGGCCTACATTTCTGTTAGTCTGCAAATGGATGTGGTTAATGGGGGCAGTGAGTAACATCATGACCTTCATCAGATCCCCCTCAGACCATCCCAGCCCCACCTCATCCCACATCTGGTTCGACCATCTCCACCTCAAACCCCTGCTAGCCACCCCCACCTGTACCTCATCAATCCTCTGTGTCATCATTGCCACATTTCGGGCTATCGCCAAAGTAAGCCATGACATGAAGACGTGAAAATGATGAATGGACTTTTCCGGACAGGAAGCCAGGAATGAGTGAGGATGAGTGAGGAAGCCACCCTCACTCATCTTTCCGTTCCATTTTTCACTTTCTTGCCTCCGCCATGTCTCATCGTTGTCTGTTCTCTTTGCAGGGAGATGATCCGTGGAATTATGTTCAACAAAGTTTGATCTCAAAAGTGTTTTTTCAGGAAAAGTTGAGCCTTTGCAGTTGTTCCCAAAATAATTTATTCACGAAAGGAACTTAAATGCCTTGAAATCCCACACATGGCAGAATGAACATTTTCTACATCTCTGACTCACTGTGTTTTCATGTGGTCAATGAAACAACACTGAGTTTTGTTCTCACATCCCAACCAGAAAAGTAACATTGAACTTCGTCAGTTTGAATGCCATCAATTGTTGTGTCTACATTCACTACCCATAGCATGTGCATTCATTGCTGGAACTGTCCAATACAATTATTATTATGGAGTTTTATCTGTTGGTATAAAGTCTCATTGTGTTCCATAAGGTATTATCAGGCTAAACCACAATAACTGTTGGCTCTAAGGCTTCTATTCAACACATATGATGTGTTCCTGCATGCTAAAGAGTTCCTTATAATGGCTCGTGACTGAAATATTCATTCTTGACTTTGGTCAGACATGCTTATTAGCTTTATAAATTGTAGTAATTTTCTCTGTCATATGATTTTAATGTTTGTCTCAGAGTGTGTGTTAGGGCTGCGGGCACATGTTTTCTCACAGAGCCAGCTCTTAAAATCCTTCTATAGTCGGTGCTTGCATTTTACTCCCATGAACTTTAGCTTCCAATATCAGACCAAAGAAACACTCCCTTGTTTCATATGCTCCCTCAGGGCAAAGTGGCAGTGGTAGATATTTAAGAGATTTAAGCCTCCTTTGTCTTGGGGACTGAGCACACTCTTTCTCCATCCCCAAAAGCCCAGTGTAGAAACTGAGCTTTAATGCAATATCTTCATCATCCGTATATTTAGATTGGGAAAGAATATTAGTGGGGAATAAAACTTCCACCAAACTTAGATCAATTTTTCTTGAGATCATTTGTTTTCCAAGCCTTTCAAAGTGATTCTCTATGGAGTTGCATAATTTGTCTGACATCAATTATTTCAAATAAGACAAACTGCTCTTGTTAGATGCACTTTGCACAGCAGGACGGATGCAAATATTCACTAGGAGACACACAAATGGGGGTAATTACTCCAAAATGTAGAAGTTTAGGGATGTCATATACGGTTTCTTGATGAATATTCCACAAAAGTGTTTCAGTGTGAATATTTGGATAGATTCCCTTCATGTAATTTGATTAGTGGACCAGGATTACAGCCATCCCTTTCTCATTTACTATTACTGGTGAGAAAAACAATTAAGCTGTACATGTTAGCTATCAAGGAGACAACACATGCATGCACAGGCACACTAATGGATAAAACACATTCGCACAGGCACACACACAAGTCTCATTTAATCCTTTATGATGCGCCTGGAATTTGCAATGATTTTAATTAGAAAAGGTGCAGTAGAAATCAACTCCATGGCAGTGCTGAAACTCCAGGGTGCCTGGAGCCAATTAAAAATATGTGCTGATCAAACAGCCTGCCCACGCCATGCGTGAATATCTCCAGAGGCTCTGCTGCTGCAGAGGGACGGCCAAGCTCAGGGCCTTTTGCTCTCAGCTAACAGACTGCGAACAGGCCGGTGTTGCACGGCTCCACCAGAAGAAAATGTGGCTCAGGACTCAGTTGTTTCCATCAGCTGCATTTGCAGGTGACGAGGAGCCAAACAGTGAAGAGAGGCCCAAAAAAAAAGATCTTTCACAATCAAACATTTGTGAGAAAATGTCATAAACTCATTTGATCCCCAAAGAGAGCTTTTTTTTTTTTTTTTTTTTTTTTTTTTTTTACCCCACAAGGAAACAGGCCCAACCCAGTTTCCTCTCACACTTCAAGAAAGAAAGTCACATTAAATTAGAATTATATGACAATTTCGAGTGACAATTAGGGCTGTTATTAATTACATTGTTCCTTTTGTTTCCAGCAATCCCTGTGATGTTGGCAGATCCAGAAGTGCTTAGAAAAGATTCTGTAAATTTAAATTAATGTGAAAGCCACTTATATTTTCCAAATGTTAATATTCTTGAGGAATCCTTCATCTCTGTCACATTCTTTTCTCTCTTCCCTCAGCAAAGTCCCTCCTCCCTCTATCATTAGGCATTTCTGTCCCTGGTGATTAATGATTCTAATGAGCATGTGCAGCCATTCACTCGGCCACACATTATTCTATCCTCTGGCCCGGGCCATGTGTCACGTCCTCCTGAGGATGGGGAACATGGCTGTCTGGTTACATTTAGCCAAACTAAATATTAGCTTACTGTATATCTTTTGCAATATCTTTGTCGAAGGGGTACGATACACAAGGATACTACATTTCTGATAAAATCATAATGATAAAAGATATAGGAGCAGCCAATCAGTTTGGCACATCACCATCTACTCAAGAGTTATTGAGAATTTTAAAGCACATGTTGCTCATTGAACCAACAATGTCTGTTGCTTTTGCTTCTTTTATCCACTTCAGCATTGCAGTAATGATCTGGCATTGTTAAACTTTTATCTTTGGCAGACTTTGCAAGCTTGTCAGGTGGGCGACGGGAATGATAACTGCACAGCTGAAGATCCATAAAAAGGCCACCATCTTCGGGACTTGTATCAGCCGGGATCCTGAAATACGGCTCATCACTTTTATGTTGGAACCACAATTGGCCATTGGGATGTGAAATTAATATGACAGAAGGGCCATCTGCTATAGGGGAGCAACCAGGAAAACTGTTTTAAGCCTTGCAGAGGACATTTTTAATTGGATACGTCATGCACAAAATAATATACATGTCATATAAACTGATTCGTTGTAATGATGACTGAGCTGGATTTATAGCAGCCTGCAAAAAAGACACAAAGCGACTGAGACAGATGGGAAGATACCTAGAAGAAAAAAAATAATCAATAAGTAAAACAAGTGAATGGATTTTTCTTATTTTTCCATCAATGCAATACATTGGAGAGCTGTGAACGTATATGCATAGTATTATACAGATTATTCTGTTTGTTTTTAGAGACCATATCATTTAAACATGATTTGTCTTATGTGACTGCAAAAGCATTTAATTATATTTTAACTAAGCTACACATTATTAAGACAACAGCCTGCTCTTCTGCGAAGCTTGAATCACTGAATCTATACTTATCATTCATCAGCAGGCTAAGTGACAGCCTCGTCTCTGCACCTTCTTGATTCAGTTAGCTGTTCACATAGAGGTGGATCATTTTTACCCTGCTGACACAGTTTTACTCTACATTCATTTTCTGATTTTAAACCTATTCTATTCTAAATGTGCTTTTTTTTCCAAAGCAGTCTCATTGTATCTATATTCTACATATAAATCTGTATATTGATTAAAAGTAACATGAAATAATATGGAAACTCCTGGATAATGTTTTGCTTCACAGATATAAGGTCTGACCTGTCACTCACATATATTTAACTATTCTTTAAATAAAATATACCAGTAGTTTAGCCTCTGTAGTATCTATGCTCATCTCCATGCAGAGGACTTTAGTAGACAACTTGAGACAGGCTCTGCTGTATAACACAATCTCTTACATGACAATGGTTTTGAGAAAAAATACATAGTTTTCATTTACACCTCTTACTGCCAACATAAATCCTGTGATATTGTTTTTTAGATTTTTTTTTTTTTTTTTTCCCCTGGCAAACTGGCACTGGAAATCAGAACACCCTAATAAATAAGCCCTAACAAGCATTCATGCTTTCATGAAGAGTGAGTTGTGTGAAATGAATGCAGAAGCTCAGGCAAATGAAAGGGGAAGACTACAGAGGTGAGCTGACTTGTTGTGGACAGGCCTGGGTCTACCTCAAACTGATCCACAAGATTCCTAACCATTTCAGCTATGTGCCACCTATGCAACCTGCAGCTGGCCACCACACAGAAACCCTCTTGTCTTCTATTAAACAAGGCCTTTTTTTGGCAGCAACAGCCATCTTGCTCACAAGACCAGAGGGGCATCATGGTGAGACATTAACACAGTTTATTGACATGATGAGTGGTGGTGAATTAGTGGAATTTTATTGCTTGAGATAATTGTATATTACATGCATGCATTAAAATACACATTTCATGTTTAAAATTGGTTCATCTGATGTTGGCAGAAAGGAATTGTGCTAGACTGGTGATGAAATTTACACATGTTGACATTTCCATAGAGGGCCTGCAGGGCTGCAGGGGAAACATCTCTGGCCTCCTGAAATTCCCATTGTGGTAATGAAGGGGTTAAGATACAACATCAGGTTTGGTTAACTTAAAGGTAAAGGATGTCATATGCACCAGAGGAGATCGCAGGACTATAGCGCAAATGATTAGATCTTCCTTTTATACAAATACCCTGCATGCTTCAGTGTGAAAATTATAAATAAAACTCTTGACTTTACACTCTGTGATTCTTCAACTGAAAAATGCTTATTTTTAATTTTTATTCGATTGCTTTTCAGAAGGTCAGTGTGTATTTACTGTATCCGTGTGTATAAGAGTTCCATGTTCCATACCATCAGCTCTGATACATCTTGTCATTCTGTGCATTGGCTATGTCCATCCAGGTTTCCAATGCCCTTTTGTCTCCATGCAGTCACAGGATGTATGATATGAATTAACAGACTGTGTTTGGCCTACTACTCACACTGAAATGTGTTATAGATGCCCTTTTGTTGAAGTAACAAAATCATCTATAAATAAAATTAACAGTTTTATTGAAAAAAAAAAAGTTGTTTGCTTCAAATGAGTACAGATCCATAGGGTGCAGTTTTAAATACTGTGCCAGTCTTCAGCTTCTGGTTATGCCATATGCCACAACAATTCAAGCAGCACTAGTGTGGCACCCCCACCACAGACACACATGCACCTCCTCCCATTTCCCAGATTTAGATCATGCCAATCCATCCATGGTAAATATGACAACAAATAATGTGTGCAGTTTCAGTACATAAATATTTCAGATGTTTACAATCTGTTATTTCGTTTATATGATTCATTACAGCTGAATCTATGAAAAGATAGTCAGCCACGAATAGCTAGGCGTACAGGTCATAGGTTATTTATTGTCAGCCATCTCGGTATTATATCGGACTGCCTGTGGATGGAGGAATTACCATGACAAAGCTGGATCAGTTTCAAATATAATTTTAAATATTAAACTTGAATGAATCAAAATATGTTTGCATGTAAAGGGCTAAAAGATGGGGTAAAACTGTTTAAAAACGGTCCCTTATTACTTTAATCTCTTTAGAGTTTTGGATTAAATTGACCATATATATTTTCAAAGCATGAATCCTGAGGGCTCTCACAGTCAAAAGTTCCAAATGATCGTTTGCTTTCAGTGTGCTGGAGTATAGCTTATTATATGTGTGAAAATAAAGGACAATGAATTTGTCTACCCTTAATGTCCAAGGGCCCTTTATCCGTGTGTAGATGTGGGTGGGAATCACAGACTGTCAATCATCAACGCTTCATTGATCAAGGACAATCCTCGTCGTAAAACTGGTCTTTTTCTTAAGAAATCACTCACTCCGCATTAATTAGGCTATCGCTCTATTCATTGTGTGAGGGCGTGCGTGCATATGCACGTATTAGCGCGTGCGTATACGTGCAGCTAACCCACTGACTATTCCACATTGCACGCACTCACTTGAGAAGAGCTCATAGTGGGGTGAAATTCCAGCACCTTCTGCTAAAATACAAGTTAGTACTTAAGCCATGCAGGCAGACGTTGGTGAAATCTCTAACACACACACAAACACACACACATAAACAAACACAGAGCGCAATCCACGTCATAAACACACTGAGTGGAGTCAAAAAATAAAATTTAGAAGAAATAAAGATATTTTTTAATACTAATACATGTTTAATGTGAACAGGCTCAGGGTGTAATTTGGAATAACAGTATGAATAAAAACACCAGGGTACTCTCATGTTTCATCTTCCAAGAAAATAACTGATATTTTTTCTTCTTTTGTCTGGACGTCCAGTAGTAAATACGATCTTTTCCCCTCACAAACAAAATATAAATAATTCAACATCAATCGGGTTTTGTCATGAATATTACGAGTCTTCTTAAATTGTTTTATTTAGCAATCTGATAAAACAGAGACCTGAAAAAAAATTATAATTTTTTTACAATTATACAGAAAAAAAATCTGAGTTAAAATTAAATGTGTGCATTATTCTTACGATAAAAACATATAATTAAAAGGTCTAACAGATTATGAGTCAGACGTAGATTAGAATTAAGATGAGTCGAAAAGCATTTCAGTAAATTTTAAAGAATAAATCTTTACTGAAATAACAATAAAGAATATGCATGCGAGACTGTAGGGAGGGAAAAAACAAATAGGCTACAATCTATTGTTTTCGTGGCACCACATGCGTGATCGTCTCTACATTGTCTTCACACAGATCCGTCCGCTATCTCGTCTGCCTCCGTGCAAGCATTTTACGCCCAAATCTGAATTTACCGACAACAGCCAGACCGCAAGAAACACCGTGCGAAGCTATCGCTCCATTCACACCGAGTCCAAATTTTACTTCAAAACAAACGTCCCTGTTTTTTTGTTTCCACCTCACCGCCCCGGTTACATGACAAACCTCACGCAGCCACACTTTAAAACGGTAAAAAGACTCCATGCAGATTTTCTCTATTAAAGCAGGTCGATCCATCAGCGGAGGCTGTTTTCTCTCCTCTTTCACTCTCACGTGCAAACCTGTTTCCTGAATTGTTTCAAGGCTCTCTTCACTTGTTCTCATAACTTTTCGTAAAGATTATAACACTGCTGTTCCGCATTTACTCGAAAACTATCCTCGATTATTTCAAATATCAGACATATAATTTCCCCCCTCTCTTCAGTATTCCCTTTGATTCACGCTTGACTCATATGGCTCCAGGGCCAATGGGGGTCCGCCTTTGGGGCGCCTTAAAACCGCTCCCCCTTATCCCCTTTCATCATCTAACCTGGGATGCCTTGAAACCGTGGGGCCAGTTATTGCCTTTTTTTCCCCGGACAGCCCAATGCGGACTGGCCAACAGCCAATCAGAGTCTTGTTTACGTTCTCTGACTGACAATGCTCTGGCTTTGTGCCAGCCAATCAGATCCGTACATACAAAGGAGATTCATTTGTAAACATTTAGAATAATGTAATAACCAAAGTCCATGGTAATAATATAACGTGAGATATTGGAGTGTCTATCTACTCTGCATGATTCTGCGCAGAGTTAAATAAATTAATTTCACAACAATTTATCAAGTATCCTCTAAAGGCAGGGGAAAACACTGAAGCAAGAGTGATTGCTAGCAAATCATAAAAAAGGAACTGAAAAGTATTCACCTGCAATAGAAAAAACATAGACTGTTCCTAAGTATTTATTTAAACAGCTCAGCTATTTACATAAAAAGTCATGCTGCTGAATTTAAAGCCTCATCTTGGATCCTCTTGTGTCATTATCTTTTACAGCGTTCTTTATGTCAGACTAAATCTACGGATAGAGTAAAAAAATATAAACACTGCTTCACCCACGTTTTCATCTGATATTAATCTTCTTTTTTATTCTAATGATAAACTATTTTTGATTATCTTGAAAGCTTGGATTGGATCTAAAAATAATGTATAAAAATTTTGAGGGATTTCATTAAAAAAATCTAAAACACTTCTTTATCCGTAGCGCACTTATAGGATGTGCTCAGGCTTAAATCTGTTAAATCTGCGAAAAGAAAAAAAACCCTGTAGGCCTAAACACAGAGGGCTTAAATGTAATTTGTAATATATATATATATATATATGTATATATAT
>JAOXYM010000022.1:14270984-14287465 GCA_028567055.1 Leptatherina wallacei | reverse complement strand
TCACCGGGTACTCCGGCTTCCTCCCACTGTCCAAAGACATGCCTGATAGGTTAATTGGTCACTCTAAATTCACCCTAGGAGTGAGTGTGTGCGTGAATGGTTTTTTGTCTCTCTGTGTTGGCCCTGTGATAGACTGGCGACCTGTCCAGGGTGTACCCTGCCTCTCACCTGATGGTTGCTGGGATAGGCTCCAGCCCACCCACGACCCTGCATGGATTAAGCGGTACAGAAAATGGATGGATGGACAGTACTTTAAGGGATGAATGACTGTAGCACACATACTTTGCTAAGATTGATGTTGAATGTGCTTTTGCAGACCTCTTAGCTTCTCTCATTCTCTTACTTTAGTCTCTTTGCTATGTCTGAATACAAAGACAAGTGACTGGGGTTTCGAGTGTCTGCAGGTGTGCAAAGGTGTGGGTCTGGTTGTCTAATGCACTTTAGAATGGTGCCTTGGTCTACCAACAGAAAAAAAGTTTTTCTTGGGATTGAAGCTTTGACTATTAAACAAAAATCACATGGAATCGTTTCAGATGAAACGGTCTCACTTCTCAGTAGTTTGAATGGACAGAGGTCTTGTGATGCCGAATTGAATTCTGCACCTGATGTTTCACTTTGGCAGCACTGCTTGCAGAGTAAAGTTACTTCAGCTTGGCAAGCAGCAGCACATTGACTGATCTTGTGAGTATGCCACAATTCCAAGCATGAGGATTCACAAAGGCAACATGTTCTAAGGTTTTGCTGCTACATAATGGGAAGTCTTAGAAATATGTGAGGTACAGGTTGCTTTTGGTTGTGTTGCTGCTGTTGTTGGTCCTTTAGCTTTGCCATGCGGTGAAATAAAAGAGATGGGCACAATTCTGCGTTATGATAGAGAAACAAAAGGTGACTGTAGCTTTTTCTGTTTTCATTTCTTTCATTCTTTTAAGTTTGTTTTTAAATGTCTAAGACTTTTTCTGCACTCTGCTGTAATGCTTCTAATGTTTTATATAAATCCTAAACCACAGATCAAACAAAACTCTCAGCAGAGGCATTACAGTGTTAAAAATTATTGTGGAAGCAGTTGGCATGATGCAGCACTGGTGCAGCAGAAAGCTCAGTGCAAATACACACATGCAGTCATGATGCAGCATTTCAACAGAGGGCATGCGATGCACACACCACCTGCAGGCAGAGTTGGGGCAAGTTTGAGAGGTGTGTTTGCAAGCAGTCAGAAGGAAATTGTGGCTTTGTTTGCCTTTAAGACCAAGAAAAATGTTATTCAACACATTTCATAAATACGCTAAGTTGCATGTGTAATGATGACAAAGCATATGTGAACTCAGGAGAGCGCTGGTCCAAATATTCCATGGTTATCTCCAACTAGTTTGCGACATGTAAATATTTGCTGCAAATTATTCCTTTATGTGAGCACAAAAAACTTTTGGAAAACCATGTAAGCTTTGTTGAGTTTTAGAAAATGTTCTGTGTCACTTCAACATCTACATAAAAAACACTTCTAGAAAACCAGCAAAACTTCATCAGTGAAAGACAGATGTGCTGCTGGCACAAAAGAAACCTCCCTGTGAAATTCATGGATTCAAATTCAGCTGGGTCATATTGAGCACAATCTGCATGCATCTACATGAATCCAGTCATTTTTCTTTTTGTGCCTGTTTTACATTTCATCATGAAGCCGAGCTGAACAGTCACAACTGTCAGCAGCAAAATGCCAATCAGCTCTCTGTATGTGCACTACCTTCCTGTGGTGAAATCTTAATAACTAGTTGGTGTGAATAATGGAGCATCGAAAAAGCCAGTTGATGGAAATCAAAGTAGAGAAAAAAGTGGGTGCGTAATGGACCTTATGTTACCCAGGAGACTCAAGAGAACAAAGTATACATTTTGCAAATTTAGCTCAGTTTCTGCAGGAAACATCGGAGGAAGAGAGGGAAAAAAAGTGGAAGAGACAGATCAAGATAACTCAACTCAACTTTATGTATTTATAAAGCCCTTTAACACAACGTGAGTTGAAAACAAAGTGCTGAACACACTATGGAAATAAAAATAAAGTGCAAAATAAAAACAGGGACGATAGCAGTAAAGTGATAAAACAATAAAACCCTTAAAAATAATAAAAAAACTGCTAGAAACAATTAAAAACACTAGAAACATAAAACACAGGAAACCAATAAAATAAAAACAAAACCATGGTCTAGTTTGAAGGCCAGGTCATAAAAATGGGTCTTCAGACGGGTTTTAAAAGTGGACAGTGATGGGGCTTCTCTATGTTGTAGAGGCAACGAGTTCCACAGTTTAGGAGCAAAAGGCTCGGTCCCCTCTGAGCTTCGGCCTTGACCTCGGTACCTACAGAAGGAGCTGATCAGCTGATCTGAGATAAGAATCAAGGTCAGACTGACTTACTGGCTGGAGAGATCTCACAGTACAGCTAGAAGACAGATGAATAGATAGATGGCAAATTATCCGTCAATAGGGGACACGTAACTGAGAAAATCTGCAAAAAATTCTGTAGTGGGTCTTTAATAACATGATTAAATGTTAAGATTGGTGCTCTGCATCTAAATGGTAAGAGAAGATTTTCGAGATTTGGAGCTGAAATGCATTAGAATATCTTTACAGAGCAAAAGAAGTTGCATGTGTAGCGTGGTACAGAGTGAAGCTGTCCTCCACTACACATTTAATTTTTTTATTCTTTTATTTTGTTCTGCAAAGAGCAAAAATATATCTTTTAATATCAACGTTCGCCACACACACACATACAGTGGCTTCACGCTCGTGTTCTCATTCTCTGAACATCACATGTTCCAACACAGAAAATTGCTGAACGTCTACACACAGATCAAAACAATTAATCATGTCTTTATTTTAAGTTACTAATTTATGTGTCTATAGTTATTTTACTCTTCTGTCTCCCGCTTGTTCGAAGTTGCTAGGCAACCAGGCTTACTACTAGCTAGCCAGTTTTAGCATGTACCGTTGACGGACAAAGTAATGTTTATACACACTAACACATAAAACACGACTTATAAACAGACAACCTAACATGTTCACTACTCAATTGCACAGTTCCCACTCTCCCCTCTTACCTGCAAAGAGCAAAAATATATCTTTTAATATCAACGTTCGCCACACACACACATACAGTGGCTTCACGCTCGTGTTCTCATTCTCTGAACATCGCGAGACTTCCCTTCTCACTCTGCACAGTGTAGCGAACGCGCCCTCTACTGGTCAGAGTTAGACGCTGCATATTAGATCAAATTAACTTTTCAAACATCAACCTCTCTTAATAAGAAAAACACACAGAAACTTTTCATTACCCTCTGAACATTAACTGTACTAAATACAAATGATGGTAAATCCAAAATAAACATGAAAATAATAGTAACTGAAGTATGGGAACCCACTGATGGCTCTGTCTGCCACACTTGCTGTAGCTCTTCTGATGGTTTTCAGTTTGGTTTTTGTTTTATTTCTTGCAGTCTTAAGTTTCTTGTTTGGTTCATTTTAATTATATTCTAATAGCCATATACAGTACAGCAAGAAGCGGATTCCAGTTCAGAAACTCTCAAGCCCATATACCCTCCCCCCCAGAAACAAGTAGCATAGAGAGGTGAACAATGAGCAGGTCTGCAATGAGCAGAAAATT
The DNA here is from genome assembly GCA_028567055.1 of Leptatherina wallacei. Classification (NCBI taxonomy): domain Eukaryota; kingdom Metazoa; phylum Chordata; class Actinopteri; order Atheriniformes; family Atherinidae; genus Leptatherina; species Leptatherina wallacei. The sequence goes on along the minus strand of JAOXYM010000022.1, from coordinate 14,283,816 downwards.
TTGCAGCATAAGAGCCACATATTTCCCACTGGAGTTGGCTGAAAAAGTAAATGAATATTGGACTTATTTGGGTTGAATAAGAAAAATGAGGTTACCAATATCAACAACAAGGTTGCTTGGAATCTGCTGGATGTGTAAATAGGAAACAGCCTGACCAGCCTAATTGTTGCAAAACAGATATTGATGTTGTATCATTGGTTAGTGAATCAATGTGTCACCATGACCATGTGGATACATGCAAATATGTCCACGTTCAAGGCTGCTAAAGTATAATTAAGAGCTTCATTCACCTTTAAGAACATTGGGGCCAACGGGCCTACTTTGGCTTATTTTGACTGAATCTTGCCTACATAAAATTACAACAGTTTTTTTTTTGTCAAAGATTGAATAAAGTATAGGTCTAAATTTCTGAAAACAAATGCTGTGACATTCAGTCCACTTTCAGTAAAGTGAAATACATTTTGACCAAACGTTTATTCTTCCTGTTCAGTGTGTGTCCCTGTATTAAGCAATAATAATAAATGTACATATAATCACACACACAATATATATTATCATTATAACCTTTATTTAATCAGCTGAGTCAGCTGAGAACCAATTTTCATTTGCAATGACGACCTGGGCCAGAGTCAACAATACAACATACATTAAAACTTGCAAGATACAATGAGTCACATCTACAAAATATTAAATACAACATACATAGTTTCATAACACACACACACACACACACACACACACACACACACACACACACACAGAGGGAGGGAGAAGACAGCCCTTTCAGGAGCTGCTGCATCTACATTATGAAGCAATATTTTAGTGATATTTTGAATTTAAATATCACGTCTCTTACAATGTGACACGTCTCCAAACTTCAGAAACGGACAGTGCAGCTTCTTAAGTCTGAATTACAGAAAATATCCTTCGTATATTCGTGATGTGATAGCTATATGGTTGATTATTTTTTTTTGTTCAATGTCCAGATATGATGCAAACTGGAATATTTTATCCTATGAAATTTTTGGCAATTTACGTCAATAAGGTTTACTGCAGTGCAAAATGTGAAAATAGTGTGAGGTTTAATGAGAGCTGGATCGAGATGACGGAGAGAAAAACGCCTGAACTAGTGCGAGACAATAGGACGAGCAGAAAGAAGGCAGCGTTGTTCACCTTGGGATGTAGGCTGAGTAGACTTCCATCATTTTCGACCAAACAGAACAACAAACAGTTCACCCTCCAGCAAGATATATTATGCATTTTTTTTTCCTTTTAAAAAAATATTAGCTGCAGGTATCAGGATTTGTTAAAATGTATTTAGCCTATTGCATGTTGATGTGGTTTTGGAGAGAATGACAGATAACGTGCTGACGTGGTATTTTTATTAATTACCTGGACTACATGTAGCCTAATGTGATTATTATTAGATGAAAGTGAATATATAGGAAGTGAAAATGTGTCAGAGTGCTGTCTGTGTCTGTGTCTTTGGCACATGAAGTGCACTTCTCCATACAGGCCTATACTCCATGGGGTTATCAATGGAGCCGAAGCTGAGCCCGGCTCAGTAGACTTTTGGATGCCTCGCTAGCCGTTTATAGTCTATCTGCTGTGGCTTCTTTTGACCAGGCAGATTAGGAGGCTTTCAGCGATATGCAAAAATTGCAGAAAAGGTGTAGGAGAAAAAAATCAAGGAGGCGGTGTTAATGGCTTGTTTTTTCGAAAATCATAAATTCTAGACTCTAAAGGTGGATTTTTTTGTCTTGCTATTCTTACTTGAGCTTGGCTTTTTTGTTGAAAGTGAAAACTGCTTTGATTTTCTCCTTTGACAGAAAAGATGATCGGGGGCTGCGCTTTTGGCTGGAGAAGCCTGCGATCGACTGAATGCAACACATAGATTCGAAGGGAAGGATTATTTTATGGGTTGCATCTGATTTTCCTGACCTACCCTATCCGGATTTCGGATTACTTAACATTCCTCGGAATGGAAGGACGGGATTTCGCTGCTCCGGCGCACCTTCTTTCAGAGCGGGGCGCTCTGGTGCACCGAGCCGCCTCTCGGATCGCTCCCTCGGGCCACAGCTCTGTGCAGCATGCCGGTCACTTCCCACCGGGGAAATACTACCCCTCACACATACCAATGGCTCCCCACTCAGGTTAGTCAAACATCCACGGTTTTCCTTTTCTTTTCTTTCTTTCTTTTTTCCCCAAAAATGTCCCACACAATTTTGCTACTGAAACGTGTCTGTTTATGAGCTATCTCAGAACTATTGTAGTTTCAAATGCTCATAATGTTGCACCTTTAAGCATCTGCATTTATCATCGTGAATAATAGACGGTAGACATGTATAGTGCCTTATAAAGCAGATTATTTTTGCTCAAATGACAACAATAGCTCGTGTTGGGTTGCTCAGGTGTGGCTGTTGACAGAAATTCGCTGTTCAAATATCAGCCGATAAATCACGTGAGATTTAATTTACATTAACTCAGTGATCATGATTTTTTATTAATCTGAATATATAACTGTGGGTAAGATATTTCAAATGCAGTTAAGACAATTGTGTTAAACCAAATAAATTGAAAAATACCATGGTATAAAAATAAAATAAAATAAATGACGTTTAAGAGACTTTGGTTTGACGTTTGAAGCATACTGACACTGGTTCCCCTATGTCTCTCAAGCTGAAGAAGATTTTGTCACTTTACGTTAAACTGATAAGTGTCACACCGATGCCATCTCTTTACCAAAAAAAGAAAAAGAAAAACCAGGGCCATACACTGAGCCAAAAGAAAGGAAGAGGCTGGATGACCAGGTTTACATGGGTTAGGCTATATGTGCAGGCTTGTGGAGGTTTTTTTGGAAGATAGCTATACTAAACCCCCCTCTATATTGAACTTCGAAGTGTCAGAGTGCAAATGGGTTCACAGTGCATGCATCAGGTTTATCAAGTGACTTTGGTATCATGTGAACCCAAATATGCACATTTACAAACCTTAGAGCACACATTTATGTCCGCTCAGAGCAAAATGTGCAGCCTGGAGCCTGAAGAGCACTGAACAGAATAACCTTTAGAAGCTGATATATTTGGATTATTTACAGTTGCATTGAATTTAATTGAATATTCCACTGATTTTATACATGTACTCTTAGTGCACATATGTAATAGACTTGATCACAAGATGCATGTTATTCCTTTAATATAGTCCACCCATGTAGAATGAAAGAGAAGATTTAGTCAAAAGAAAGGAACTGATTGGATCAAGTAGCTCCACTTAGAAAATAATTTCCATTGATCATATTTAAATGAAGCCCCTAAAATACATGTTTATATGGCAGCAGATAATTCCTGGGTTACTGGTCATTTTTATTTGCTAAATCTATAACAGATATAAGCGGTCTCATTATAGGTGCTCAAATAAAGCATCAGAGTCGCCTTTAACAATCTATTCTGTCCTGTATTACACAACATTTCAAGCAGTTGTTTGTTTATTTGCACTTTTAATATCTTATTAAAGAGTTTTACTGTAGGCGATGTTGTGGCAGGCTCACCAGACATATTTTTCAAATTCATTGTGTTTGTAAAGATTCTGAATTAATTTGCAAAATCAAGCTAAACATTAGGCATAATTAGTCATTCAGGAGAATTCACGGGTGTTGTTCACCATTCATCTTTCACCATTCATGCTTGCTTTTGGCAGCACTCACACATGCAAACACACATATACAAGAAAAGCCTGCATCCGTATGTTTTCTTTCTTTTTCTTTTTCCCCCCCTCCTTACAGATGTTTTGTTGAGAGCACGAAGGCTTATGCTGGTTACGGGGGTTCAGGTGCTCCCACCAATCAGATTTGGAGTGTTTTTATTGCAGAATTGTGTAACAGCAACATGGAAGACCTCCCCTCCAAATGTCATCACTGTTCAATGAGAAGCACAGGTGGTTTATTGTTCTCAGTTTTGTCAGTAAGGCATGGGTGGGACTGCAGGGCAGTCTAATATCCTGCAGATGAAAATGATTTAATTCTTTATACTTCAAGTATTTGATTGAATTAACATACAGCACAATTTGACATAAGTTCACATCATTTCAAATTCTCCTCTAGGTCACATTAGAATTATTTATTATTGCACTCTGCTGATGTACAATTTTTGATTTATTATTTTAATAATATTTGAAAATGTCAAACATGCCATATTGCAAATAAGTGGATGAGGCATGATGTGCAATTCAAAATTATTCAGGATTTTCATTTTTCTAATGGGAAATTCATGAAAACAGTAGATGCTCTATGTTAAAATGGAAGCACAGTGGACTACTGCCTTTAGTAACAAAATTTCTTTTATTAGGGCATTTAGAAAGAAAACATTTAGAAGCAGCTGGCTCTTTGGGCAGATGAATGTAAAGATGTGCGTGTGTTCTACACAAAAAGGAATTAAAATGATCAAATTAAGGAAATGAAAGCAAACTTTTCCCTTTTATGTTCAAAACCATTTTTTATTTATATAACAGTAATGAAATTAAAGAACAAAGCACAGCATTCTCTTGCAGTTAATTTATTGTCAGTGATCATGTCATCAACTTAATGTTATTTTTCAACCACTTCACCCAAATGAATACAACAAGTTGTAGGTTGTATGTAAGAGTTTGACTGACCAAACTGGTCCTGGACTGTTCTTCTTGACAGGGCAGGTCATTTACATCTTTTCAAGTGACCTGTATGCTGCAAACAAGCACAACTGAGCGTGTTGTTTTCTGAGTGTGTACGGTTTCTCTGCACTTTCCCTCAGGGACACTAACTTGCACACTAGTTCACATGAATACTTTACAAAGAACAGGAATATTTCAGCGTTGATGTAAAAATGCATCGAGAGGCAGGTTTCTGATGTGGCTCCTTGAAAGGGCTCCTCTGACTTTGCAGAGGTATTTAATGCGAGCGCTCCCGACACCCTTGCTGCTGAAAAGAGTGATGTCAGTTGCAACACTCTCTTGGCATTGTTCCAAGCAGTGTTGCAGAATTTCAACATATTTTGGGAGAATATTTTCTCTCTTTCTTTTTGCACAGACTTGTGAATTTGGCTGCAGACGGAAACCAACAGGCGCAAACACACACTTTTACTTTCTTGCCCGCTGAACCATGTTGCTCAGATCCGGTAGAGATTCTGTCAGTTTGCATTTGCCTCTGTCCATCTTCACCTACTACAAGTGAGTCATTTGTAATGCATGTCAGGTGGTCAATTTATAGTTTACACTTGCACTGTGTTCTGGGAATGTGGGAATGTGACATTGGAGCAGCTTCTCTCTGTGTACACGCTGATACAGAGAGACACAGACCTGTAAACGCATCTAATGTGGTTTAATTCAGCCAGTTCATTTACAAGGACTTTGAAATAGTAATTTTATCTTCTTCTGGCTCCGGCGAAAAGTTGGATACAGTCTTTGCTTGGCTGCGAGGCTGGGATTCAGATGTTGGATGGTGTCAGAGCAGGAGACACAGTGGAGCTGTCTTTACTGCTGGCATTTATGGCTGTTGGTTCATCTTTCAGCCATATTGTTCTGATCAGTACTCTCTGGCTGAGGTGTGGCTGTGTGGAAGCAGCGGGGGGCTCAGAGGCTGTCCATGGCTCAGCTCTACTCTAAACACCCCATGTAATCAAAGGTCATATTTCTGTCATCTCACTCACTCAGCCTGCCCTTCCTTTACATCTGCCCTTTCTCCTTTTCCATAAGCTGTCCTCTCTGTCTCTTCCCCTCCATTTTTCAGTCTCCTTTCTTTCCAGCAGGAAGACCCTCGTGTCTGGGAAGCAGTGGTCTTCCTGCCACTTCTGTTTTAGCCACCCTCCCCTGCCTCTGGCCCATTGTTGCAGACCCTAGCTTTGTGTGTGTTTTACAGCTGCTGTTAAAGATAAAAAACAGTCCCTTCCACCCCCTTTATTGTTTACTGGTAGGATGTCCCTGTTATTCCCTCGGTTTTTATGTCCTAGTTGGATATCTGAGCAGCACCCCCCCCTTCAAAGGTTAGCCATACTGTCTCCCTTCTCCCATTTTTTCTCCCTTAGGAGAATAAATAACTTTACTGAGACTTTTATTGAACGTCTCATTGCTGAAATATCCCATGGGTCTGTGGTTGTTGGGAAGGCTCTTCAAAGACAAACACAGGTGTTTGGTGGAGTTAGCAAAGGGCTGGTTACAACCAGGGTCTTTAAAAGAATAAACCTCGCAGAGAGGGTGAGGGTTGTTCATGGGAAGGGAGAGTTCATCTTCAAGGCCTCGTAGCTCTAGTGTTGTGTTGTGAGCGCTGATTGTACCATGCCCTTGCTTGCCTTTACCCACCCCACATTCTTGATGACCCCCAGACAAGAGCAGTGTTTACAGTGTGTTTCAAGCTCAGTGTAGTGATTCAGATGCACAGCACCCAAACCCACTGAAGCCAGTGCTTGTCTTTTCTTTTAAAAAATGTGAGGATATGGAACAAGGAGCTCTGAAGTGAGTCTGGGTGATGATAAATCTTGAACATTACATTAAAAGGCCACTCGTACACAGGAGCCCCTCTTCTGGAAGTGCAGAAACAGAGCATGGGTTGAAGGCCAAGTTCCATTTGGCACTGGCTTTGTGTGCTCCCTCTTCTTCTTTGCAATTGCAAAACAGAGCGAGAACTACGGCCCGTTGTTGGGCTCATTTGTGGATTGTTGTGAGATGACACAGTTCCGACTGCCTGTCACTGGAATCCCCCTCAATAGTGGAGGTGTCTCTTGGCATCCTGCACCTGGCTGAAATAGCACCTTACCCGGTGCTCCTGCCATCTGTCCCCTTCCCCTGACACTCCCCCTGGAAACCAAAATGCATGGCAAGGGCGGTCATCTATCTTTGAAAGGGTAAGCCCCTTACAAATCTGCAATTGGGTTTACTTACAAGAGTAATATGTTTTGTGTATAATCAAGCATCCATATCATTAAAACAGGACACAGCATTTTCTTGATTCCTTTTTTTGTTGTCAATCCCAGATCACCATACCAGGCATTTAGTCATCAGTAATAAGGAAATAAGTGAAAGCATCAGGAATTTGTTACACTCAGGTAACTTAAAAGGTAGATTTGAAGTCAGATAGATGATCTAATCACTTAGTGTTCAGTGAATTTCTTTGCTCATCAGCAAAACTGTCTGACTGACTGGAAACGAACAAACAAACTAAAAAAGCAAGGATCTGGCTTTCTGAGAGGACTTTGGCTAGTGAGTGGCCATGTTGTCTCAGATACAGGCTCTTCAAACAGACTGCCACCCACATTACACCATGTGGCACGGTGCCACAGAGCCCTCGCCTCGAGCATGGGGCGTGTACATGGGCCATACACAAAGGAGACCCACGGGTGAGAGTGACGGGCAGGGTAATACCTTCCTGTATTGGATTTCAGGGCATTAGATTTCAAAACCTCTCATCTATTTTTAAACTCAACATGAGGAAGTGAGAGGTTGGATTAAAACAATCCAATGTGGCTTCTGTTAATTTCCCATCATGACTTGCACACAGACCAAAAGTTAAAACAGTGTTTCTGAGATTTAACATTTGCCCAAAACTCAAGAACTGCTGTTTGCTGTGTGGTTTTTCTTTCTTTCTGGTTAGCTCTTTTTCTTTTTCTTCCTTATTCCTACCCCCCCCCCCTACCCCCCTCAGTATCAGGCAGCTTCCCATCAGGCAGCCCCAGGCCCACCTCCACGCATGGCCGTATTGCATGTGACAGCTGTTAGACATTATTAACAGCTCAAGCAGAAAATCCAGATTACTTGTGTTTCTTTTTCTTTTTTAATTCCAATTTTATTATTGTAATCATTCAGTGAAAAGAAAAGGGAAAAAAAAGGGCAGTTGCCCTATTGTTGTCAGCCGATTTGCGGTTGGTGACAATACTATATGCGCATGAGTGTGTATGAATGTGTGTGGTTATGTTTTGGGTTAGTGGGTGGCTATTGGATGTGCGTGTGTGTGTCCTGTGCCACGTTCTCCAGACACCCACCCCCTGATAGAGCTAAGATACCCTGTGGTTGGCTGTGAGGCATAGACAGGTGCATGGTTAACCCTCTAACGTCCCAGTCCTTCCCCCCTGGATCGGATGTCTTTTTATTTTCTTTTTCTTTTTGTAGTGGTCTGAGTTGTGTTGCTCTTATAAAAAAACACTATGTTCTTTTTTTTATCCTCACATGAAGAATTTACAGAATTGTAATGTTTCAGCTATCAGGCAACAGCTTATTATGCAGGGTGCCTTTGCAAGGTTAACTTTCTTCTGTAGCACCAACATATTAATGTATAACATTCAGTTTGACAGAGAAATAATTCTGTACAGAGTCGTTTCTCTTGCTGTTTCTTTCTTTGTGTTTTCTGTACTCTGAGGCATGCTTTCAGATGCTATGTGGTGTGGATGGGCTCAAACAATGGTCCACAATTTTGTGACTGTCACAGAAACAGTGGGCTATGGCGACATAAAGTGCCAAACAATGAGGTGTGCTGCTAAATATATGCATAAATTTGCCATTAAATTTACATGCAGTATGCCTCTCAACGATGTCAGCCTTTTTGTGAGAAAACAAAGATTAGCATCAGGAATTCCGTTTTAATAAGTCTCTTGGGACCATCCAACCAGATGCCTATTCCTCAATCCAATTCGGACTTGTTGCTCCTGTTCCCTTGCATGGATTCCTGGAGGTTCTTCTGACATTGATGTGCAACACAATAACCTTATCTCCATCCTTTAAAAAAAAAAAAAATCCCCTGTTTTACTCATTCTTTAATTCTTGCATGTTCACTGTTTGATGATCATGTCTATCGCTGTTCCCCCATTTTTTTTTACTTGCAGTCCCATGTGTGACTCAGTAGATCCCTTTGTGCCCACTTTGTTCAACATTTTTCCTTTTTTTTCCCTTTCTTTTTTTCCCTCTCACCCCCTCCGCCTGGTATGACCACTAGGCTACACTGCATCCTCTTGTTGATACGGCAAGAGTCCCAAGGATGTGGGGCAAATGACTGGCGCCGCTGCGACAGATGTGTGTTTGTCTGCTGTTGCTGCATGCATATTAGCTCATATTAGCTACCTCTCCTTGCTATGCACAGCCAGTGACCTAGCCTCCGGTGAATATGGGGGATGGGGCTGATTTGTGCTTCCCAAAGAAAGAGCGAAAAAAGGCAGACAGAGTCGGTGGAAAACGACAGCAAGACTAGATGCACACTGTCACATGCTGTCATACACTTACTGGTGCATTGCAAACAGACACATGAAAAGCCCCCACCTCAGACACACGTACACACAGACGTGCACGCACGCACACAATACAAACATGTCACAACGACTCGCACATCTTGCCTCCCAGGAGGCTGTGGGGCCAGTGGGACAGAGCAAGCTTGAGTCTGGTTCATCTGTTTACATCTAATTATAGAAACAGGACTATTTCTGCAGCCACGGCTCCAGCTTTTTTATATCCTTGACAGAGAACGAGAAAAAGAAGAGAGGGAGAGGGAAAAAAAAAAGCTTTGACAGCCTTTTTTCACAATGGTGTGCGGTTATCTCATTCCCTCAGCGCTGCTACAGTCTGCAGTCTCTCAGTACAGTACAAGAGGACACAGAAAGGGAGGGGGGGAGTGTCTTGTGTTGTAAACCCTCTCATCTTCATGTAACGTGAATGTGCAAATTTACAAGATGCAAACAGTAGCAAAATAAGGGAATGTCACCATTTGAAAGCCATTTTTTTTTTAGCTATTGTAGCCCTAAAACAGATAGAATAAACTCTTCACCTCTGCCCCGTGGGTTTGTTTTAATACAATAGAAAGTGCTGTCCATCACAATCACTAGAGTTAAAACAAAAAGAGGAAAGGCAGATTTTTAGGGATTAGCGATGTATAAAATGTATCTTGCTTTAAAAAGACAGAGAGAGTGCGGTAGTTAATCCTCAGGCTTGGTGGCTGATATCCAGCTGAGAAACTGAGTGGCTGTCGTTTGCCAGGGGTGCCAGAAGGGGGGAAGCTGTCAGGGAGACGCTGAGCTGGCTGCCTTGGGATGCCAGGTGAGAGCCTGATCAGAATAGGGTTGGGTCTGTGGGTTTGGGCCAGATAGGTTGTAGCCCCTTGCAGGTGCTTTCATAAAGAGTCCCCAAGGCCAAACACACAACCTGCTGAATGCAACCTGAGCCAGGTGCTGCACATCCCCCACCTTAATACATAAACCACCACACAATGGAAATGTACGCCTGTATACACCCCTCTGCCACCACCTACTCCACATGCTTTATTCTGAGACATGGCAGGTAAATTAATTGGCTGTGAGTATGTAACATAAATGCTGAGATAAAGGTGCACTGTCTGGCCGAGGCGTAGCGTAACGGCCGTGATGATAGCTCCATTGTGCTGATGTTGAGGGGGGTAGTTAGCTGTACAGCCAGCTAGGCTTTTTCTGGAGGGTTGGATAGCCTCTGATTAATAGTGGGGAATGCTTTGAAGTGACACCAAAATGCACCCGCTCACACGCTAATAGCAATACCATCAGTATAGGGAGCGTTTCTTCTTCCTCAGTCTTCATTAGCTAACGTTTCCTCAGCACTATCTTGCTACCCGCCCCCTTACATGCCTGCCTTTTCTGCAGAGAGCTTTTTAGGAGCTCTCATGCTTTAATTTTGCAATAATTTCACAATTTCAATATAATTTATTTCCGTCAACTTTTGGAGTTTTTTTTTTTTTTTTCTTAGAAGGCAGCGAGGAGGCCTTTACTCACAGAGCTCTGCTGCACTGGGGAACTGTTTGCACAGCCGAAAGACCCATGGGATTGATGTGGCACAAGTGGGACATGGCTGGGGACTATTCCCAGGATCCATTTTGATCTCCCATACTGACAGACGAGCCACAGCTGTGGATGGGCCTGTGTTAGTGAGTAAGCGGGTGCGTGTGTGTGAGTTTAAAAAGCCGGGGAGGCAGGGTTGGGTCTGTCAGCTGTTGGAGTAAAGTAAACTATTAGCGGTGGGAGAAGGCAGTGCTTCCAGTGAAGAATTACAACCAGTTCTAATTGCAGTGAGGTTGGGCTATGATTACATGCTGGCTAATGCACTGACAGACCTCTTAGTTGGCTGGCTCTCAGAATGCTGCTGAAATGGCTGAATGCCTTTTGGTTATACAGCATAATGGGAGAGTGTGTGAACACAGTGGCATGTGTGTGTGTTTGCTATGTGTGGATGGTTGCTTGTGTGTATATTTGATTAAACTTGCTTTTAAGAGCGCTTTTTGCATGTTTTTTGTAAGTTTAGCATTTTTCTTGCACGTGTGTGTGTGTGTTTCTGTGTGATAATGGTGCTCTGCTTGTTTCTTGAGTGCCTGTCATTATTTGTAGTAGAGGCAACTTTTCTTCCCAAATCAAAACTCAGCTGGTGCAACTGTCTCTGAGCGGCAGTGAAGAAGTGTGTTTTTCTGTGTTTGTGTTTTCGTGTATGTATGTACGTGTTATATTTGCTGGCGTGTGCGCGTCCATGTTGCATGCCCACGGGAAGCGGCAATCAAAGGAACTGTGTGGTGGAGAGATTGTATAAAAAGAATGAGAGAGGAAACAGAGTGGCAGGCAGCTGAGAGGGGCAGCATGTGGGGGTGGACGGGGGGCCGGTGCAGGTGCTTAATTCTATCTCATCCCTGGGCGTTTTATATTCCATCCATCTCTCGTCTCCACTTCTGCAAGGGGCTGTTTGGAATGTCAATCCACCTGCTTCAATTACATTGTTGATTAGCTGGTATGTCTATGACAGTAATCAGAATAATAACACAGATGGATTTATTCTGCATTATCTTGAAAGTTTCAAGCAAAATCAGTTGGATAAGAATTTTTAAGAAGCTGTGTTTTCACTTCATAACTTTAATTACTCTTTTTTTCTTCTTCTTTGTGGAACAAGCCAGTACTCAGGTGCATTGACGCCCACTTTTGCAATAAGCAGTGCTTTAGTTCCTAAATGGAAAGTGTTATAAATCACAACACATTCCCTGCATATGGGATGACAGTTATGGGAGTATATCTCCAGTTTCTTCATTAGGCCCTTAGGCCTGCATTATATCTCTTTTTAAAGGAGGAATACAGACATCATTGTGGCTTCACCAGGGGTCAGGAGTTCAGAGAAAACATTGACAAGAATTCACAGGAATTTTGTTGTGTGCATCTCTGCTGATTACGCTCTGAGGTTAGTCACGGCTCACAGATACACTGGAGTGTCTCAGTTAGTGTGTTTACTTCAAGGTGCTTTTTTATGAGTCCTTTGAAATTTGCTTGACAGTTGGATGGTAACAAAGCTCCAGAGTACTAAGGGAGGACACACAAAGGACTGATCTGTTCTAGAACATGGCTGCATGGATGATCCATTTTATGGCTGCGAGGAAACAAAATGTCACATAACTTTGAGTTACTTTGGTTATGTAGAAAGTCTGTACCTTGCTGGCTAATGTGTGACAAGGCCTTCACCCATGGTTACCGCACATAGCTAGACCACAGCCACACATACACATGGAAGCTGGATGGATCGATACCACATGCACTGTGGAGAACTATGCTGCTGCGTGGGAGACTACAACATGTGATGGAGCTGCAGATCTCTGTTAGTTTAGAAAAATAATTTCATTTATGCTTTTAGTTCCACAATGTATCACCTCTGTATTTGTGTGTTTGTGAGTCTGTATGAGTAAATGTGTGTATCCCCATTTGACAGATCCTCTTTCAGAAAGTGGAGCTGCTTTGAAGATCAATACTAACATACTGTCTGCACACACACACACACACACACACACACACACACACACACACACACACACACACACACACACACACACACA
>JAOXYM010000022.1:14255946-14270884 GCA_028567055.1 Leptatherina wallacei | reverse complement strand
CACACACACACACACACACACACACACACACACACACACACACACACACACACACACACACACACACACAAAGCTCACTGTCTCATCTGTCAGTTTAAAGAGTTTTCTCCAGCTCCATGAGCTCTCTTTCCAGCCAAGCAGATGGCGAACATTCAGAATGAAAGGAGATCCTAAGTCCTTTTGGATCTCCATCAGTCCGCCGGTCTCTAGGACCGTCCTGCAGGGCTCAAGTTTCTCCTGCAGCGACTGAGCCTTCCCAGCTCTCCAACCCGGCCATTGTCGCCGCCTTCATTTCACAGCACACATCTATTGGGTCCACAGCTTTTTAGCCTACAACGCTCCACATTAGCTTGCACAAACACTAAAGCTAAAAAGGGTTGCTGACAGTTGCTCTCATTGCTCACTCTGTTGTCTTCAACTCAACAGATACCTCAAAACACAGCAGGATACTGCTGCACTCTGCTCTCTCACATCCACCCCCAGTGCATGGTATCCCGGTGTGTGCATATACCAAATTCTTTAAGGAGCACATCTCCCCCTCCGTCTGTCAGCCCCACTTACCTATAGCCGCAGCTGCACCAACATGCCCCCTGTACAAGGTGGATTTTTTATGTTGCAGAATGAGCAGGATTTATTTTAGCACATTTGCATTGACCCGTTTTGCTTTGAAGCTTGCTCCGCTCCTAACTGCAAGTGATTTTATGAGACAAGCTTCTGTGCCAGTTATCCAGACCGCTGTGGTGGAGCACAATGAAGATGCCATACCAGCATACAACATCTTGGAGATTGTGCAAAGGGAAAAAGGAGAAAGTGTGCAGGCTTGTGTATTTGAGTATGAACACATGTTTGTGTAGGTGTGTATTTGTGAGCATGTAATAGGAGGAGGGCGGTTAGTGTTGGCTGTTTTAAAAGGAAAAAAAAAAGTTTGGCTTTCCATACCACCCTTGCACACATCACCCGATTTATGGACTTGTGAAGGAAATCTCTCATTTGTCTGTTTTTATTTCTTTTCTTCTGACCATCCTTCTCTCTTTTTTTTCACTTTTTAAGTCTTATTCATTGCATATTTTCTCCAAATGTTACTCTGCTTCCAAGGAACAGAGTAAAGAGAATAAGGGAGGAAGAGAAAAGGACAGTAGCCAACCGTGTTGAGCAAAAGTCTTGTCTTTGTCGATATGTTTTAGCAAATATTCATATAAGTTGACATGCCAGTGTAATGTGTTTCATTTGTGGTAAGAACACATGTCATCAAGTAGTGTATGCTTACTGCTTGTAAATAATTCAAAGCCCATGCTGCAATGATGATCCCGCTGCATTGTGGTATGAGTGTTATTGTTGGAAATGAAAGAAAAACAGCGCTGAAACTTTGGTGGAATGGTGTGTTTGTGTGTTGAGCACATTACAGGCCGCAGGGACGTGTAACCAGGTTTGCTGCTAATACCTGCTAGCGAGTACATTACCGTGCCGAGGTCGCAGTCAGGTCAACTGCAGTCTGGAGCCTTAGTATGTGAGGGTTTGTGTGTGCGCGTGTGGAATTGCAGTGGGTGTGTGCTTCTGTGTCAGTGTGCACCTTACTCATTCAGGTGCAAGCTATAAATCTGCCTCAGCCTCTCCCGGCTTACTGAGGAAACGGCAGAAGCAGTTGGAGTTTCACCCTTTTTCAAAACGGGGGGAGAAGAGGTGAGTGAGGAACTGTTTTCAAGGGTTGGAGGGGAGGTGAAGAATAGAAGGGAGACAGATGAGGCGGGGGCTTAATGAGAGCCCTGGATCCCATGATTATGGAACTGGCTGATAGAAATCAGGATCTTTCTCAAAGGAGTCAATTAACCCCCTCTCCCTTACCCTAATTATAAACGGATTGCTCCACTGGCTCTTTACTGATGGTCCCCCTCAGCACAACTCAATATGCAGACTCATGCCGTCTCATTCTTTAAGGGGTTGCATGTGAGAAGCTTTTTTTCAGTTTGCTTTAAACTGAGTTCTTACTCTTATAATCTTATGTCTCACCTTACAATAAGAGAGCCAGTACTGAGCAGAGCCAGGAGGGGGCTCCACCCCAGGAGGCGTCTGGCCATTAGTGCATTAGAGACTAGATGATGGCTGAACTCTGTGGTCAGAGTAAATAAGCAGTGTTGTAGAATGTCAACACGACCAGGCGGCTCCTTCACAGCACCCAGTGTTGATATAACTGCTCTCTTATCTGAGGAGTGCAAAGCCAAGCGCCACAATAGGACACAGTGCCAGAACAAATACAGTAAGGGTTTGAAACCACACTCTCCAGTACACAAATCCATAGTTACACACACTGGCTGTAAGGGAATGCATTGCGTGGTGTTATAAGTAAAGGAAGCTGCTGCGTATGTAACCTGGAACAAAATAATGCATAAATAATAACACAGGACTGTGAAGCAGTAGCACAACTAAGTTGTTGTCCAGGTACAGGCTATTCGTGCTACCAGACTGCCTGGTGTTCATGTTAGCTCATGAAAATAATGGGGTGTTTTAGTATCTCAGTGATCTTAGTGAAAGACCTGGACCCCACTCCTTCTGTTAAACTTGGCAAAGAATGGCGGCCAGCCTGGCGGTCTAAAGATAAGCTTTGCCATCAGGTCTGAGTGGATGAGCAGTTAAAGTTGAGCACCAATTATCAACTGGGCGAGTGTGTGTCAAAATAAACAGAAAGACAGACAGGAAACAGAGGAGAGGACATAGAAAGAAAGATGTCATCTACCTTCTTTGTTTAAGAACCTGTGTCACATTTGCTTTTTTTTGTGTCAAAACATTTCAGTAGACCTTCCCCTCAATGCCTCAGATCACCCTAATAACTCTTCTTTAGTCTCCTTCCCTGTCTCCCCACGCTCCTCTGCCTCCCCTCATTTCCCCATTATGGCCTCTGCCAGATTTAAAGTGAACCTGGTTGGGATAACCTGCTGAATGCTGTTGCTCTCCTGTGGATGTGCAGGCTCCCGGTTGAAGTTTATCTGCGCAATGTCTCTTTGTATTCCTTCAATTAAATTCCACAACTTTGACTTACTGTCTGCCTTCCACATATTCTCTGAATCGTTTAACATATCATAAAGCTCGGGTCTCTGCTGGTTATAAAGCATAACACCAGTGCTTTGGAAAAGGGTGAAGCTTATATTTAAGAAAAAAAAAGAATTGTTGTAAAGCTCCGTCAGTTTGATAGTTACTCTGGGATGCAGAGTTTTCATTTGAGACCCCAAGAAGTACTACTGAGCATGGCCAGTTAGAAAATATATGGTTTTAATTTAGCTAAAGTGTGTCTGTGTGGTATTTCTGCAACTTTCAGTGTGTGTGTTTTGAGGATGTGCAAAGGCAAACCAAATGAGCAGCTGCAGCACATCTGTTGAGTTCGATCAGATGCTGCAATCCTCATGTGACCCCAGAAGGTCTCCCTCCTCCTCCCTGCCATTTTTGCTTTCAATCTGCAGAGAAATAAAAAGTGAGAGGAGGGTGACAGCCCGCCCATGTAGTATCCAGCAGACTTAATGTGATCACTGTGAATTGTGATAGAAGGCTGCAGTGGTAACTGTGCAGCCAACCAACCAAGCAAAGAGCAATGAGTAGCTGATTGAGGTGATACCCCCCCCACCCCCCCACCCCCCCTACTCCTTCTCTGAGGGACTTCACCTTGAATTTTGACTTTTTTTCACTACTGGCTGTTAAAGTTCATCAAGCTAACCGGTGAGAGGAGAGAAGACGTGTATTAACACAGCCTTGCTCTATATTACACTTTGTGTTTGGGTGAAATTGACCTTCTGCCATGTGTACAGACTGCAGGAAATTCTCCTGATTTGACTCCTTTCTGCTCATGTGCAGATGCTGCGCAGGCCCCAGCAGCAACATTCCATGGATGACCAGTGTCAGCGGTCGGCAAACATAACTCAACTTTAAACTTTGGTTTGTCGGATGCATTTTGTAAATGAATTTACAGCATGATTTGGCTGAACTTGTATGCATTATAGAATGCAGGCTGCTACAGAGGGAAGGAAGGTGGTTATCTTTTACAAGTATTGTCATTATGGCTAAGAGGCTTCGCAACAAAAACAATTTTAAGAGATGCATACATAATTATACAGTGTGCTATTTACAAGGCAAGGCTGTTGAATGTTTTTGCTACACAGGTGCCCTGCTCCCCCTTGTCTCTTGGTTATCTGAGGGAAAATGCTTGCATTTGTCTTGGCCAACGCTACAAGAATGAAACATTTCTTCTTGGTTCTCCCTTGTGAACCAATGGCAAATTACATTCAGGGCTGCAGAAAGACCTTGGTCTGGCTGGCTGGTGCAGTGGCTCCCAGCTCCGTTATCTACACTTTTCTGCCTCTGTGCCTCTGACAGGCTACATCAGACAGAGAGAAACCAGACCAGAGAGCTGCCTTCTGTTTCTCGCACACACATCACTCCAAGACTTTATCATATTACAAGTCGATCCAAGGGAACTCGAAGGACAGCAGCAAAGCAGTGTCTTCAGACAGGCTCTTGTCCAGCACTGCTCTGCATGACCTAAAGGAGGCGCCGGGTCACAGTTATAAGAGGGAGGCAGAGAGGATGGGAGGACAAGGGAGAACAGGACATTCCGACGAGTCATGGTGAGCAGTTGGATGCTGTTGATTTATAGGTGCTTCTGATGGCCGGAGGGGTGAACCTGTGACTCCCCATAAAACAAGATGTTCATTGCGCTCCCAGGCATCAGGGAATCTAATGGATGAACAAGAGCAGAAAAACATATCGCAAACGGGACATGGAAGAGGGGGAGAATGTGGATTTTAAAACTGCTAAAAATAAAGAGAAAGTCTTTCCATTCCTGAGCGATGCCAACTGAGGAAAGAGAGTGAGGTGATGAGGGAGGACAGAAATATGGTGCTGAGCGGCAGGGAAAGGAGGGAGAGTGATGTAGAGGGTGTAAGGACGGAAAGGAAAACTGAGAAGGGGAATGAGTGATGGGGCTCGAAGGAGCAAAAGGAGACAAGAGGATAAAAGTGAAAAAGGAAAGACAGCAGGCAAAATCTGCCCCACTGAATACAGCTGCTTGCAGATTTATGTGGTGTTGTGGGTATCATTATACATCAGTCAGAGTAGATGGGGAGACTCAAGCAATGTGACGCCTATGAGGCTGTGTGTGTTTATCTGTGTATGTATTGCGGCGTACTTTTATTCTCCCTCCACATGCTGCTCATGTCTCCTCCAAAGCAAACTGACTTCTGAGTTCGACAGAACACCACTTGCCTGTGGTGAGACAACATCCACCCACATCCACACTCCACTTTTCCAAAGCCTATCTACCTAGCGCTGCTGGTTGAGAGAAGAGAGGCTTAGACCACCCAGGACTAGGTAGTCAAAGCGCTGCTTTCATGTGGCAGAAGCATATGTGCAGTGTATGGGTACAATCACTGCTAAAACATACTCGCAAAACATAGTTTTACTGCCTCCTGTGCGGTATCATTACTCCCCGTCATTGGAGCGGTGGGATGCTCGAAAAGACAAAGACAGAGAGTGAGAGAAAGGCAGCCACCTACTGTGCCAGGCAGTGCCAGGCTGAAATACTGGAGCCGTATGGTCAGCCTGAGGGAGGGGAAACCTGCCCAGTCTAACCACATCTCAATTAACCAATTAAGTTCAAAAGTTAACAGGGGACTAATTAGAGAGTATAATGCTGAGCACTTGTTTTAATCTGCCTCTTATTTTTTTTCCACTACCAGGCATGTCTGTGTCCGGGACCTGGCTGACTGAGCCCTGACTGAAACAAGGCACGCAAACTACTGTTAGTCACCCATCCAATGCCATGACCAGAACATAAAACCAGGAGATTTAGACAGATCAGTCATTGGCTGTAAAACAAACCAGTTCCAGATCATTCCAGTTGATCCAGTGGGCTATGAAAATACCATTTTTAGAACAGCAGTTTCCGTCAGAATATTCAATAATATTTATTTTTCTTTCAGCCATGAGGCTATTTTATGTTTGCCCCCTTTGTAGTCCTACAGATGGGTTTTAATGGATGCCAAATGAGAGGTTTAGTGCCTCACCACTGGCCTGTTGAAGTCTCTTTTTAACACCATCATATTAAATGACTTTGCTTTTAGGACTTAAGGCTATTGCATGGTTCTCTTGCTTCCAGTATGCCCCTGGCAGAAAATGTTTGTGACTCACCGCTAAGAGTATAAATTTTATACTTGTGTTAAAGAGGAGAACAGGCTCTGCTTGATTGGCTGCTTCCACCAATAAAAGATATGTGGGCTGTATGACACAGTTGTAGTGGGGCTGCTTTGAGCCCCGGAGCCAAATGTGTTTGAAAAGCAGGCTGACAGCTAGAAAGATAGAGAGGTGAGAAATCCCCCTTTGACTCTGCTTGTTTTCTTTGTGCTCCCACTTTTTTTTTGGGGAGCTTTACAAGAAGACTGTTACAGTTTAAGTTCCTGAATGGTTGATTAGCTGTTTGTGTTTCTGGATGTGTGTTTGTGTGTGAACGAGGTGGGAGTGAGAAAAGTCTTGGATGTCAGGATGCAGTTTGAGAGGTGAAGGACTCCCCTGTTGTATGTGAGGCCCTGGAGGATTCCTCTCCCCTTCCTCTCTTCCTCCTCCTCTGTTCTTTACTCCCCCTTACACTCGTCTCTTCCTCTGTGAGATCCACAATGCTGGGAAGAAATGTGTCATTAACAGGGGAGACCAAAATAATGTTTATGGGCTCAAGCAGCACTGAAATCATTTTCCATATCAGTGCAACTGCATGGGCCCTGTGGGGGAGTAAATCTGATTTTCTCCTCCCTGTGCCAATGGGAAACATCATGGGAAAGAAAACAGATTGGATTGTTAGAGAGATGGCCTGACGCAGCTGTGGGCGGCTCTTTTTTTGTTTGGGTGTGTTGCTGTGTGTTTGTAAGTGTTGGTGTGTGTATCATAAAAGAAGAAGACAGAGACGAGAATCAAAGAGAATGAGAGAAAGCAAAATAAAGTGAGAGTTGGACGAGAGTTTGAGATGGATGAGCCCCACTATGGTAATCACAATTTCATGCCTCAAGAATGAAGAGGTGGGATGCAACAAACGGCCCTGAATCGCTCTCATATAACAATGGGTCAGTTAACAAGCATGCTCACCAAAGTTTGGGCATGTAACAAAAGACCCTATTTGAGGTGTATGTAACTGCCCTGTATACTGTCCCCAAACATGAAAAACTTCTGCCTGTGCAAGCTCTGAGCAAAATTTCATGACTTTTTTGTACCAAATCTGTAAGCAACATTTGCATTTTATCCACTTAACTGAGAGACAAAAATCATTAGTTTAGTCTGTAGCATGGAGGGAAACTTAATAAAATGAAATGCTGATGGAAACAGTGTGGTGCTTTGAGAGAAAACACTTTGTAATGAGAAAACTACACAGGACCTGGCTAATATGCACTTCCTGTGACATCACAAACATTGTAGTTCTCAGGAAAAGAGGAATTGAAAGCAGAGTTAAGCAACTTAACGTTGTGACATTGCTTTTCTTGTCTGTGCTATTAAATCTGCATTTGTGGGAATTGGGAATGTGCATGACGGGTGGGTGTAAAAAGAGGGTAATGGGCCTGGAGCTCATTTGTCCTGGCCTGGTGCTGCTGCTTTTCCAAATCCGTCCTCCCACCTTCCATATCCCAGTCTGGAATGCGTGCTTGTTCTCCACAGAAGAGGCCGGTGACTCAGCAAACAGCTGCATTTTCACATGGATCACACCACGAGCACACCTAAGCAGGCCCAAACCTTTACCCCAGCCCAGTGTTTAACTATTGATGTGCCATCTGCTGCGGTTACTTTACATTCATTTTCCTCTTTAGTCTCAGTTGCGTAAAACCTCAGTCCAGCTCTTTATCCTCATCTCTTCACCCTCACTCATAACTCTCATCCACACTACTCCATCCATGCACCTTAGTAGGCATTTACCTTGATAATCAGAGGTCTTATTGTCTCTTAAATGACATACTTCCTTGACTGCTCCTTGGCAAATAGCTGTGAAGGTGCTGTATGTCCCCTTATTTACTATACCTATAAAATGTCTCTTCGGCAGGAACTCTTCCAGACATTGCTATCTCTTCCTGTCAGCCACCTCCTTCCCCCGGCACCACCTCTGGCATAAGGCATTGGTGGTGATGAACCTTTTTAATAGTAATAATGCTCCCAAAAAAAGAGTCTTTATGAACGATTTAATGTGGTAACACAACATTGAGGAGGTTGGCAGGTAGATGTACACAGTAACTTTTCCATCATGACAGGAAAGCTAATGTTTTACAAACTTCTATAAAAATGGTAATAATATAAAAAAATAGGATAGCATAGATAAATCTGTTGATGTTCTTTGATATCATTTTAAGCACCGAGGCCTGTGCAGATCCATTGTTAATTTTAGGCTCCCTGCCAAACTAGAACGAACCAGTTGGATTTATTTGCTGGGGATTAAGATCATTCATCGGTAAGTATGTCAATTTATATATTATATCAACAGCTGGGTGAAGCTGTTGAGGTGATTCAGCTGACCTCTTCAAGACAATTTTATTTGCATAACACTTCTGAAAAAAACATTTCCAGACTCTTTTTTTACCCTGTCATCGCTTCAATAGTGAGCGAGTGGCTGACCACGAAGCCACTCTGCAAACACAGGCTGTCAACTTTAGCGAGACCACCACCATATGGACACACAATCACACACAGGCTCACATATGCTTGGCAGCTCCCACATGCTCTCTGCTGCTCTTTCACTTTTAAAGTTTATCAAAGTTGCTTACACTCTTATCTCCTCGCCCTGTATTTAAGAGTCGTTCTCACTCTCTTCTTCCACCCATCCTTCCAACTGTTTCTCCTGTTCCACTTCTTCTCCCACCCCCGCACTGACCACATCCACCAAACTCACTCTACAGGCACGCAGTGAGGAGACTGGAGAGTGTTGGAGGCGTGCGCTGCTGGCACCCCCCCCCTCTCTCTCTCTCACACACACACACACACACACCCCTGCACTGGGCTCAGCTCCAAGCACTGGACTGCTTGCATGCTCTTTCTCTGACTCTCACTTCACTATACTGCTTGATCAGACCAACTTCCTACTGTATAGCTGCCCACTCCCTCAGCCCCACCAACCAGCCGCCCACCAAAAACTTGCAACAGTTGTCCGAAGTAAGGCGGAATTTGGCTACCAGTTGCTCTAATGTTTTCAAGATGACTTTGACTGTTAGAAGGAAATCCCCCCACTTTAGTAACCATTTCAAATTCCTACTGTGTTTTATTGTGAGGAAGTAGGCGCTGGATTAGTCAGCGGCCCTTCAGGGTAGCATGTGCAGTCTGTCTGAGGTTGCTGGTGTGTACAGTTGCTCTATTCCAATCCAGTGTTTCTGTGTTATTGAAGGGTAGAAAACGTACATGTGTTTATGAGTGAACGTTTGGAAAGTCTGGCTGACTTCTTCCTGGGCGTCTGAATTCCTGGGCTGAACATGGAACAGTATCGGAAAGTCTGATGACAGACACTGAAGTGGGAGTGAAACTCTTGTACCAACAGGCATCCTGCTCAGTATGTTTTTACTTGGTAAGTCAATATTCATGTCTTTTTCTGCACTGGATTTGTCTTCATGGTCAATTCCTTGCCTCTAGAGTGAGTTTAATCATTACATTAGTCAAGTAGTAAAGAGAAAAACCAGTGAAATTCACAGATGAGAATTTGACTTGAATAACAAAACTTGCCTGACATCACTAATCACTTCCTCTAGCTAACTAGTACATGTTTTGTTGCCTTGTCTCGCTATATTAAAACAACAGCAACAAGTACAACACTAACTCGAGGTTCTAAGAATATGAGACAAGCTTAGTTTTCTTTTTGATCACCAGCTGATAATGCTTTTATTTATGTAAGGAGGTGTGTTTTTTCACAGGGCATATCGGGGAGAAAATCTTCGCTTTAATTATTCAGGGTGTGTTGAAGAGTCTGACTGCCACATGGCACTAACTGGATACTGTACAACCTCAACTGCCTTGTGTTTCCTGACTCTTTCTAAGATAGGAGGAGGTCTTATAAGCTAGTTGTGCATGTGTGTTTCTATTCCGTTTCTTTTCTCTGGTGTTAGCTGATCACTGAGCTGTGTGTGGAGAGCAGGTTGATGCAGTCACACCTGCAATTTTCTCTCTGTCTCTCATCGCTTGTCACCATCACTCTCACCTCTCGCTGTCTGTCTGGTGTCCTTGTCTAGACGGCACGTCCATCCGTCCCTTCAGGCAGCTGTCTGAAAATAAGACAGAGCTGAAGACTACCTTGGCTCATTTTTCAAGCGCATAGAAGGAAATACGATGCACTGAGAAATAATTGTAGCCATAGTTGAAAAGCTGACTGTGGGAGCATGTGTGCATGAATGGGTGTGTATTTCTCTAGTAAGGAAATTCTGGTTTGATTCCCAGCATTCAAAAGAACAACGTGTTGTGGGTGGGTGCTTGTTGTCTTCTCAGCCCCCTCCCCTTTATATCCTATTATTGTATAATTCCTTGTTAAGACACTAAACAACTACTCACCCTTGAGTTATATTAATGAGTAGAGGGGCTAAAAGAGCAGATTAGTAACTCAAACAGGACAAAGAGGATGGCACCTCCTTCCCTACAGTCTAACAATTGAAACCAGATTAAATTCCACAGGAAGGTGTGTGTGTCCGTGTGTGTGTGTGTGTGTGAGAGAGAGAGAGAGATTACAACTGTGGTTTAGGAGGGGTTTCGAGGTAGGCTGGGATGGCTGTTGATGCTGAGCAGCATGCTGACCAAGTGCATCTGCCCACTGTTGTTGTAATGCCTACTTGCCTCGAGCACCGTTTCTCTTTTGTTCCCATGACAACCAGGCCTTCATCTTCCTGCTCCGCCTCCCAGTCTGCTGCTCTCTCAGTTCCATCTTCAGGGGCCTCTGCTTGGACCCGCATTACCACATGTGCATGCAATTGTGTTTTTGTTGTTGGACGAAACTGGTTTCCTCCATCCACACTGGAGTGAAACAGTAGCACTACTTAATGCCTCCATGTACAGAGGTGCATTGGTATGTGTTTTTGTTTGTACATTTTAACCTATTAGGAGATAACTAAATGAATGCAAGTGTCAGGATGAAATGTTTAGATGTCAGGGAGAGAGGTTGGGTTCCCCAATCCCAGCGTTCCCCTCTACTTTAATTCCCTAATGGGATTAATCTCCATCGCTGTCAGGGATCGGCGCCGATTAAGATGCACATGACCCGATTTTCTTAAGAACCCATACAAGTGCACTGCTGTTAGCACTTGAGATTTGAAAAAAATAAATAAGCATGATTTAAAAACCAAAAAAACTCCACAAATTGCAGAGAATACATAACTTTTACAAGGAGATGGTGGAGTGGTGGCAAGTTCCCTGCATCATGACACCAGTTAACGAGATACTACAGCGCTGGTGCTGTCATTCCTCAGAACTTTCACTTCATTTCTTCCCTAGCACTTGGGTTGGCACTCAACTGAAACTGCCCCAAAGGTGGACCAGCCCACTTTAACAAAGTGTGCTTTCTCAACAATACCCCTGAATCATCAAAATTAAATGGGCTCAGGGACTGCCTTAGAGCGCATGCTTTTATATTCAACACTGGTATAAGGATACTTTATTTTTGCTGCATCATGCGGCGTATTCAGAAGTAGGCAAATGCCAGACGATGGGGTCATTTGCTATTACCATCAGGCTGTGGAGTGGCTGTAAATGGTCAGTCTTTCTCACAGAACAGATGCCAGGCCCAAACTGGGCCACGAACAGGTCTGCTCATTCTGTGGGAAGAAGGACTTCAAGTTTGATTTGAACAGAGACCTTTCTAAGGTTTTCATTCAGTCTCCTTTCACTCTAACACCAGCTTAAACTTCAAAGATCTGCATGCCTGACATCTAGACATCCCCTTTTTATGTTTTGTCCTTCTTCCCTTGTCTCTCTGGCAGAAGCGCTCTCCTCTCTTGGTTTGTTAAGAGGGGCTTCACGGCCTCTCTCTGTCACTCTATGTCTCTCTTACCCCTTCTCTCTCTCTCTGAGGAAAGGCTGTTAATAATGCAGGAGGATTAGCTGATTTATGTGAGCCGGAGGCACTGAGGAAAGCTGGGGTTCCTGGGGGCAACAGGCAGAAAGAAGAGCGGGAGGGGAGAGCGTGTGTGGAGGGCGGTGGCATACAGGGGCCCAAGGTGTCTGAATGATGGAGGTTGGATGAGTGCCTGGTGAGCACGCTGGCCATAATCCCCCCTCCTCCAGCTGCCTCTGACCCCCCTCGCCTTGTAGTCCATAGAGCTGTGCCAGGAGCGCTCCACAGGGACGGGGTGATAGGAGGTGGCAACGGAGAATGAAGGAGGGGAGTAAGGGCTGAAAAGGAGAAAAGCACAGCTTTTGTAGTGTGTCACCAGGCTGCTTCACAATACCTCCAATCAACATGTACAATGTTGCTATGGCTGTTAAGTCCTCCTCATCACTTCTATGTGCTTTATTTTGCAAATGGTTGAAATGGTAGTGTATGTCCTCCCACTTCCTGTAAGTATATCTAGGCTGAAGGATGGTGACCAACTACATTGGACACCTTTGACTAATAAAAACAATAACAGAACAATTGACAAACAACACAATAAGTAACCATATATTCATGGAAGCATCTGAAATTTGATGGGTGAACATCTCACCACCACACAGACAGCCTTGGTTATTCGGTAACTTTTTGAGGTAGAGTTCTGTACATTTGAAGATCATAGAGGTTTGCACCAATGTGGGTCTATGGTACAAAGTGATACAGAGGTGTGTGAAAATGTACCTCCATACCTACAATCCATCTGTGTGTATGCATGTGCGACTGTTTTTATTCCTGTGCTCTGCTATGAGCCATGGGGCCATTCTGTGCAGGTGTGAGAGGCAAGCTGATGGGTTTATCCCTCCTGCATGCCCAGAGGATGTACTCACTCACTGTCTAGCTGATTAAAACTTCCACGCAGTTGTTTTCACAGTCCTAGGAAAGAATCGATCCATGTTCGGACTGATTAATGTTCAAAGAAAATCAAATCACACGGCAGACCTTGTAAGATCAACTGTCGTGAGAGGCTGATAATTAATTTTTTCTTCAGTGCTGCATGCAAGTAGGTGCATGTGTGCTCTTATCCAGGCAACGTCATACATATGCATGAGATTCATGGTGGTGTGACTTGAGGGAAATGAATGTGCAAAGAGCTGGGCACCCGGGCCCCTCACTCAAGTGCACTGGCGGGCGCGTAATGGGAATGCAATTTAAGCAGTGGTTAATCAGTGTGTTTTCTCCAGCTTGCCCAGCAATGCATAATAGACAATCAGCCCCCAGTCACATGGGCGTTGCTACAAATGGTCAATTACTCATCATAGTCTTGTTAAACACACAGTTCAGCCAGCCAGGGACAGATTGCTCTGCTGGTGCCATTTTTATTGTGAAGAACACAGGAAAGCAATGCTATTTGTCAGAAGGAATCAGGAATAGGGGAAAGGAAAGAAGAGATAGTGAAGATTTGGCAGACACACATGGCATATTTCTACTTTTCAAATTTGGAAAGAGAAAAAGGAGGAAATGGCTAATGTGACAAAGCAGAGGAAGGAAAAAGGAAAAGGAGTGAAACACCAAAATGGAACCAAAAAGAGAGTGACTGTCAGAGTCATGGGGAGAAATGCAAGACTGAAAGAAGAGGAGACAGAGAGGAGGTGAAATGGAGCAAAGCAATAAAAAAGATTGAGGGCATGAAAGTGAGAGATGGAGAGAACAAGATAATGGAGGGAGGGAGAGAAATTGAGAAAGGGACACTGGGGAGCAGGAGCAAAAGTGTGTGAGAGCGAGAGGGAGAGAGCCTGAGAAAGTGTGTACTCAGCTGTGAGATGAGACCTCTGTCTGCCCATGGGGAGAGGTGGTGTGAGGGGAGAGAAGACGAGGGGAGAGGACTCCGTTGACAGTGAGGGGGAGGAGAGGAGAGTCTCACACTCTTTCTCACACACACTCTCACTCATTCATCCTCTCCCAAGCTTGACGATCCCACCTAAAGAGCCATCAACACTGAGCTCTTATGCAAGTTTGTGGTCACACTCATGGTCACAGTGTACTCCTCTAATTCTAACCCAGTTTTTCTCTCCTTACCTTTGTCCTTTTGGGAATGCAGGCAGTGGATTGATGGGGAATTCCTCCGCCTCCTTCATGGGGACTTTTCTGGCCAGCAGTCTGGGTTCCCCTCCTTCCCATCCGCCTCACCCATCCCGGCCACCTTCCTCGCCCTCATCACCCTCCTTCCGAGGCGGACCCCATTCAAGCGCCTCACAAATCTGGTTTCCCCATTCACATGAAGGTACTTCACATCACACAAGTACACAAACATACACCCACAATCTCGCCCCATCACCTGACCACATCATTCGAGAGGCAATATTCATGTCTCGACTGTATTGGGGACAGAGCTTTGCAGGGTGTATTCTTACTCTGATATTGTATATTTTTGTTGCGTGTTAGGTTTCCACCAAAGTACAGCTTGTAATAGTCTACCAAGATCTGGGCTCCCACCCTTTTATTTTTGCACCAAAATAGGCCTGGCATGTTTTGGAAAGAACACAGTGCCATGGTTTCTGGATGTGAACACAGGGTCAAAAGTTCAGCCAAGGAATCTTGCGGTATTCGATTCATGTCAGCAACAATGACAATCTAGACTCTCTTAGGCAGCACATGTGAATGTGAGCCAGTAAAAAGTTGCAGCAATCGCAAAGATTTCAGCTGGTGTCTCCATCAGAGTTTAATAGGGGGGGGTTCCCACCCAACACTCAGCATTATAAAACCCTGACTACACAAACATGTGCATGGTCAGGCCAATATAAACACACACACACACACACACACACACACACACACACACACACACACACACACACACACACACACACACAC
>JAOXYM010000022.1:14222169-14255846 GCA_028567055.1 Leptatherina wallacei | reverse complement strand
CACACACACACACACACACACACACACACACACACACACACACACACACACACACACACACACACACACAAAGTTCAGCTCTTCACACCTCTACATAGATGGAGCTAAGAAGTCAGGCAAGGATAAAGCAGAACTCAATCTGCCTGGGAATTTTGGGAATTCAGGTTTCAGGAATGATGAATAAATCCTTATATATTTTAATGTAAGGTCTTCTTTCCTGTGATGTCATCTCAGTCACTTTTAGATTTACAAGTCACTAATCTTTTCCAAATAACATGGTGTGATGGCCACATGTCATCTCGTGAGCTGCATTTGATGGATTTTAGTCATGTCAACCCTCCTGTGATTATCTGTTTATTTTTTGTAAGCTGTTAGTCTTTAAAGGGATGTCTATTGGAAGTTTTTATTTTAATTTGTGGTCACTGATTAGTGGTGATTGGATGCACTGCAGCTGAGATGCTGTAGAGCTTGGTGGCCACTGTCACATCAAAGGGCTTTATGGGGCAGCACCACCATGTTTTTCTAGCTACAAACCAAACCAAAATAACAGAATACATCTGTTCTTTTAATTGTACAAGAACAGAGGTATCAATTAGGGGGTTTGCATCAGGTATCCATTATTCTTGCTTCTTCTTCTAACAGGATCAACGTTTACAGATCTGCATTACAATTTCAAATCCACAATAACTTGTTGGGTCCAAGCTTTGCCTCTTCCGTAGGCTAAGCACAAGAAACATAGAAGGGAATTATTGACTGCATTTTATCATTAGTATTTAATGAAAAACACACAAGCTGCAATTTTGGTGTTTATCCTTTTTTTGTTATTCTAATATCTTAAGGTTGATGGGCTTCTCATGTCTCTACTGCAAGTATTTCCTCCAAAGACATTGAGGAAATTGAATAAGAAAGTAATTAATCCATCATGCTAATGTCCAGTCATAACACTTCTCCTTCTGCACACACTTGCATAAGCAGGAGCTCAATTTATGTCCATGGTCATTGGCCAAAAAGGGTGACCTTTGGCTGAACAAATTTAGCACAAATGAGCAGCAAATTAAGGGGGCATGCCACAACACCTGTCACTTGCTTAAATAAAGATAGATGAAAGGTTGTCCAACTGTGTTTAGGCTGTAAGAAATAAACCCATTTAGAAGGCTTTTGTCATTTTCCTGAGAATACTTGGGGCTGGTGCTTCTCTAAGTTTCACCCAAATTTTAAGCAATCTATTCAAAGTTTGTTTAACATTACTTTTCTCATCTTTATTACAAAAGAAAGGGTGGAAGGGGGGGGGGGGGGGACTTAGACCAGTTAGCCCAATTAATACAAACCGTTACTGCTCTTCAGTTATTTGAATAAAAGGACAGGTCTTTTCTTTATTGATAGAGACAAAAATGTGATTTAAATAACAAACCAAAACAATAGATAACTGTTTTGGCGGACTACCAATAATTACAGTGCAGAAGTTACGACCCAACAGATCCAACAAAGCTATTAGCTTGGGAATCAGCTCAATCAGAAACATGTTCCCTCCAGGCTCATTTAGTTCACGTCGGTGTTTGTCTTACCTTATACTCTCAAGGTTTCATTGTCAAACACTTTATTTTTGTGCAAAAGTAAAATAATATTAAGAGTGATGATGATAATGCCAAGCCTAATAAAAGTAATGGAGGTGATTATGACTGGGATTATTACTCAGTTGGCAATGGAAGCCATTATCTCTATTGCAGTTTAATTGCATATAACGCACTAAGAGCATGATTGAATCCAGACTGTTCATCAGCCACATTCAGCTGTTCCCTCCTCAACATAATTGCATATTGTCTTTTTCCTGTTTTGCATAAAAAGCAAGTCATCAAAATGAGCGGCACAATTACCCAGACTCTCGCCTCCTCTCTCTGGGTGTCAGCAGCACCCCACCAGCAGCAGAGCAGGCACTGACTTGTGTGTGTGTGTGTGTGTGTGTGTGTGTCAGAGCATTAGTGTCTCACTTGTAACCTCGACAATATGCGTTTTTTTTTCTTTTCTTTTTTTGTTTTCTTTTTTTTCATCCGAGTGTGTTTTTAAAGTCGCTGCTTGCATGCAAATCCAAGTGTAGCTGTTCAAATTGAAATTCAGAAAATGTTATTTGATTCTTATGTTTCAGGCATATACAGTAACTGTCATTGTGCAGAATGTCTTTGTTTCTGCTCTTCCTCTGACACATTCTCCATAGATTAGACAGATCAGTTTTCTCACTTGCTAGTTAGTCACTTCTAGGGATAAAGTTTTAGTTGGAAATGGGTATATGGAGTGGGCTACTTCATACCTTTATTTGGCAACTCAATTAAAAACAAATTCTTTTCTACATGAGGATCATCACATGTAGGGCATTTGAAATGAGATTAAGGAAAGCCAAACACAATGCAGCAAATAAATCACTTTGGGGTTTGCGTGCAGAGTTTGCATGATGCTCCTTGAATGTTTTATTTTAGTAACAGAAAAAGGATAGAAATGTTTCATCTTCATTTGAAACAAGATCTGCAAAGCACACAGTAATCAAAAGATTGTCGTCAGATCAACATGATCTCTTTCCCAAGGCATTGGATGCTGTTGTTTTGTCAAAGCTGATAGCAACTCTGATACACACACAGTATCCTTTGGCATCTGTGCTGTGACACAACTATATTTGACAGCAGGAGCAAATGCTGCCTGCGTCCTGGAGGCCTGAGTTTGGTTCTTATGTGAGACCTGTTGTTTCACTTATTTTCACCATTGTCAATTTTTTTTCCCCCTTTCCTAATCTCGCATGCTGTTTGGTATGGGCTGAAAAACGACTAGGTGTTGTTTAGGAAACTTGTGATTTGACTTACCCCAACCTTTTAGAATGGCTAGACCTTCAAGTTAAAAAGTGCAACTATAAATGCACCCAGTCTGACACCAGTGGGTTCTGAAGTGTGTCAGACATTATGTCTAAAGCACAAGACAGTAGGGTCTGTGTGACATGTCATTAAAGACTGTTCATAAGGTCCAGATTACTATGTGCCTGTCAGCCAATTGGAACTGCACTTATTATTTTGGATGATGCTTGAACTGCCTCTTTTTGTAGATGTGAGTGCATTTTATTTGTATGGAACAGGGTCCTCCAAGTGGGTTTCATCTGGTTGCTATCACAAAGACAACAATATATTTATGGTTCCCACATCTGTCAGTGAAGCCTGGCTTTTCACATCTTGTATTCATTCCAGAGTGCACGAGAGAGAAAATAGCTAAATATGTTTTACATTAAGTTCACAGGATGCTAATTAAGTTTATTAATGCAAAGTAAATTTCTTTCCATTTCAAAGTTTCACATGTCTCGGACATAATTTCTAGACTTGCTCTGGTAGTGATGCATTTTATGGCAACACATGCTGATTGGTTTACTAGCCCTTCAGAAGGCAACAATAGCAACACAAACAAAACAAGACACAACAATTATAACTATGGCAAAGTTTATATTGGAAAAAAACTAAGGAAACATCCGTGAAGGGTCACTCCAGGAAACATTCAGATGAACGATCACGGTACTAAAAAAGAAATCAGTCATCAATGAGGATGTATATAAGGGCAAGTTGGCTCACATGGAAGCCATTTAACCCAGAAATATAGCCTTATAACATAAATGATGGCCCCCCCAGACTTGTCAAAAACAAGCAAACATACATTTGTTTTGACAAAGTCCACAACACAATGGAACTGTTCAATAGGGAATTAAAACTCAGATTTCAGTTTCTGGTGTTGGCTAAATAAAGAAGGGAAAAGATACATGCATAACTTTGTCTGCATTGGCACAGATATTGGTGTTGAAATAAGCTTGGGCTGTGTGTTTGAAGGCAAATACAAGAGAAAAAACTGTTTATTGGATAAACAGTTTGTTGCTTTTTTCTGATTTAGATGTGGAAGGCAGGGGTTTCACCAAATTCAGTATAGTGGCTAAACTACCAGTCCAAAGTTTGGACACATTTTCCCAATAGTTTCAATGGGAAAGTGTGTCCAAGTGTATTTTAATGAATGTATAATGTTGTTTGAGACACTTGGTGAATTGATTTAGGTAAATTGATTGAGTTTTTTTTTGTGTGTTTGAATAAACTACACCCAATCAACCAAGTGACAAAATTAAAAATGAAAAATAGACCCATAAAAAAGCAGCACACTCCTAACAGGCCTGAGGCCAGCTGGCTGTCGTCCAAATGATTTCTTATGTTATGCCAAAACAATCAGTCTTATATCTCTGTCCATACATATAGACACAGATATTTATGCAGAGAATTGCCTGCACACACCTGTCCATAATCCATTCCCGTTTGATACGCCTTTCCAAGCCTATCTTCAGTTGTCCATCTTTCCTTCTGTGAGCAGTCGCTAGCTTTTCCTTTTGTAGGATTTAAGCTGCACCCCCCACTTCTCTTCTTCCGCACGCCTGCTTCTTTCATTCTCTCTTGTGCCAGCCTGCACCCCTTCCTTTCAATTAGTCAAACCTGAAGAGATACACCACAGCACTGCCCCTCCTCCGCCAAACATCTCTCGTCTCCTCTCCTCTTCTCCTCCCTTTCTGTGTCTTGATGGTTCTGTCACTTTTTCTCAATTAGCAGACCTGACAGGCAGCTCAGGCTGCTCCTCCTCTCCTCTTGGTCTTCTCATGCCCTGCTCTGTCCGTCTCTCTCTTTCTCTGAAATGTTAAAACCATTTCCCTCGAGAAAATATATACATTTCATTTGTGATTTATTTTTATTTTTTTTTGTCTTCAAGCAACAATATAGACACCCTCATAAGTAATTGACTGAGCTAGTGTCCTCCGAGCTGAAAGAGGACTAATGCTAATGCAGTAGGCCTAATTCTCCTCTGCCTCAAGGTGCTGTTCTATATCTAGGCTCCTTCTTTGTCCGCCTTGTCAGTTTGCTTCTCTCAACCCACCATGCTGTGAGAAATGCCCAAAGAACTTCTGGAAATCCTTCCCTGGGATGCAGCTTTGTTTGCGCTGCTTCTTACCCTTACTCCTCCCATAGAAAGAAAGCCATGCACTGGAAACTCTCCTCTGTCATTCACTTGCTGATGCTGACATGTTTCTGTGAATGTGTGTGTACGTGGAGGGGGCGAAAGAGAGCGATACTGCTGTGCAGTCAGCAGACTGCACTAAGACCCTGCTCACGTCGCCTGCAGCAGCAGCCGAAGCAGCAGAAGCAGCAGCAGCTTCCCGTGTCCCGGCCAGATTAATGGCTGAATGGGCTCTGCCGTGCCCAGCAGTCCCCCTCTTGCCGCCCCATTGGAGAGCATGCTGAAACTGAGCGGGCTGGCATTATCGGGCACAGCCAGACCACACTGTGAAAAGGGATTACGCCGTCAATCGTCACGCTCACAAACAACATGCTGCTGCAGAAAAAAAGCCTTCTCCCAGCTTGGATAAAGACTGGCAACCACCCCCCCTCCCACCCCCCCCCCCAGAAAAAAACAATCTGAGAAAAATGTCTTGCTTAAACAAAGGATCCCCCCTCCTCCCTGTGTTGATGAATTGGCATAAATATGCATGCTTATTAATCATGACAGCAAAGAAAGAGACAGAGACAAAGGGAGGGAAGGGAAAAGAGAAAGAGAGGTAGAAAAACAGGTGAAAGAAACAAAAAGTGAGAGTATGCAATTATCACTGTTACCCTGCTCAGAAACAGCACCTCCAGTGTTATTGCAGGGCTGTTTGTCCTTTCTGTGCATTTCATTAATTAAGATGGGAGGATGCACAGGCCGCATTGAGACGAGGTCATTAAGCCCACCACAACACTCCTCCCTCCCCTGAGCTGGCTCACAGCACCGGCCCCATTGTTCCTTCAGCAGAAAAGTGAGACATTCAACACTCAGAGCTGCAGTAAAAACCACGCTGCTGCACACTTACACACAAGGCCCACTGAACCACATCTGTGCTTTCCTGGATCAGGTCATATGCTTGCCAAAACAAATACGTCTGTCTTTCATTTAGCTTGTGCAGAGCTATGTTTTCCTCACTTCCCCCTCTCCTTATTCCTTCACTCCGTCTGTTAGTTCTGTTAGCTGGAGGGTGAGACAGGTGCAAAAGTAGGGGAAAAAAGTTGCGAACCACCTGGGCTTCTGTCCACCTGGGCTTTGAGTTCACAGAGATGCTTGCATGGGTGATGGGGAGTTGATAACTTGTTTGTCCACCTCACAGTCAAATTTTTTAAGCTCTCCTCCGCTACACGTCTGTCAGATAATAATCATAAACGCAAATAGTCATCATATTCTATAACACAATTCTCTCCATGAGATTACTTACATTTACAGCCACAATTTGAACAATGAAAACTCTCGTTCTATGTCGAGTTATTTAAATAGATTTTTTTTCAGCTGTCTTAAAACTGTTTTTATTACATTTTGACATTATTTTATGTCATCCTGTTATGTGTAGTTTGTTTTCCTTTATCATGTACTCTGCGTGTGTGTGCGTTACAAATTGCCCCTCAGGGACAAATAAAAGTGTTTTGAATTGAACTGAATATAAATTTGAAAAGAGGCTCAAAATAAAGCATGTCGGCTGTTTGTTTTTCCTACCTTCTTATCTTTTTTTCTTCCTTTCTTGCATTTGTTCACTAGTTATTAGTGAATATTAGTTTATCTGTGTATAGCTTGCTTGCATGTGCTTTTTTGTTGGTGTTACATTACATAAAATGCTCAGCAGAAAACACTCCCTGTAGTTTTATAGCAGTGTGATCGTTTTCCATTCCTATTATCTATTTTTCTTTGATTTTATTTATAAATCACTTCATTCCAGTTGGCTGAAATAAGCAATTATACAGTAGTGAAGATAGGGTAATTACATTTGCATTAATGTTTTAGATCCTATAGTTACTCAGGGGCAGTGGTTTGTGTGTTGCCATAGTGATACTGGTCCTAATATTGTGATGGTCTTTCATCTCAGTCCATCTTTTCTCTTTCCTCCACCTTCAAAGTCCTTTGTGTTTCACAGTGTCCCATTGCAAAATTAGTTTTTTGTTTGGTTTTAGTGTAAATGTCCTCCAGATGGGCCTGAAGTAATGAGCCCAGGTGTACTGGCTTATAGGCCCAACATCCCAGTGACCTTTTACCTCTGAAGTAGGTCGCCAAGGGTTAGTCATCAAGCTCTCTGTTCACACAAGCTTTAAATTCATCCTTATCAATTCATTTATATGGATAGAGGAGCCACTGTCACTTCTGAGAGGGAGTAAAATAAAGAACAATGTGTTTAAAAGACAAATGTCATATATCACGACAGTCCCCGAGCTTGTCGTTTATTGTTTTTCTATTCAAAACTCAGCCAGAAAAGCCAAACATTAAAGGCAGAGCCAGTACTTATTTGCGTATGAACACCCCCAGCTGCATTGGACTTGAAGGATTACTGTGCATTACTGCATCACGGTGGCTGCTGTCATGTTTTATTAACCCCCCTCCGCTCGCTTTGCTCTCTCATAACAGGTCCGGGATATCCTCGATTCTCAGGGAGTCTGGCCCATACTTTCCTTCCAATGAGCCACTTGGATCACCATGCCAACAGTGGAGTTCTTTATGGGCAGCACCGTTTCTATGATACACAAAAAGGTGAGAAAATTAAAATCTCATGAAAATAAGACATTCAAATGCAACTTAAAAAATATGGTATGCTGTAATGTTACAAGGAATACTGATATAAAGACACTCTGGAACACTGTCATAAGCATAATTTCTTTTTAATGTTTTAGATAATGTGTTTATTATAACTAAACTACCTCACTTCCTCTTGTAGAGAACTTCTATCTTCGGGGTCTCCCATCCCAGCCACCTCTCATCTCAGCCAATCACAGTCTGCCACCAATGTCCAGGGCAGGTTCAGGACACCCTCAGGGGTCCTGCAGTCGAGACAGAGACCCAGGAATTGGGACAGGTATCCATAAGGGTCTCAAAGAGGGATCTGTGGAAAGGGGAGTGTTACCTGTCAAGGACAAAGAGAGGTCCAGCAGCAAACAAGAAGTGAAGGAGCGACAGCAACAACAGCAGCATCATAACCACCAGACACCCCAGACCACACACCATCACCATTCCCATGCCCATCAGCAGCACCCTCACTATTCGCAGCATCCGCTTCCCCTGGAGGAGGTCAATAGTCGGGCTCTGGAGAGGCACAAAGCATCACTCACAATGGAGTACAACAAGGATCACCCTCAGAGTATAGGCAAGCCTCTCAGTGCCTGCTTGCACAATGGCAAAATGCAGAATGGAGATGCCGGAACTGCAACAGGGTCGAAGGTTTCCATGTCCAGCTGTGGCGGGGAGGGTACAACCCTTCGTGCTATTGGGGGTGCGGGGAGCAGCCAAGGTAGACATATGGGGCCTAGTGGCAGTGGTCGCTGCACCAAAGAAGGGGTAAGTGGGGAGATGAGGATCAGTGAACAACCTTCAGACTGTCTAGAAAGGGGTCAGGCACCACTTCACCACTCTCTGCCCTACTCTGTACCCCCACCGTTACACATGGGTTCTGCTACTGGAGGTGCACACCCTCATCCCCACCCTCATGCTCATCCCCACACACATCCGCATCCAGGAGGCTTCCACTGTCTTCAGCTCCACCCCAGCCATCCACACCACCCACATCATTCCCACCATTCACACCACCATCCAGACTTTTTCTGCCCACCCCCACCTGCTCCTCTTGCCAACCCTGCCTCACAAGAGAGGGGCCCCATCAATGTAGGGCGAGAGCCTAAAGTCACAGGGCCAACATTTGTGCCATCTGTGGCAGACCTAGGGGACAAATCTTCTGGGCCATTCCAGCTTGGCAACCCTGACTGCCAGGGTGTGGATAGTGGACGAGGAGGCAATAATGCCAAAGACAAAGCATTAGAAAAGAATGGTGGTGGGCATCATAGTAGTTGGCAGAGAAAACAGCAACAACAACAGCAGCAGCACCCATACAGAAAGACAGAGAAAGCCCCAGACTGGATGCAGTCCCATCACCAACTCGTTCAGCCCTCACAACTTCCTCCACCTTCCCAACAACAACAGACGGCACATTCTCAACAGCAGCACCAAGTTGTACGATCACGCAGTGCTGAGTGTATAAACAGCGGTGTGGACATGGATGTGTTCAGATCCTCACTTACCCAGGGACCTAAGACGGGACACACCGTCCCTCATTCTGTAAACACTTCTCCTTACAGAGACTGTTCTCATCAAGGACCCCCGTCTAACTCCTCCCCACTTGGAAATAAAAACATGGGACAACATAATGGGACTGCAGCAGCGCATGGTCCTGGAGGTAGCTGCTCATTACAGAGAGATGGCCAAAAGGTAGCCAGGATTCGCCACCAGCAGCATGGCCGACCTGGCCCAGATGCTCCTTCTCCAGCTGAGTTAAACCAGAGTTCTGGTCAGGAGCTTAAAAGAAAGATGGACATGTCACCATATGGTTACGGCAACAGCAGTGGACAACACCACCACCAGCAGCCCCCAGTGCCACCCTGGGCTATGAGGCCACCCCATCACATGTCACAACCTGAGGAGGAGCAGAGGAAGTCCTACATGGAGCTAGGGAGCACTGGTGGGCAACATTCACAGCAGCAACAACAGTCAGGAATG
The DNA here is from genome assembly GCA_028567055.1 of Leptatherina wallacei. Taxonomy (NCBI): domain Eukaryota; kingdom Metazoa; phylum Chordata; class Actinopteri; order Atheriniformes; family Atherinidae; genus Leptatherina; species Leptatherina wallacei. The sequence continues at coordinate 14,246,237 of JAOXYM010000022.1, read as the reverse complement.
AACCTGCCTCCCCCACAGCCCTCAACTGCACCACCCCTCAGTCAGCAACAGCAGCAGCAGCCACAGCAGCAACCTGACCCCCAAGGTCCAACTCAGGGTGAGAGCAGTGCCATGAAAAACCTTCTAAAGTATAGCAACCAGCAACAGCCACTGCTTCTCTCTCAGAAAAGCCCATTTGGGGGTCTGGGGAGTCTCAAATCAGGTCTGTCAGGGGGTAGCTGTGCTCTGCAGGGCAACAAACAGACTCTACCTTCAAGGAAGGGCCCATCCAGTGACAGCGAGCGCACTGATTATAGTGGGCGGGGCCGGGAATTGGGGGACACAAGTCACGGGGAGAGTGAGGTGCGGCAGCCACCGGTGGGAATTGCAGTGGCAGTGGCCAGACAAAGGGACCCACCATGTCGGTCAGCAGACAGTCACCACAACAGCCGGCAGGGAAGGGTACATCCCTCTGTGAAAGGTGAGAAAGATCAAGTTTGTGGCCTGTCGGTCTGAAGACAAAAATATCAGCAAACAAAAATATGAAATAATAAAGTGAAAACAGGAAAAATAAACATTTAATAACCTGTAAAAATATACTAAAGACAATTAGAACATTTTGTAATGAAGAGACTGAACTCCATTCTGAGTTAAATTCATAAGTTTTGTTCTTGTATGGTGTATCGCTCCCCAGCCTTTAAATACTCAGAGGATTCCTATCATTTGCTCTGCAGTAATCCCAAATGATGCATGTATCATTTTAACATAAGTTGATATTATTTATCAATTATGATACCCTTAAGACAGAGTACTTAATTTATCCCTAAAGGGGACAACAAACAAATACAAATCAGATAAACGTTACTATAGTTACCTAATAGCTAATACCAGTTCCTAACCTATATAAAAATCAATTGTACATATATCACTTTTTATAGACACTTTACCATGAAAAATAAATTTTTTAAAATCTAACATCAACATTTTTTGTTTTTAGTGTCTTGTGCAAAGACTGAAGTGACCAAGGTTGAGGGTGAACAGCTGCAGCCTGGCGAGTGGAAGAGATAGAGAAGGATCTAATTTGCATATTCATAGACAGTGCATATTAAATGAGGCAAAGGTGTAGGGTTACATCTAAGCCATTGTAAGGCATGAAGGGATTATTTTCACGGAGAAGAGAGAGAACTTCTAAATATGTAACTGGGATGAACAGAGATTCATTGTCAGGGGTTTGATCAACACCAAGACAGGGTGATGGGGAGGGTAGCTGCTACTTACACAGAGAAAGGAGGGAAACACGCATATCTGTCCCTCTTTAGATCTGGACTCAATGTCCACCTATTCATGTTGTCATTTTCAATACAATGGAGGGTTATGCAATATCTCCTAAAAGGCCAAGCAACATTTTGCATGTGAGACTGAATTTAATTTATGTATGGCCTTATGTCAAGACCTTTAAAATGAAAAAAAAAAAAAAGTAACTGTAGATTTATCAGTTTGAGCCAATACATTTTTTTTCTGTTCTGCTATGTGGCTAAAGAAGGACTAAGCATATACTGTACACAGAAATATGTTGTTCTTGCAACATTTTCTCTTGTAAATAAAGCAACTAATACACAAAATAAATTAATTGGCAACACAAGGCAGTATTTTACAAAAGGGCAAGAGACTCGAGTATGTCTGTACTGTGAGACAAAAGTGAAAGCTGATACTTAAGTTGATTCTTGTCTCACAGGACCACCCCGCTCCATGTATCCCTCAGATCCTGCTGAGGAGGAAAGGAAGAGGATGAGTGAGGACCAAATAGGTCTCCCTTGTCTGGACAGAGAGAGAGACGCATATATCAGGTGAGCTAATGTAAAGCTGGTTCTCTGCATCACCTGCATTGCTGGAAAACATCTGCATTGTGGTCTTCAGCTGTATATCAATGTCTTTGCTTTATCATGACTACAGGGAAAATAAAGAGAGGGTGGAGTTTGCAAGGATCCACCCCTCCAACAGCTGTCATGGAGACCTCACCTCTCATCTCATGGTCCCTGGTGGGACTTCCCTCCAGTCTGGGCAGTTAGGAGATCCTGCTGCACATTCTGCTCATCACCATTGGATGCCAAGAACTGGAAGTCCATCCCTCTGGATGACAGGACACTCTTATGGTGAGAGAATACTTTTGGTAATAAAGATACTGAAATTGATTTGACTCATTCCAGAATTATTAATTTTATATTTTTGTGATTATTTGATGTTAGTGTTGTGATGATATAAGGGATGTTTTACTGTTCACATGGGATTTTCTTACATTAAATATCATTTGTAATTCAACTAAAATGCTCTCCATAATGCAGGTATTGGTCATACAACGCTGCACCAGAATCTGCCCCCTGGTTTCTCTGCTGCCATGCCAGGCCCCCTGCAGCCAGTTCTTCCCCTGTCTCAGGATCCCTCTGCTCAGCTGGTGGTCCTGCCCTCTGAGCCTCCCACCCATCCTGCAACCCATCACCTGGGTATGCCCTAACCTTGCATCTAAAGTCCCTTCAGTCTTAACACATTGCTATGTTAGGGTTCATAATCTGAGCATTATGTTAAATCAGTTGTTGGTAATCAAATTGATTTTGTAAAGGTTGCCAACCTGCTTCTTTCTCCAGTTGCAATGGTGTTCTCAGTGGGTCAGAGAGCTCATATGAAGCTGTATGCACACTACACTAAACTATCACAGCAGAGGAAGAGAAAGTGTTAAAGCGAGGGAACTCGCAGTAGACACATATTCAGTTAACAAGCAGCACAATTTAATTAGCTCACAGTCCTTGACGGTACATTTCCTTCTGAGCTCCACAGGAGTTTCAGCTGAGGAGAGGAGTGCATCAACGGAAACTGCCCCACAGGAAACATTTCCATATCCAATTCTGGGTTGAATTTTTTTTGCTGTCTCACAAAAGGGGGTTGAAAGAAGAAATTTGAGATGAAATTTGGATGAAACTGTTAATAAGAAATGGATGATGCACCACTAATAGGGAGTTTAAAATCAAGGAAGCTACACTGAAGCTTACTACTTCAGTTTAATGTCCATCATAACACACTTCACATATAACTGAACTATTTCTTCAATTCAAATAACGAGAAAGAATGTAAAACCTCAGACATAGCAAATAAGCTTCCTGCTATGTCCTTTTGCGGACCCCCTCCAGTGATTTGGAGGGGCAGGTGGGACTTCTGGTATGAACTGAATACCCCAAAATATCTGTTCCCATTTCAGCATGCTGACCTTTAATCAACCTACAATCATCCTCTGGTCACAGTGTACCATTGTAATAACCTTTTCCCAGCATTCCAAAATTCTTAAAGTAGATTTTTAGAAACTGTTCCCAGTTTGGAGCAGGATACTGTGGGATTGTTGTTGTCTGGGGAGCTGCTGTTCTGTAATGTCAAAAATAAGTTCTTTTAAGGGATAGATGTTGCCAAAAAATATGAATACAATTGTTTTTAAATGATCCATAATGTTTTTGCTGTTTTAAAATAACAGAGTGGGAGGCTCATAATGATAGGCAGAAAACGATTGTTCACTGCTCACTAATGTATTCCAGTGTTTTGAACATTGCATTGTTTTGTATGAATCCAAAAAAGAGTGATGCTTAATGTGTGTATGTGCATGGATGTACTTTTGTTCTAAGGTAGCTCCCTCCATCACATTTTTCCTCCCTCTTCTCATTAGATGTGATGGAGCAGCAAGGGCTGTGGCCCCCTGTGTACAGCGCCCGGGGCCCACCCTCCCACATGCAACATCCTGCTGTGTACTCCCGATCTCAGTTTCTACGGCAACAAGAGCTGTATGCTCTCCAGCAGCATCAACAGCTCCAGCATCAGCACCAGAGTCACCAGTCACAACAACCGCAGCTACAGTCTCAACCTCAGCAGCAGCAGCAGCTGCACAGAGCTGCACACAGCATGCAACACCAAGGCAACCACAATGCACAGGTGCTTATCAGGTCCAAATATCTCTCTGTCTGTCCTTCTGTCTACAAGTACACTGCAAATACCGCTTTCTGAGTGAATATCAAAATTACTTATTCATGATTTATTCACTAAATATGCATATATCAATAATTTACTTCTAATTTGTCAGACACAGAAGAGACCAGACGAGCCTTCCGATGAACTAGAAGAACTCATTTCAGAGCCAAGAACATCCAAACCTGCCAAAGCCTACTCTTACAACCCGCCACAGAGGAGCGCCTCACCCCCTGGGGCCTGCGCCACTCACCTGTCCCCTTGTTACCAATCCCCCTCTCTGCGCCAGCACCCCAGAAGCACTCCCTCGACGCCCTGCCCTGCTCCCAGCCCTGCTGCAGCAGGCCCTCATTCTCCTGCCATCAGTCCTGCCCCACCTCAAATGCTCAAGGGGGGTGAATCCCAGGAAAAGAGAGGCGAGGGACAGCCCCCACAAGATTATCCAGAGTCTCTGGAGCCTGGTATGCAAAATAAAAAAATTAAAGCTTGTAAAAAAATGCTGTGTGAGTTAATTACAGATGAGAGGTAAAATAAGTCTAACGCATTATTTTAAAAAGAGCAGAAAAAGAACTCCAGGATATAGCACCTATTAGACGGTACTGAATGGAAATTGGAATTGCCATTCGTAAGTGATCCCGTTTTTCAGCTGTTTTGGTTCAATCTGTGGGTGGCTCTTTTGGCAAGCCCCTGATTGACTAAACAGCTAAAAGCGCAGGAAAATGGCTGCTGGCTGTGTCGGGTGCTTTACTGTGCTGTTACCGTGGTAATAACTGAGAAACACCTCAGTTGTGGCCCTCATCTCGCAGGCCTTGCACTCTTTTCATCATTATTAATGTCTAGCTAATGTCTCCCACATGCCAGAGGAATTGTTAGTCTTGCTGATAAACCAGAGGTCTGGCCCACTTTAAATAATACACACACAAAAAACACACGCAGTTCCTTGAGGTCCTCTACCACTCCTGCTGGGAGATCAAGGCAGAGAGCTACTTAAATGCCTTTCCTTGTTTCTCAGCCCTTAAAATCTTGGTATGGGAGTTAAGTTTAGTATGATAACCTTAAAATGCAAAAGTCTCACCAAGAAAAATGTCCTTTTTCTTGTATTTTAGTTTAAACATAGTATCATTATTCACTATCTCATGGAAGATTTTAGCAGATCAATTGATGATTCTATTATCTGTATTTGTGTCTACAGACTTGCCTCCTGGATACACCTACCCTGCTATAGCCATGGGCTACAGGAGCGGACCTTCCCCACAGGATGTTCGACTGGCTGAGCCAGCCGACCTAGAAGCAGTCCAAGCTGAGCCTGCTGAGCACGCTCCACAGTCTCTTGCCAGCCTTGGGGCGGACTTAGACTGCCAAGTGGTGGTCATGCCCCTCCCAGAGACACTCCCACTAAAGGAAGTGGAACCCGAAGAGGAGGAAAGAGTGGTTGAAAGGGTTCTAGAACAGAGGGAAGACGTAGCGGTTGTAGCCGTGACGACAGCCAGTTATCTGCCTGGTGAACAACAGGCAGATGCACAGGGTTCAGCTGAGGAAGACGTACTGGTTTGCCCCCCTACTGAGAGTCCAGTGTGTAAGACAGCTTCCTGTCCAGTTCCGCTTTCAACAGAAGAGCCTGAGAGGCCAGAAGCGATCATTACTTTAGAAGAGGAAGATGATGACGAGGCAGTTTGTGCAGAAAGTCAGGTGGAGCATGATCAAAAGGTCAACATGCCTGGGGAGCAGGAACCAGAGATGCCCGCTATCATTGAGCTTGACCCAGCTTCTCCTGCTGTCGCTGAGCCGCAGTGCCCACCCCTAGTGGGAGCAAAGGACAGTGAGCACCAGCATGAGAACAAGATGACCCCTGATGATGCCTCAGTGGATTTTGCTTTTGCATGCAGTTCAGGCGAGGAAACTGTTGCTGTGCCCTACAAACCTCTTGTGCCCTGCTACTGGAGCCTGGAGCTGCTGATTGCTGCTGCTTTTTGCACAGACGTACCCCCCTTTCCTTTGTTCCCTTATAGCACCCCAACAGTTACACCATCACAGTGCACCCCCAACCGGGGTATGGAGCTTCTGAGTGAGCTGGCAGATCTGGAGCTGCAGCAGCAAAAGCGGACCAGTGGGAAAAGTCAGGGTGAGGGACAGTGGATCTTCCATGACTCACACATATTGACATACACAAAGCAATACTGTCATTGAGGCTACAAGTTCTTCTCTCATATACTTCACCCTCCTTTATCTCTTTCCACTGAGACAGCCCCATCCCTCCAACCCCCCCTCAGGCCTCGCCTCCATCGCTTCTTTACTTTCACAGATACTCCTCTCTTCCTGTTGGTCTCAAGAGCCTCTGGTGGATTCTAACATCTCCCCAGAGAGGCTGTCTGCATGCCTGCCGTTGCTCTTCTATGGCATGTTAAAAGCACTTTTATTTCCTAAAGGCTGTTCTAAAGATGCAGAGGCCTCAGGAGAGGAAGAAGAAGCGGGAGGACAGGGTTGAACAGCTATTAAAGGGTGTATACCTGCCTTTTTTAGCTCCTTCTCTCACATGTCCAGCTTAGGGAGTCTTGCTGTTTTCCATCCTGCAGCTGTTTGACCCACACATGTACAGACACACTAACTAAAAAAGAGAGACAGAAATTGGTTTCTTTCTCTCCCAAACACTACATGTTAGCAAAAGTTGGTGTGTAATCGCATAAGCAGTGGATGTTTTCAGCACCCTGGAGCATTGCCTGGCTAATTAGACCCCATTGTTTTAAAGTGCCTTTAAAAGCTTTCTTGTTTTTCAAAGCTCCATGTGTTTTTTTATTCATGCAAAAGGATGTTTTGTGTTTACCACAGCATCCTAATGCATTTAACTGCTCCCAAAAGAGGGTTCTATAAAAAGGATATCATATGATTCCAGAGCAAGTGATATTGTCGTCTTGATGTGGTGCTGTTGACAGCTCAGGAAAAAAGTGTTGCATGTCAGTTTTGAGTCACAACAGTAGTCTTTTCCAAAACAAGTGCAAGAACAAGTGAAGAGAATCAGAATGTTTTATTTATTCATGTTGAGATGTTAAACAATTCCACTTTGTAAACAAAAATATTTCTCACAAGGCAACAATCTCTGCTGCTCTTTCTGTAGCCCAGTCCATTAATGACAGATTTTCCAGCCAGTGCTAATAGCAGATAGCCAGACAGGAACCACAAGCTGAGTCCATATTGATGTAACAACTGAAAATGTATGCTGCATTACCTTTGTACTGGCTTAATGTGCACAAATTTAACTGAAAATCCTTCCATTTTTCTTTTTGCATTTCTTTACTATTTCTAAGGATTTGTCACATGATGCTCATATACACAACCTCCACCATATCTCTCTTGCTCTGACAAGTTTTTATAGTAAATGATGAGGAATCAAGAATGCAAAGGGATACGATGAACTAAATCAGTGTTTTTTTCCCTTGTTCTCTCACAGAGGAGGAGCTGCTCATGTTTGATCTCCAGAGCCTTGCAACTTTGGCTACAGCCCGTGCTTTGGAATTGGGATCCCAAGAAGTTAGCAGTATGGGCTCAGGGCGACACTTCCCAGCTCGCAGGATCCTCAATTTACGTCGAAAGTGCAGCTGGGCACCTCGCAATGAGCCAGTAAGACACAACTATGGAGACTATTGTGACTTTTTATCAAAATAGATAAATGTGTTGCATAGTGAAAACAATATTTTGCTTGCAATGTTATAGTTTTTTTTTTCTTTTTTCTTTATATGAGCTTGATGACTTTCTCATTTTGTGTACTTTAGGTGTGCCCAGCCAAAGTTAGCATGGAAACAATGGATGGTCCTGAGCTTGCAATGCGTGTAAAGTTGGCTGAGATACAGCGTCACTACAAAGAGAAGCAAAAGGAGCTCGTCAAACTTCAGAGGAAGCATGATCATCAGTGAGTATGACCTAACCCTCCTTTACTGCTAAACTGGAAGGTTTTTCATTGTTTAATGTCCAAACTAATAAAAACATGATGTAATATATTCCTTTAAGTATGTTACTGGTACTGCCCTTTTAAGTTCAGATAAATGTATTTTTATTTACTTCTTTTGTCTTCTTGTGTGTTTACATCTTCTTGTGCATGCAGGAAGGAGGAAACTCCCCGCAGCCCAGCACGGCGAGGGCCAGGTCGGCCGAGGAAGCGGAAACCCACCCTCAGCACAGGTCCAGTGTCCTCAACTGAGGGCCAAAGAAAAGTCAAGTGAGTATCAGTCAGCTCATCTCCGCTAGCTGGCCCTTGTCCAGTCCTGCATGATAAGCCCCTGTGTACCACTGGGATACAAGGACTGCTTCTAATTGGCAAAAAACAGGAAATGGGAAAACCAATGTACCATTCTAGAAAGATTACTTGAACTCTTTCTAACCTAATAATGCTGGTGTTAATAGTCTGATAGGATACTCTGTGTCAGCTGTGTCTGCTGGTATTTAAGCATGATTTATAGACTACGTATGACTATAAACCCTTTCATTGCCTTTTAATTTTAGCTAAAAATGTCAGTGGCAACACTTTAGTTCATTGTGAGTTTTACTGAACTTGGTTTTGGGGGAGCTGAAGGCTGAATCAAAAGCACCCAGTGTTGTTAAAGTACAATAATTTTCCTGTGCTCTGCAGCAGGACATTTTTGTCATTGTGGCTCCATAGGTTCAGCAGGAGTCCAAAGGTTATCAAAGGATAACTAAGAGCAGGGTGTCAAACTCAAGTACAAATTGGGCCAAAATTTTAAACTCGGACAAAGTCGCGGGCCAACATTGATATTTGTTGAAAAAATCTTGAACGTTTTCATATTTAGTTAAACAAGTTATGCTTAAACACTTAATATGGAACAAGCATAGCTTAATACTATACAATATATAATGTAATATTGCACACATGCAAAATCTAATTTCTAATAAAAAACACATTAAAGGCATTCATTTCTTAAGTAAAATTAAAAATTGTATGCATTTTTTGCAGCATTCTGATTTAAAATTCAAGAGTAACCTTTTTCCACAGGCCAATAATAAATTTAAAACTAAAATAATAATAAACCAATCAACTAATTATCATATCCTTCAATGAATGGGCAACCATTCAAGCCCATGCCTTGGAGTAGCAAGAAAACGTTAATTATAGCTCAGTTTGCTTCACACTGATCTACTCTGATGTGTCCAAGCTAGATACCTGAATCTCTTCCTGGATGCTAGTTCATCAATGTCTGGGTTCAGGCTCGAAGCTGAGGAAGTCCTCAGGATTGAGCCAAGGTGCACATCAGTCAGACGTTATGATCAGTGAGATGTAATGATTACAGTCAACAAAGGTGAGGGTCCTGTCCTGATTGACATGCCAAAACACCAGCTGAGCATTCTTTGATTTGTTGTATTAACAGTACATGTGCTGTACAAGACCAGTTGGCCAGCTCTAGTAGTCATTTGGTAATGCCTTGCGCCCCAAATATAATTACACTGCGGGCCAAATTTGGCCAACGGGCCAGAGTTTGACAGAGAGTCAAAGCAATCAAAGATCTACTTACAGATGCAGCTAACTTCTGTGTATATTTTAAAGGGAAAAAAAATATTAGTGAAGAAAAGGACAAGAACAGAGACTGAAAGACATTCAAAACCAAGGTTCTGTAGCTCTTTCTTTCCTTTAATGTGCTTTTTGGAAAGCAGTAGCACTGCCATTTGCTTGTGAGGACTGATAAACCAAAGGGATCTTGGGGATAAAGGTTTACTTTCAGGCTTCAATTAACCTTGTCATCAGGGTTCAAAGGGGCTTAGGAAACGACATGTCACCTTCCGGCATTTCCTTTTTCTCCATCTTCTTTTCTCATTGTGGTTTCTGGGCAACAGTTCGCTGTGTTCCCAGCTGCCCAGCTGCCCCTCTGCGATGTCACCTCCACTCTGTTTCCACCCGTGTATGCCTGCCCCCTCGCCAGGCCAGCACTGATCGGAGAGGGGATGCTGATGCTGGGTGACAATGACACCCATATGAAAGGGTAACAGGCCAGGTCCCTGCAGTAAAGTTCAGTGGATAGGAGGTGATGTGATGCTTGTGCAGGCCACAGTTGAGCAAATAACGATTGTGTTTGTCTTGTGTTCAAAACTTTTATTGTTCATCTTCCCCGAAGCAGTCATGCAAGGTGTTCACTCTTTTATTTGTACAAGAGATACGCCTCAGAATAAGAAATAGGGAAGCAGACAAGGGACTGATTAGCCCCACGTTGTGCAGCGTGGCAGGGTTCTATAAAACCACATACTGCACCTGTCACTCATGCTGATACATGACGCCGACACTTATGCGCAGATGGAGGTTAGCAACAGACAGCCCAACCATTTAGCATCTCTAGCTTTACTTATTTTGCTTGAGCCACCAGGATCTTGTGGCAGCGTCTTTGAGAGATGCATTCGAGCTCCTCTGCAATTACATATGGATGCAGCTACGAGCGCGTTGGCACTGTTTGTTTTTCTGCATGCCTCTTATTCCTACGAGCACTGAAGTCCTTTGTAGTGGTGCTATGATTTTTTGCGGGGGGAAGGAGGGAATAGTGCTTGCCAGCAAACCCTACTAATCAATTCTGTTTAATTAGTCACTGTGCGCTCAACCCCAGCAGCCCCCCCACAGAGGGGAGGGACTCTGTCACTATGCGTTTGTCAGCGGCGGAAGGGAAGCCGCGGCAGGATCTGCCTCAGAGGGACAGCTCACACTTCACTGGCACCTCTGTCACTCAGTCTGTCAGTGTGTAGACAGTCCCACTGCATGATGGTCGCCTTCATTTTTTTTGTGTGTGTGCACGTGTGTGTTAAAGGTGCATGGTGGCATATACTGGCTATGAGATTATGAGTGCTACACACCGTACGCCCTCGACATTCACATACTTTGTTCCAGCACTGAAAATTCAAACATAAACATTTAAGCAAATGCGCATTCGATCCGAAGAATATGTGGTTGTGGCGGCATATGTGGAGCAATATTTAGATAAAGAACAAACACAATTTGAAACATGCAGCATGTATCTACTTCACAAACTCTGCTTGCTCTGTATATGTGACTGATTTCCTTGGTTATGCGCACATGAAGAGAGTGGGAGTTAATCTTTTGTTTGAGCGTGGCCTGGCTCACGTCAGTGTGGTCTACGGGCAAGCTTCCAGAGGGAAATTCAAGGGCGTTTGGAGTGGTTGGCCTGTGATGCTGCTCAGTGTAGGGGAAAGAGTGTGCCACAGTGATATGAAAAACCAACTTGGGGAGAAAACAATACAGCTGAATACAAATGCAATGCCTTCAAAACATTCACAGTATCCTTCAAAGCGATGCAGAACATCTCAGGCTGCAAACACACTCCCTTAATAAGGCATTAATGCCTCTTATAACACTGCCCTCACACAGTCCCAGGCTTCTTTTTCCCAATCCCAATTTTTCAAGTATGTGGCTCAGACACTGAGCCCTCCTTGTCCTTTTTTTGTCACTATGTTCACCAGACAGAAAAAGGAAAGTTATTAGATCCCACAGAGAGGTGACTCAACTCTGTTTTTCTTCTATGATGTCCTATTCCCACCTTGTCTTTCAAACCACCACCATTCTTCGCTGATAAATGTCCTTCTCTTGTTTTGACTGGCAGGTCGATGGGGGCGGGGCTTGGTTTGTCACCCGAGGACATCGGAGGGGGCGGAGGCAGTCAGAGAAGGAAGAAGAGGCTGTCCAGTCGAGGCTTTGAGCGACTCAGCAGCACACAGGTCAGGGTCCCCTTGTCCTGTTCTCTTTTGTCCTGCAACATGAAATGAAAAAAGCTGCTCTCTGTTTCTTTCCATTTGATATATTCCTCTATTGCACACTATTTTTAATTAGGTGCTACCCTTAGGAGTCAAATCCTCTGCTCTCCACATTAATATCTTTTTCATTGGGGCTTCTACTGTTCCTTTTTCTTCTCTGTGTGTGTGCAAATGAGGGCCCCCTTCCTCTGACATTCTGAAGCTTTTGTGGCTGCTGTAACCGGGTGCGTAACCGGCTTTTTTTCTTGCTCTCTCATCTCTCTCTGTTGCAGCAGATAAAAGTACAGGGCTGCAGAAAAAGCAGTCTTCACAGCGTGCTCAGCTCCAAGCTGGCTGGTGATGTGGCACAGCTCAAACAGAAGGCCCAGGTTAAAAAGAATCTCTCAGGAACAGGCTCTAGAGACAAGGAAGTTTCCCCCTGCAACTCCAACTCCAAGCATGGGCACAGGGGCCAGGGAACAGTCAAAGCTGAGTCCTGGCGTGAGTCTGGAGGACAAAGCGATACAGGTAGATACTGGCAATTTATGTACCGATTATCCTCACGCGTTGTAGCATATTGATTCACACTGGTGAAAGTTCCAGGAAATTTTTTTTAAATTTTGTTTGGTTTTGCCAACTTCTCAGCAGCCAGTGTGGACAGTGTCCCCCAAGAAAGCTGGGGTGGTCCAGTGCGTCGTGGATGTAAGAAAGGATCCACCACCCTTGCACAGGGTTCCTCCCACCTGAGCCATTTAAGAGGAAAATTTGCCCGTGGCCAAAGACAAGAAAAAATGGAGGAGGGAGAGAGCTCTTCTGCAGAGAGTGACTCCTCTGATCAAGGTGAGGCAGTGACAACAGATTTGAATATAATACAGTTATAAGAAATGAAACTGCCCGTGTATAAAAAGAACTGGGGTGCCCTTTCATTATGGTATCATGACTCATTTCCCCCATTCACATCGCAGCTTTGCAATGCAGCTCCTCCATTCAAAGATGTGAGGGGCTGAAGCTTCAAAATGAGACACATTTACAAATTTTAGAGTCTCCAGTGGTGGAGGAGGGGAAAGGATTTCTAAGTTGGAAACGGAATGCACAGAGGAATAAGTTCACAAAATGAAAAGCGCCTCTGGTCATTGTTCAGGATATTGACCTTTGAGCTTAAAGATTACCAATTTCCATGTGTTCCTGCTGACTTCTGGGTTCCCTGTTTTACAAAGTGAAGTAAACTAGAGATACGGTATATAATTGGCTCATTATAATATGTCCGCTCATACAACAGCCACATTCTTTTTGCTTTCTTGATGGCTAAAGAGATGATACAGAATAAAATGCTACAGAAAACAAATCTATCAGTTTTGTGGTACATGAAGAGCACTTTACATGTTTTGGAGAAAAAAAATAAAGAATCAAACCCAGATATACATAAACAATCAGAGGACTGATTTAGGTTTCCCTCGACAAAGGACCTTAAAATTCAGCTCTCGTTTTCTTAACTTGTAAATCACTGTAAAACCAACCAGAAGAGAGTGAAAAGGTGTTGATGAATGTCTTGTAACAGACTGGCGTGTTCATGGACATCTGACACCTCGGTGATTGGCCTTGTTGGCTGACCTGGGTTAGACGTGCAGCCACAGCTGTGGACACTTGGCTGTGAGAGGCTTTGACAGCCCTGGAGACTCACAGACTGGGTCAAAGAGCTGCAGTGGCAAATACACACAAAAACTCACTCTGACGCTCCCAAGCACACTAGCTCACAGTAACATGTGGGTTCACACCAGGAAATACCACTGAGGCAAAGCACTTCATAGATCATCTCTATGAACCGTTAAACGCTTTACTTAAATGATAATGAGGTGCCTGGGAAATGAATGAGAGTAAGTTAAAGAACTTTACTTGTTAGTAATAACTAGAGATGTTTGATAAGCATGAAAAAATTACAAGAAAGTACCTAATGTATGCTGTATTGCTTGCTATCACCATTAGAAGATGAAGAAGAAGAAGGAAGTTATGAGACTGATGAAGGCCGAGATTACAGAACCCGACTCCCCAGAGACATCACTTCTTGCTCCTCCATGACAGGCCCCAGTCCCTCATCTGTCGTTAAACTGGAGGCCAACCAGAAAGCCAGAAACAAAAAGCAGAGACAGGAGCTTTATGGTGAGACTGCCCTTTGAGACAATTTATAAGTCAACAAAACTGCCTCACATCTTCATGGGAAGCATCTGTTTTGTGCTTTTCTCCTTTCTTGTTTGCTTTAAATCTGTTTTTTAACTGAACCACACAGGCTGTCAGAGTCTGTCTGGAGCAGAGGGGGAAGTCAAAGTACGGAAGAAGCCCACCTGTAGGCTGAGCATGGCCACTGCAGTCAAAAACCACCAAGACCAACGGCCCGAGGGAGTTAGAAGAACATGTGGACCTAGACCTAAGGAACCCCGGTGGGGCAGCCTTGGGACAAGAGGCAGTCGCTACAGGAGGAGCATGGGACTGGTCACGTTCCCGACCACCAGTGAGAGGTTGAAAAGGGCGACACGCAAGAACACCATGCTGAGAGGAGCAATCAATAAGGTAGTAATAGTTTGCTATTACTGTCAATCAAACTAAAATGAAAACATTACTTTCACTTACATTTTCTTCTGCAACAAAACTGAACAATTTAACAAAAACCAAAATACCATTTTAGTTCTCAAATGAGGATTTTTTTTTTCTAAATCAGTTGTATACACACTCTGCTCTGTCTGCACATTCCATTCCATTAATTCTTGTATTTACATGCACACTATGTGTTTTATTCACCACTCACCTTGTCCATTTCCATGTTGGCTTTAATAGAGAAGACACTGCTGGTCAGTCGGAACCCCGACTTTACAGGATGAGGAGGGAGGCAGGGGACGAAGGAGCAAGGACCAACAGGTAACAGTCACTTGCAAACCACCAAACAGAATCTGCATTAACATATTTTGCAACCTCCAGCTGGTTAACCTCACAGCAGAAAAGAAGGGGGTGAAGTAAGAGGGATGTTAGTGTGTTTTTTTTTTTTTTTTTAAATGGCTACAAACAGATGATGGTGAAGGCTGTAAATTGCAAGTTTGACTTGTATGCTTAAGAGTTCATCATTTATCACACTTTCTGGCTCTGCATTTGTGCTTGATTCAACCTCACATCTATTTATTTTTCTGTCCATCCCCTGTGCTCCAGTCAAAGGGACGAGCAGTGAGTCGTCTACTGGAGAGTTTTGCAGCTGATGAGGGCTTTCAAATGGATGGTAGCAGCTTTTCAGAAGAGGAGGAGGAAAGCAGGCATTCATGCAACAAGAAAAGCTCTGATGGTAAAAAGAAATAAAACATAAAATATCCTTTTTTCCCGAACTTAAGCAGCTGAATGTTTGATAATGTTTAAGACTTGAATTGGCATCTGCTCTTTCTCATTCAGTCCCTAACTGTGTCCTGACCAAAGAACTCCTAACTGATGGACTGAAGGTGCTGATCTCGAAGGAGGATGAGCTTCTATATGCTGCCAGGGTCCACACCCTGGAGATCCCAGACATGTAAGTGAACAATGAAAGTGTTCTTGCAATTAATTTGAAGGAGTTTAGTTATTAAGAAGGTTGTTATGCTCAAACACAAGCAAAACACTTTTAACATTTTCTTGCTGTGTTGAATGCTGTAAATCTTGTGCAACACTGCCATTTCAGTGCAGAAGTTGAAACATAGTGATGAATTATCCTGGACGTGAATGCATCCTTTCAAATAATAATGCAAACAAGCTCTCTTAAGGTCAATCAGAACATTTTTTGTTGTTTTTTTAATCACAGGACTAGCTGTAATTTGGATCTTCCTTCATATATTTCTGCCTTACATAACAAACTGTACGTTATCCCATGCCAAACTCGGCATGTCAATATCCTTTCTCTGGCTTAGGTAGAAAGAAATGCTATAACAATAGCAGAGTGGGAGTAACGTATGACATGAGAGCCAAGCAATCATAATACAAGCCTCTGAAAATAACCTCATCTTTTTTCTCTCCCTGCTATGCTTTTTCCTCTAGCTTTAACATTGTTATTGAAGGTGAAAGAGGAAACCGACCAAGAATCTATTCATTGGAGCAACTGCTACAGGAGGCTGTAAGTTTACCTCACTGCACTGAAAATGTTTCTCACAAGAAAAGACTTCTCCTGTTTGATCATGTCGCTTATATTCTCTCAAACCATTCTAAACATCCTCCGTCTAGCTCTACTAGTCCCATCACACTTTCCCTTGCTGTCTCTTTGGGTCATTGAGGCCACATAAACAGATGGGCAGGATCTTTAGGTTTATGTGTGTGAATAACTGTGAATGTCTGTTAAAACAAGCTTTGGGTGGGATAATCCCACCAACACCTGGATCCATTCATGTTTTGGATTTGAAACAAGAGATGACGTGAACATTACATCTTTTTTTTCTGCCAAAGTAACCAAGCTGTTGAAAGACTCAAATTACATATACAGTGTTAGAAGACCGGGGGGGGGGAGATGCAGCAGTGTTGGGTTATTGAGCCACTATAATACATATGTACTTAGCAATAAACATCAGTGTTTACCACAAGTGAGAGACATTGTTGAATGAAATCATGCCGGTCTCTGACCACTCGGTGACCCAAAGCTATGGTGTCATACCCGCATGTCCTCCAACTGTTGTAATGCATTTTCATTATTGCAAAACAGGACACAGGACATTATGTTTGCACACACTGAAGTGTCCAAACACGAGGGGCCTAAAGGAGCAGAGCAAAGTTTAACAGGCATGTTTGCACTGAGCTTCACTTTCTTCAGCTGTAACTCTTAAAGGGCTGAAAGGGGGGAATGAGAAGTTGTTTAGAGATCACGGACTTCATTATTGACTGGCTCTGTATTCATATTTTACAAGCAGATTTAAAGGATAAAGTAGTGACTTGTTTAATGTCATTGCAATTGGGAGCATTTCAGAACTCAAAACAAATTTCCGAGGAGATATGAGTGAATTATCTGATGTAATGGTGAGGTGCAGCCATGAGGAATTTCAAGCTTTGAATGGTCTCAATTAGAGGATAAAATATCTGGCAAATATTTTGAGGAAACTTGAAACATTTTGCTTTGTTCATATTTCTAGAAACATATGTTTAAAGTTAACAGAAATTAACATACAGCGAGTTCACACGGATTCAATAATTCCTCTTACAATGAACTTACTCTTTAAGAATGCTTATGAAGACTCAGGTTTTATTTATGAATTAATTATATCACACGTACAATATAATGTACAGTACCTGTTAAAAGTTTGAACACACACCAAGTATTTGGAAAAGAAGAAGCTCAATTGCTTCAGTTTTTAGTTTGGGGCCTACTTTGGCCTATTTCTTTTTAATGGGTGGTAGGTTTGGACTGCAGGCAGGCTGGTTTAGCCCTCAAGACTCTTCTGTTGTAACACATGTAGACTATTATTTTGCGCTGTCTTGCTAAAAGTTATCCCTTTCCTGATAATGATGTCAATACATGACGGCATATGTTGCTCTGATAGCTGTTCATACTGCTGTAGGATTGTTTTCACATGTGTACAAGGTACCTGTTGTGTACAGCAACTTTGGCTAACTGTGGTTGTTTTAAATGTGCTTGATAATGAATAGAAGCAGCATTTCTGGATCTTACATACTCTTACATACGTTGCATTCTGTTTTTCAATTTCCATTTGTGGATGCAGTTTTAAGATATATTCCTTAGCTCGTGTCTTGTCTTTTTTTCTTAAAGCAAAAACATACAATTTCAAAATTTCAAAATTTGATCTTCTGTCTGTTTACTTGGTATTTAAGAGATTTAATTATTTTTTTCTTTCAAAACTGTGTTGATCATCTTGCTGTTGTTTTTATTAACTGCACTAAACTGACCGCTAATTTCCTATGCTCATCAATCTGAGCTTGCACGTGTGAAGTTTTTTTCTTTCCATTATTATTTCATAAAGCCTTTCACAGCAATGTTTCTAACTCTCCTGGCATTTCCACAGTAAGCACCTTGGCAACATTTCTCTTATATAAACACTCATCACATAGCAGCTGCTTCTAATTACACCATACTTCCACTTTAGCATCTTTAAATTCGCCCAAAAGCCATTTATTTGACTCTGACACCAATACCCTGATTTTCACTGATCCCCCTCTCCTATACACACTCTCACATCCACACCTCATCAATCAAAGGGTCCCTTGCCATGGCAACAGTAAATGAAAGCAACCTGA
Source organism: Leptatherina wallacei (assembly GCA_028567055.1). Classification (NCBI taxonomy): domain Eukaryota; kingdom Metazoa; phylum Chordata; class Actinopteri; order Atheriniformes; family Atherinidae; genus Leptatherina; species Leptatherina wallacei. The sequence continues at coordinate 14,228,279 of JAOXYM010000022.1, read as the reverse complement.
AAGAGCCCCCAGTGAGCGGCGGATGCTGGGGCTGCCTTCATTGTTGGAGGGAGGATCTGGCAACCTGCAATCACAAGCCCTCTATTCAGTCCCTCTTTAGTATTACTCAGCAAGTCAGGATTTACTGCATCATGGCTTCCGTTCTTTTCAGCTGTGACTGGCACATTGGCATGAGATAAGTGCCGCTTGGAAACGTGGCACAGTGACTGCCCATTCACAATGCTCCATTGCCCTCACACTGTGTGTGCGTGCATGTTTGTGTATCTGTGCATTGTGTGAAACCTGTAATGAATCTTAATTATGCTTTGGTCTGGCTCCCAGGTCCTCGATATACGTCCAGAGTCTGAGACTGTGCTCGGTGAAGGGACCAGGGTGTGTGCTTACTGGAGCGAGCGCTCACGCTGCTTATACCCAGGATATGTTCGCAGAGGTGAGACATCAAATACACATTCAGCTTCATGCACACAGAGTCACGGTTTAGCACAAATTACATTTCTGTGTCTTACAGGTGGTTCATCTGATGAGGGGAAGCAGGGCGGGGTGATGGTTGAGTTTGATGATGGAGACCGAGGGAAGATTTCCCTTCAAAACATCCGGCTCCTGCCTCCAGGATACCAGATTAGCTGTGGGTGCCTCCTCTCTACATGATGGGGAATTAAAGCTTTCATGTTGCAGAATACAGTTTCTCTTTAACTAAATGCTAAGAATGTTCTACAATTTGTCTTTAAGGTGGGGAGTCAGCTCCTGCCCTGCAGGTACCCAGTGGAACAGCAGCTAAGAGAAGTTCCAGCCTGGAGCAGGCCCCCATCAGTGACAGGCCCTCTGACAGACTCAGCTCCATCAACTCTCTATCCAACACCCAAAACCTTACAGTTATTAAAAGAAGACCAGGTAAGAATTAATCCATGGAGGGGGTAAAAAAGGAAAGAAAATCATCAAATGCAAATTTCCCATCAGCTATAAAGTCACATAAAAAAGAAAACATATTTTGTCGACTAACATAATCTAATGCATTATTTATGTGCTTATTTTTTTGGGACAAATCTTCATCTTTTTAAACATTTTCAAGGAACAGACAAAAAAAACTTGCTATAATAATGAAATACACGCCTTGTTTTCTAATACTGTGTCTGGATTATGCAAGTGGGGGAAGAAAAAAGAAAAGGAAGTTGTATTGTAATGTTCTTTTCTGCATCTTAGGGAGACCAAAAGGCTCTGGGAAAAAGCAAAAGCAACAGCAGGCTGAAAATCCTCCACCTTTCCTGGGTTGGAGTGCACAAGCTAACACCCGGAAGAGAACATCTGAAAATCTGTTTCAGTTCAATGGGTCACCCAGGAAGGCCATAAGAGGAAAGGAGGATGCCTTGTTCTCCTTGCCTCAGACCCAGCCGCTGACCTCCCTCCCAACCAAAGGCCTTTTCAGCAGCAGCTCCTTTGAGGTGGACTCCTTTAGAAGCATTGCAAATGGCTATTCTTCCTTCTGTACTCAATCCACAGGAACAAGTTCAGGTTTATCTCTGGGTGCCAGAAGTGGGCTATACAGCGAGAAGCGCAGGCAAGATGAGCTGGTTACGCCAAGGAGTAGGAAGTCTGGACAAGAGTTCCTGGTCAAATTAGATCATGAAGGAGTGACCTCCCCCAAGACGAAGAACAGCAAGGCTCTGCTTCAGCGGGGCGGATCTTCCAATGTGAGCGGTATGCCCAGGTCAGAGGCATACTCTCACCCAATCCTGCTGGTTAAAGACAATAAAAAAGGTGGTGCCTCTCGGGTGGAGCTTCTCCTGAAGGGAGCCACACAACAAAGAAAGCCTGGCCCTTCTCTGCGACTAGAGGAATATGGAGACTTGGGCTTTAGCTCTCACAGAGAGTGTCACAGTTCCTATTCGGATCTGGATGATGAAGAGGAAGAGGAAGAGAGGAGGCGGGCTGCACTGGCTGCAGCCACAGGAGGACTCAGAACGGCTGGCCGTTTTCTTTCTCGTCTTTCTGTCTCCTCCTCCTCTTCTGGTTCTTCAAGCTCCTCCTCTTCAGGCTCTCTCTCAAGCTCTAGCCTGTGTTCATCTGACAATGATTCATCTTACAGCTCAGAGGATGAGGACAGTTCAGCACTGATGCTGCAGAGTTGTCTGTCCTCCCACCAGGGGCTTTTACAACCGTCTGAACCTTCTACTTCCTCAAGGCCTCGACAGCACTCTTTTGTTGCCAAAGCTGTGGCTGTTTCCAATGCCAAAGGAGGCCCTCCTGACCTGATCTCCAACAGCAAGTCCTTGAAGAGAAAAGAATGCATGACCTCCACCTCTAAGCTAACGAAGGAATTTGTGAAGAAACCTAGAATGCTTTCAGATGAAACTTCATTTATTCCAAGGCCCAAGTTGTCTGCTTTTCTGGCAGGCCGACAAATGTGGAGATGGTCAGGGAACCCTACACAGGTGAGAACAGTTCATCCACTTTTTTATCCAAACATCAGTTTAACTTGTAAAGATTTACCTCCTTTTCTTTTTCATCACTTCATTAAACCTAAAAAACTCTAGGTTTAGAAATGTCAATATAATCATTATGAATTTTTTTCTTTTTACCACAGAGGCGAGGTCTCAAGGGTAAGGCACGGAAGCTTTTCTACAAGGCCATTGTACGAGGCAGAGACACAGTGAAAGTTGGAGATTGTGCTGTATTTCTCTCAGCTGGACGGCCTAACCTCCCATATGTAGGTCAAATTGAGAATTTCTGGGAATCCTGGACTTCCAGAATGGTAGTCAAAGTCAAATGGTTTTACCATCCTGAGGAGACCAAACTTGGAAAGAGGCATCGAGATGGGAAGGTAAGCTGTGATGTTACAGAGAATTCTTTACAAAATCTGGAACTTTTCAAACATGATTCTTGATGTATTTGATGAATATTATAATGCAGCTAACTTTGTCTGTTATCCATTCAGCATGCCCTTTACCAGTCGTGTCATGAGGATGAGAATGATGTCCAGACAATCTCTCATAAGTGCCAGGTGGTGAGCAGGGAGGAGTATGAGTGTCTGACTCGTAATCAGAAGCCAAGCAGTACTTTCCCTGACCTCTACTACCTGGCAGGGACTTATGATCCCACCACTGGTCAGCTGGTCACTTCTGAAGGGGTCTCCATCATATGTTGAACCTCCATAAGGACACTACTGGAGGACTTCTTTGGAAGAAAGTTCACTACTTCAACCATGAGACCAATCAGCCTTGGAAATAGATAAATATTCTGTGGTTGAGCCTCAAGGACCCATGGAATTAATATCGGCACGAAAGCAGGGCTGTCCGAGATTACACACTGGAGTATGTTGGCATCTAAATCCTTGTGGAAGTGAAGCAGATGTCCATAACTAGTTGATCCTGTCATGGATAGGAGCAGAAGGTTTGGGTCTTCCTGGGCATTGCAGAATTTAAAAAAAGTGGTGTTTGAAATGTCTAATTAATCCCTTTTTTATAAGATCTGTGATTGACAGCTTCACAACTGGTTTTAAGACTCATTCTTCCAGCTCCTATCAAACACCATAGAAGAAGAGCTGAGATTGCATTGGACTGTGCAAATTAACACGAGGCTCAATTTTCACCGTGGACCAATTCTTTAAAAGATAGCCTTATCTGAGCGAATGGAAATAAACAGTGCATCATGGGGCTCTCTCTACGCCTTTTCATTCCAGGGAAGTTGAAAATATGTAAAGGGTATAAAGTTAAAGTTGTCTGTAAATATTTTGAATTTTTTTTCCCCAATCAAGCCATACACTTCAGTACCTCTTGCCTGTCTTAACTGTTCAGGTGTTCATTCTACAGTTTCAGTTATTGTATTGTTGTCTGTTGTCTATATGTACATAAAAGCTATTTTATATAGGAGTTTATTGTATATATGAGATGTATCTTTCCATGTTTGCAATTGATTTATTTTTATATGGGTGTAGACTACATTGCATTGTGTTGTTGTTTTGTTTGGTTTTACATTGCTTGGGATGGGGGGGGGGGTCAAGATTGGAGAGGTTAGTGTTGCACTGCATATGCCCTGCTGAGACAGACTGAGACAGACAGAGCACAGACAAAGAAGGATTTAGTCTATAACAGGAGAGAACTCACTTTCTGAGAGAGAGGGGTCATCCTGTTTAAAAAATGAATAAATAAATAGGTCAAGTGGCTTTTTGTAAAATTGTTCTGTTACTTCACATTTGTGTTGGCCTATTTTTATTTATGTATCTCTTGTCATCATTATCATCATCTTCATCGCAAAGCAGATCCCACTGGACTGCAGTCACGGGTCAAAATTACGTGAGTACCATTGTGACACCATATTTGTGTGTGATAGGTGTCCTGGCATCACTATAATCATGTCCACACAAATAAATTTAGAGCAAGACTGGGTCTTTTAATGAAAATGTGTTTATTGTGCATTGCATTCACCAGTGCATAGTTTAGCACATTATGGCCTACAAAATACCAAAGTGTCTTTAATATCTTTATTTCCTTTATTTAAAATTTATCAAGCACCTGTACTGAACTCAGATCAGAAATCACTGGTAACTTATAGAATATGAGTCCTCCACTATGTGCATATATATATTGGCTCTGCATTGTGACAATGATTTCTTGCACATGTACCAGCAGATTTGTTAAGTACTAAAATATGCACCAAAATGCCACCTGGAGATGTGACTATGAAGGTCAAGGTACTGACAAAATGAGATGTTGAGTACTGACAATTTATTGAAATGAATTATTTTAGTTTAATTTGCCATCTGTGTCTATTTTGTACAGTTAAAACATACTCGATGCTAACTGTGAAGGACAATCAGATTCACAAAGCAATGAACAGAGTAGGTTGACTCAATCTGAAAATGACTTAAGTTTATTTAATTTGTGCCAAGTACATTTTCTCTATTTTGTCTTGTTTGTTATGCAATCCTGTTTTTTTTTTTGTTTTTTTGTTCACAAAGTTTTATTTTGTTTGCCAACGTTTTATTTATTGTCAATGTTGCTGTTCCTTCATGCCAAGAGCGCTTTATGAGAATGTGACATTGTTTTTCTTGGTGTGATGTCGCATTTGCATTTCTTAAATAAAACTGGTCTTGTAGAGGCCATCTAGTGAAAAGAAATAAAGCAACACTGGAGTCTTCTCATCCACAAACCTCTGTGAGTTAATTCTGTCCCTCTCATCTTGTCATGCCCATCATCTTACCTCAACTTCCATTTTGCCATCATTATTCATTATTCTTTTGCACATTTACTGTTTTTAATCCTTTAATCAAAAATTAAAGGGATATTTTCCTTTTAAGATGGAAATAAGGAAATTTGTTTAAAAAAAAGGTATCGCTATCACCAATTGTGGTGATATAGATCCTGTGGTAGATATATATTCCTGTGATGACGGGGTTGAAGGAGACAGTCACTCTTCCCTGTAAGTTACAAAACAGAGTAGATAGACAGTGAAGCTTCATTAAAAACATTCCATTTTGAAGGCTGAATAAATCAAAATATGGTAGTCTTTATAATTATACAAAACATTTAAATAAACCTTGGAAAACCTGAAGTCCCCAAAGACTGAGAACAGATGAAATGCGCCAAACTGTTCCAAAATGTCCAAATTGGAGACCTTGTTGAACTGTCTGTGCTAAAGCCTGTCTAATTTTGTTCAGCTTCACTTTATCAGTTGTCCTTTGCAGAGATCATTTTCACATATTGTTCTATAATTGGATAGATGTTTAGATCTACAGCTGCATCGTTCCAAAGAGAAATTCATATTCATCCTGAAAGTGTTTTTTTTTCTTTTTCCAATGAGCCTGAAACTTTTTAGTTTGTACTGTGTAACCCTAACCCTCTTTATTCTTCACCTATAACACGTACTGATTTTTACACATCTAAACAAATTTCCCGCTCCCTCTACTATGATTCCAAAAGTATTCAAATAGACCTTTAACCAAAGTTTAAAGTTACAATGACAAATTTACCAATTCCTCCAAATCTCTCTTTTTTTTTTTTTTACACCTGTCTTGTCCAGCATTGTAGCAAGCAGAACGATTGTCTGGCTGCTGTTTTGTGCTGAGCAAATTTACTTTGTCAAGTAGAGCTTTATATGTATAAAGTCCCTCTTGA
>JAOXYM010000022.1:14208659-14222069 GCA_028567055.1 Leptatherina wallacei | reverse complement strand
ACCCACAGCCAGACCCACCCATATACCCACACCTCCCCTCGCCTCCCCTCCGCTCTCTCACCCTTCACCGACATCAACACCCACACTTCATACCTTCATCTTTCATGTCCCGTTTGGGGGCACAACCCCGGGCAGGCAAGTGAAAACTCCCTGAGCCGGGGAACCCAACACCACATCCCACCCCCCACAGCAGTAACCCCCCCAGAGCCAACCCCCAGCCTCCCCCCCAGGGACCAGGGCTGCCCCCCCGCAGCCCCTACCCCGCCCCGGGGTCACCCACGGAAACAGGGGCGCTAGAGGACCCCCTCGCCCTCGCCTCCCCCACTGATGAAGGAATGTAATAGTGTGCCATTGGGATTAAATTGCATTAAAATTGAGGGGCAGTAACCACACCGTGCTGGGGGTGAGGCCACCTGAGCAGCCACACCCACCTAACCCTGCATGGCCCGACCCCCAAGAAGTGTTTGTGTGTTGTAAATGTTCTTTGTGTTTTGGTGACTAAGTGGAATTAAAAACTAAGAGGCGGGTTGCCGCCGACAGGGCCACTATGATGCCCCACCCCATCCAGCACAACGTGCACGCCTCCTACAACCCAACCTGTGTGTGTAGTGGAGAGCGGGGGAGGGGAGGGGAGGGGAGGGGTCAGAAGCTGTAAGACCAGAGGGAAGTAGACCTTCCCCCAGAAGGTGAGCCACTGGTGGCAGAAGGCGCCCCCGCTTCCCCGGGCAGGCCCAGAGCAGCCACCACAACGGCCCAGGCACCCAGCGACAGCACCCAGGCAGCCACCCCCGGCCCAAGTGGGCAGTCCACCACTACTGGTAGGGGGCGAGATGCGGCAGGGCAACCCAAGGCCCACGCCTCCAGATCCAGCCAGGGCTTGGCTCCCCCCGCATTTTGGATTCATGAATTCATTTTTGCAAAGCACCACAAAGCCCGTTTTGTGTTCAATTCTTTTTATTTATTTATCTAAATCCTTAAAGCGTCTCTGACTAAAGTAAGTTTATGCTCCTTAGTAAATAGAGGCAGATCTGTCACAGCATCCAATAAAGCCGACTGGGTTTATCTACCAGTTCTGTCAATATAAAATCAACTTATTCAGAGGCGGATGTGAACTTTGGTGATTCATGATAACATATCTGGTGGAAGAAAACCATGTGATACACCCAGAAAGCATTTTGGGCATTCAGTATGTATCTGTTTCAATCATTGTAAATGTATAATTTCTTAATTTGTGTAGCAATTTTTAGGAATAAATATATGGGAACAAATTTTTTTATAAACAATGTATGAATACATAAAACAAATGAAAGTTTTCATTTTAAATCAAAAACTTGTTTTTGACCAAATTAAAGGACTTAAACATTTTTCATATCACTTGAATGAAAAGCAAAGAAGGGTGCTCTCTAGTGGAATACAAAGCATGCTGCATCATATGAAATGAGCATGCAGACTGAAACAGCATTTTCCTCAAATTTGCATTCAAAAACAAAGCCTTGCAGCGTTATTTTTTTATTAGAGCACAAAATGCCAGAGGCAACATGTACCCTTCTCCTGTCAGTGCCTGGAGCAGCAGGTATATTGCTCTATCCACCCACACCATCCATAACCTACAGCATCTGTCCGTTTGCATATATGCTCATCAGCTTTGACAAAGCAAATTTTACCAACCTGAATCAGTGGAATAACCACTGGCTAGGCCTGAAGGTGACACAATATGGGTCATTGACCTTTCTCTTCAGGCCCAGGGGTCTTTTTGTCCTGCATGCAGCCGCAGCGCCGCCAGCCCTCCCCCCACTGCCCAGGCAGGGGCTAATGGGCACATCAGTCATCTCCAGCAGTGGCCCAGTGAACACAAACAGTTCTGTTTACCACCACAACCTTTTGTGTTGACTATGGCTACTGCCCCATGTCGGAGCCATGGCCCTTTTTGCGTCAGTAGCATGGGGGTAAGAGGGACTCTTCACTACTACAGTTGAGGACGAGGTTAAAAGTGCATGAGTGTTAAGGTTAATATGCCTAGAAATGATTCTGTCTTATTACCCTTTACACGGAATAAGACACATCAGGGAACTAATAAAGTAATTCTGAGCCAAAATACAAAAGCCAAGTTTCTGAAGAAAATAAGGTCACTGATTAATGTGAATTTAACAAAGTTGTCAGTTTTCCCATCAGGCCACATTTTAAAATGTCTACTGTGGGTGCTGTTACCTCTCTCTTGACAGACAAGTCTGCCTGCCTCACATTTCAGTGCCTGTCAGTGGTTCAGCTTGGTCAGCATCCAGACTGTGTTCCACAGTGTCAACAGGAGGAATGCTTTCCTGCACAAATATCTACACCTCATAAATGTCTCACCCTCTGCTTGACCCTATCTGGCCCCTGACTGGCAAGGGGTTGAAGAGGGGACAGACTGCCTGATGTGTGTGGGTGTGTGCGTGTCTGCGAGTGTGAAGCAGAAGGGTGGAGGTGAGGTCTTGGGTTTTAAAAAGGTGCTGGGAGAATAGAGCAGGACAAACAGATACTTCAGGTCCTGACTGCCTCTTTTTAAAGGGCCCTTAAGTTCTGATCATTCTTCTTTAGTATTATCAAGTCACAGCCACTGCAAATAATCCCCACCATGGCAAATATTAAAGTAACTCACAAATTTCAAGTTATCCTGCATGATGAGAACGAAAAGTGTATCCTGACATGAGAAGCAACTTAAGTAACCAATTTAGAATACATGTAAATAACCACAGATCAGTCTTTTAACCACGTTAAGTACAAGAGACCCCTAAAAGTTTAGCGTGTGTGTTTGTGTGTGTTAACAGCATGCAAACACCCCATAGGTGATTTAAATTATGGAACACCTGTTGGTTGAGAATTCCTTCATATATGCTGCACTAACACACACTCCCATGTTGCATGCACACATATGCCAGCACACAGTCAGCTCACTAACTGTGCAGTGTGTTGCTTGCTGTGGCTCAGATCCAGCCATGCCGCCCCTAATCCATTTCTCTGTTGCTCATTATTAGTGGCTTGTAAAGATTCTGTATCAGCTATGCTAAAAGAGCTTTTCACAGTATTACACAGGATTACAATTGCTCCTCGCTACATATGTTGCACATAAACTCTGATGTAATATTGCCAACTTGTTTACATGGCAGCAACTAAATAACTAATGGATGACTCACTGTCAGGGCCTTCCCTCCTTTTGTTTGTGGGTTACAAAGCGCCCTTATATCTCAGAAACATTCCCATCTTGCCTTCTGTTGATTGACACAACAATGGAGTTTTCCAAACGTGTATGAGCAAAACTAAATTTAAAGTGAATGGTTTTAAATACAAATCTGACCTAAACTGCTCAATCACACCATGTTTATCCGGTAATCCCAGAATAAAGTATGATCAGGGTGTGGCAGCAGTTTTTAAACATCCATCTAAACACAAAAGATCTAGCCCCCCAGCCCCATTTTTTTTTGTTTTTTTTTGTTTACACATGATGGAAAAAGTTAAAGAAGATGAGGGCAGTTATACAATGAGCTAGCCTGTTTGTACAGTCAGAGGGGCTGGTTGTTCCTTGTCACTCCTAAACTGATCCCCACATTTAAATCTGGGGTTTTATCTAACGTTCATGAATATCTTCATATGTCTCTTTCATGGCATTATAAAGCGATACTGTTCCAGCAGCTGCAGTTGTGCTCTCACTGTCCACAGTACTCTTCTGACCTAACAATAGCAGGAAAAATTACAGCCTGTCGTAAAAAAAGGTCAGGCGCCTCCTCGTAGTACCCCATTTGTAAGTGTGGGACAGCTGGAAATACTCTATATCTCATAAATAATTATAATAATGATAAAAAAATGTTGGCCTTTTTCAGAGAGTTAGACAGGCAAGTTTAATTAATCAATTGTACTCAAAATCAAATAAGATTGTTAAAATTCAAAATTAGAAACTATTTTAAAGAAAGAAGGGGTGATGAGCTTTTATAATTACCCATCCATTCCAGATGAAAGTATACAGATCAGATGTGTGTATGGGAACTATGGTTGGTTCTTCCACAATACAATCCCCCATTTCTTTCCGAACCTTCCTGTGTAATGGTGTTTGTACATTCCTGTGTTGACAACCCTTCCATTTAGTTCTCTGGGGTGTTTACCCCCTTTCACAGTAGCAGAAAAGCAGCCTCCACCATCCCATTCTGTTTACATTGCTCTTCTCCTCTATTTACTCTGTGCTCCAGCACCCTGGCGCACCACACTCCAAACAGCTGTTCCATTATGAAGAGAGCAGGCGTTTCAACCACACAGCACTGCCACACATGCAGCTCTCTCTGACAGCCCACCACCATCAATACCATGGCTCTGCTGGCACGCCTGCCATTGTTGCCATGAAGCTCAGTTTCCTTCAATGCCAGAGTGGCTTCTGGGCATAGTGTTAGCCAGGGCAACTGTCAGAGATTGTCTTCAAACTGCAAGACAAATTTGCCAAGTTCCGCTTTTGATTAACCATCTCCATGTGGGATGCAGTTCTGTGGTGGTTCAAATGTGCACCAATCATATCCAGATGATCTGGAGTAAAATAGCACACGCTTTTTATAGTATTTCATTGAAAAAAACAAACTATGTTTCATTACTTTCACACATTTTCTTTTGGTACCTTATAGTTCCTGCTCCTGTATGAGATTTTATAGTATCATGTACAGTTATCTGACGATGTAATGATCCTTCCTCTGAAACATTTTGCCTGGCTTGCTGTCAGGGAAAAGGAAAACTATTGTCTATCTGGGGTCACACTATACTATGAATCTCCAGTGAATTATTTTTACCTTTTGTGTGTTCTTTTTCCTGCTGGTGTGCACAGCTGGTGCTGAATCAGGAGACAGGAAACGTAGGATAGAGGCCACCAAGCATCCGCAAGCTCCCTTTGGAGCACTGCAGTGCCCTGTGGCTAGAGGGACAGGAGACAGTCCATTTATCACAATACAATAGCTGCTGCTTGGGGCCTGTGGAACATGAGCTGTCTTGGTCTATATGTTCATGTATATGTGCTTAAATGTGAAGTAGGATTAATCTCTCTCTTTCTCCTCTTGTGTGTGTGCATGTGTGGGGAGGGATACACATGCATGTTTACAATTATATTCTGCACCATAGCATACAGCGTTGCCTCCAATATCTTTTTTTTCTTTTTCTGCATGAATGAATATACAGATAACTACACAGAGGAGCACAGTTTCACCACATTTAGTCAAATGATCATGAAACAACTACTGCATTGTATTTAAAAGGCAAAAATGTCCATTTGGAGGTATATGACTGCCAAGCAGGGTTAAAGTCCATGCTAGTAATGATGAGGTAATGTTCTTTTAACTCTTAAACCTCTGCTAGCTCTGATAGCTATTATTTATACTGTCAACAATTTTTCAGAAAAGATATTGTGTAGCTTTGTGGAGTAAATTCTGATCAATAGCTTACTCTTTAGGGGATCTACAGAAGTTTTCCAGGCATTTATATCCTGTCCAGGAGGTTTGCCGTAAAATGTACTGTTTATTCGAAGACTCTACATGGTAAATCCACAATGTGTGATCTATGATAACACAATGATTTAATCACATTTTTGGAAAAAACTTGCCGTCTTCCATTGAAATGGAGGACCATCCATATTCTTTGCCCCAGGAGAGGAAGGAAAAATAACCAAGAAAAGAAAAAAGATTTATAACCGTGAGAAAACGAGAGATAATTCATGAGGGAGAGGGACATGAAAACCGACGCGGAGGTTGCAGCTTTCTGCTGGACAGGTAAGTTAATTCCGTCTAACTGTGAAGTTTATTTAGCCGTTATTTTAGAAACAGGGCAGGATAGTCCAGCAGCTACTTTATCCTCCCCTTTGGTTGGATCGTTTACTGTCACTTGCTATATAAAACAGCAGAGACGGCTTATCTGTTAGCCTACAGTGGAAAAGCTCCGTTGCTACTTTACTGCACGGGATTTTCCTCTTGCAGTGCTGACAGGTCCACTACCCCTGCTTTGACTGCCTCAACCTCTCCCTCTTCCTCCTCCTCTCCCTCTCACTTCATCAGATGATCTCTGTGTCTACGGGTCACGAAAAATGATTTCACATGACAACATTAGCTATTAGGAGTAGCTTGGTACAAAATACATGGAGGGCAAGCTTGTAACGTATCGGCATCAGTAAGGAAACAGAGTTATGTGTCGTTCTGTACCCCATCATCTGACAGGACACTCCAACTTGTGCAAGATTTTGACATTTTCACATTTATGACTCTCCACGGCTTCAGCAGTGGTAGTAACACACTTAAAAAGCGAGGCGCTAGAGAGCACCGCTTGGTTGTTTGCAATTAGCGCACCACTAGATGGGAGTAATTATTACACCCTGGGGATTTAAAGGTAGGGTAGAAGATCCCGGAAAAACGGTTTGAGCAAGCTACATTTCGAAAATACACAATTCAAACCCTTTCTTCAGACTCCCCCCCAAACCCACGCCTCCACAGTGCAGGAACAAGCAGAGGGGGGAGGGACAAGAGGCAGTTGATTTTGATAGACATACAACCATCCAATCTTTTAGAACAGACTGGATAAAATGATTGGATGGTGTTTTTTCAGTCTTGTCTGTGCCACATGTGACTGAATTTTTTGTGTTAATTGGCTGATGCACAATTGCAATCGGGGTGTTAAAGGGATTTTAAGCAATATAGTACCTACCCTACCTTTAACCATTTAAGTCCCGCAGACCACAAAGCAATGAGTCACACATATACAAACATGACACCCACGAACGCCTGCCTAACCATGTTTGGTTTCAAAACACATTTGGATCTGATGGATTTTTATGACCATTCACATAGATCATGTTACCAAAGCATGCAAATGAGGCAGCGAAACCACTCACAGGTGATAGTGAGTTAAACAGCCCACACACAATGGTCAGATGAACGGCAGGTTAATGTTGGCAAATGTTGTGGCTTGCATTGAAACACACTCCGATAATGAAGCACTTCAAAATACCTAGATGACTGGCGGCTGAGTCCCATACCCACAACTACATACATTATTATCATTATTATTATTATATTATTATACATAAGACAGGCTGGACATTTTAAAGATGCACTCTTTAACTTTTTGACCTTAAAAGTCCGCATTCTGGACTCATTTGATGGCACAGTGACACCTATTGTGCACATTTGAGGAGCCATCGCGGCTGCATGACATTGCAGCTGAGTTGTACTTTGCGCGCTTCACAGACAGATAGCTAGCAAACGGATATAAACATGCCGTTTTGAACGTGCACCAAGGCTGATTCAGCAAAGAAATGCAAGAAAACTTTATCGGATGAAAAGAGGAAACAAAAGAGAGACAATGACAGAGCAGGAGATAAGGTAAGATTCAAGATAACACTGTCTTTTATGGTCTGGAGAGAGCTCACACTACAGGTATGATGCTAGATGAATGCCGAATTCGTCGTTGATAGGGGGTGCATTACTGAGAAAATACCAAAAGTTCTGTAGTGCGTCTTTATCCGTCATTCCTCTCCAATACTTGACTTAGAAAGTTGTGACTTTTATCACCATGAATACAAAGTTTTATTTTCAATGGCCACATTTTTAGCTGTGAGACTGAGCTGCAATGTTGTAACACTCATGAAAATACAAACTTAACTTAGTGAAAGCTTATTCTCATAAAAAGGTGAAATTATTGCAAACCAATTCATGTCACATGTTATTACTACATGTATTTGTAGTTTTGCATTGCATTTCACTACATGTACTGTGAGAGGATGGCACACTGCCATGAACTTTTACCATAACCTTTTGGCATGATATCGCAGTGATGTAGAATGGCATGGTAAAAGCCTGAAATACAGATAGGCCTACATGACGTGTGAAAAGTCCCAGAAGTGGACATTGCCTTGGGATCATGTTAGGAGTCAGACAGATTACAAAATGGCCACTTCATACAGTCACACTTAACTGCATCTGATGCCAAATACCCACTGTCTTTTTTTCAAAATAGACAATGACTGGACATGTAGATCCTGCTGTGATGATACAAGGAAAAAGAATGGAAATAGTTCAAAAGAAGTGAACAGAATTAAATTAAACTTGTCAAATTTCAAATACGTCAGAGATAACTTAAGGCTTGACTCAACCAAAGTGTACTTTAATGCAATGATTGTATCACATGACATAGAGTATGACAAGATAGATACTAGCATGTAGGACAACTCTAAAACCTGTTGAAACAGTGTACAAACAAGCTCTAAACATTTTAGATAAAAAAACTAAAAACTCATCATCACCACAGGATTTTAAAGAATCTTGATTTATTGAACTGGGAAACATGATTAACTAGAAGCACTCAGAGAGCACAGACCTCCGGCAAGACATAGTAATTCTTTTTTTTTTTCTTTCAATTATTTGAGTTCCTAGCTCTAATGACAAAATTTTCTCCATCTCCCCATGGGCAGGCGCAAACTTATGTCAGAACTCGGTGATCACGTGACAATGAACATCTTGCTGGTGAAAACAAGCCCCACATTATACCAGTGTCCATGTTGAAGTGTGCAACTTGATCTCATAGTTTCAAGTTTTTTCCATCAGTTTTGACTGAAAATGATCCATAATGTCACACAGTTATATTGATCCCCTCAGTGTCGAGGCTAGAAAAAGATATGAGGTGAAGCTAGTGGCAGTAGGACCGAACAAATGCCCTTATGTCTATCTTCCATCAAATTGTGAAGGTTGCAAAGAAACAATGAGAACTTCTCAAAACCCACCAACAAACATTTAATATTGTTACTGTAAGCAGCCATTTCATGCTATTTTTGGCATCTATACAAAAAAAACATACATTTTAAACAGTAATTCATTATAAATGTTTTACTCACCAGTCACAAAATGATCTGAACAAATTGTCGAACATTGCAAACGACTCCAAGGTGCACCGTCAGCACTGACACGCTAGATAGCCGCTAGCCAGTTATAGCCTCTTTCTGGGTTTTGTGTCTTTTCAATAGTTCGAAGAACAATCACTTGTTGTCTGTGGAACAACTATGTTTATGGCAGCCAATTACAACACAACTTTTAGGCATATTTTGGAAAATCTATAAGAATTGATGCTAAAAATTCAGTGTAGTTACGCTTTAGTAACCTTTTGTTTTCAGTGGCAAAAGACCCGGATGAGACAAAGTTCACTGATGTTCCCAGATGTTTGTGCCTGCCCTGCACCTGTAAAGGATCCTTTAAAAAATTCTTAGATCCAGGTGGTGCTCCAGATCACCCCCAAAATCTAATCACTTGGAGATTTCTTGAAAATGTATTAAAAATCTGTCCATTACTTTTTGAATTATGTTGCTAACACAACGTAGGAATACGATACCTGCAGTTTTACTGGATTTGCACATCCTCAACTCATTTACAACACATCTCAAGTCATGGTGACAGACAATCAGAATGCTCCCACAATCTTTTTTTGTGTGAGTATTGTAACATATCTAATAAATGTTTGCATCTTTCATTCTGTATTCTATTGGATGATGATTTGGTATTGACTGTTATTTATTTTAAATTGTATTTTATGAATTGTGTTGTCTTGCTGGCTTTGGCCTGCTAAGGGACCAAATTTGCAAATTAGCCTTGGCTATAATCTTGCATGTTTACGTGTAGATATTTATCAATATGCATTGTCCATTTATAAATAAATAGATATACGAACACAAATGGCTGTATGTTTCAAATGGGACAAAACGTGAAATACACAAATTCCACTCCTTTTTTCAAGCTTTATGGGATTATATCTGTCTTTTTCCCATTTTACTTGCTGTGCAAACCCTGTCTTGTATGTAATTGTGCATCAGTCCCACCCACAATGTAAAGGTATACCAGTGTGCATAATAACCCAAGAGGAGAATAACCATTTTAAAGAGTGAACAGACAGCTCATTAACCTGCCCATGCCTGCACATGTATGAAAATGCTTGAGATAAAAAAGAATTCTTGCTAGGTGCCAGGCCTCCAGCACTACTTGCCAGAGTCCTTTGACACATCATGTCCTTCACAGGATGTCCCTGCTTTCCTTTCCTTCTCATTTATATCTAGCACTTTAAAAATATACAATCTGCTTAGTTACTAGGCAGTCATAAGCTCCATGACTGGCACTTGGACATTCATCAACATGAGTTGAAGCCCCTGGGCAACTAAGCCAGGCTTTGATCAGACATTTTGGAGACATCACTCATTTTTTTCAAATGAATCCAAAGGGGCTGGTGTGCTAAATTTGAGACAAACTCAAAAAGCACTAAATGTACCTTGTGATACAGTATATATATATATATATATATATATATATATATATATATATATATAATGTGTGTGTATTTGTTGATAAAGAGGTGAGGTGCTGAAAAACAATCTGCATGTTTAGATATGGAAAAAAAAACTGAAAAAAATATCCAAGAGAAATGAGGGGGGATTTTTTATTTTTTAAAAAAGGTGAAATTATTTCAGAAAGAACAGAAATAAGAGAGGGAAAGGGGAGAGGGAGGAGAACAGCATGCATGGGCCATGCTATGAGATCAGCTGACAAATATCTCTGCAACCATAGCAGGGGCAAATCACCCTCCATCCCCTGAATTCCCTGTGACAGATGTTACACAGACCCAATTTCACCTGATATTTTCTCTTGGATTTTCACCATGCAACCTGTCAGTGGAAGACACACAGAAATCAAGTGAATGAAAGACAGAGGTGGAAAAGTCAGGCTTGTGGCTCCGCAGCTGAACAGTAGGAGAGAAAGTGACAGAACAAGAGAAAAAGAAAGATATAGACAAGAAAGAAAATGAAACCTAAAAGGACCAATTCAGCCAGCGGAGCCACATAGAGAATTCACCTGAGGGTAGTCTTATGCCTTGTTTGGGTCTCCATGGAGACAGGCCTCCTGAGTGTGTCCTACTGTAAAGACTGACAGTAGTCCAGTTTGCTAGTCCTGCTATTGATTTCCACACAATTTCCTAGATGAGATCAGTGAAATGGGCTAGCCTGTGGTAAAGTCCACTGCTGCAAACCAAACTATCTGGCATTCCCTTCCTGTCATGAATTGTTTACAAACACTCATTAAAAATCGAATCTATCTTTTTAAGACAAATTCTACGAGGATGCACCCCTTACTGGGTCCATTTTTATAACTCTCATCAAATCAAATAAAGTATTTTCTCAGCTGCTACCAGCTGTTTCCCCCAAAATCTCCAGCTTTAAATGTATTAAAGTTTAAAGACTTCAACCAGCTGTGTTTGAAACTTGGCAGGATCACAGTCTACTGCCTTAAGACAGGAATGCATCTATGGTACAGGGCATATCCATTTAGTCTCTTCTTGGTTACAAGCTCTCGGGCAGTTGTCCTTAATTACGAGGATTTTTTGTCATCTCTCTCTGTTCAGTTTTTCTCCTTATACTATGATAACTATAGGACCGGATCAGAGGCTCAGTTTGGACTTTATCTGGAGTCTATTGGCCAGTGTCAAGTTACAAGCTCCACTCTCTACACACAGAACATTATGGAAGTTTTAATAGGTGATCAGAGCAGCTGTTGCCGGCACAGCGTTGATTTACTGTGGCTAAGAGAGAGCTTAATGACTACAGAGCCAGACAGCTCTTAACCCTTTGATGTGCGGTGAATAATGTAATAGGATCAGGTGGCTCCCCCTGGGAAAGTTGCATGTATACTTATGCGCTAACATAAGAATACACTAGCACAAACGCTTTTGGAATATAATTACACTGTCTAAAAGCTCTTTAGTAAGAGACTGCGAGTCGCTTACTACTGCAGACTTCAAACAACACATGGGTTTGACTTGTGCCACCAGTCATGGCTTATAACTCTTGCATGATCCATGGTGTAGAAGCATATAAATACAACCGAAAATAACAATTCCACATACAGTTGCAATGCTTGCTGACAGGTGGTGCATGCAAGGAAATACAAGCTTACCCAGCACAAACAGCCCCAGCAGGCTTAGCACTTCAGCAGAGAGCAATTTGTGTACTTATGCAGAAGCGAGCACTATTCAGACAAGACAGCATCCATCTTAAGGGTCAAATGGCACAAATTCTGTTTGCTACTTGAAGACACCAATATCCTGTCTTTTCTAGAGAGCGTTTGACATCATGAATGGATAAACATTAGGCGACTGGATCGGCCAAATCGTCATTGGAAGGATTGTTTGATGACAATTCTGAAATCATGCTAACAGCTCTGTAATACTTAACATATAGGCCCAGCAGAATCTGTGAAGTAAATACAAATGTAAGCAACCAATATGCTGATGAGCTTTTATGATGGATGTTATTTTAGCTCACAGACTCAATATGCCAACTAGTCCAATCAAGTACTTCTATTTCACTTAATGCTCATATTAACATTAAGGCTGACTTATTAGAATAAGATCTAGCTTCAGAAGTATTTTTTCCATTTTTAGCTACATCCCTAAAAGATCATTCAGACCAATTCAGATGTAAGGCTTCATTTTGAACAGGTTTTAAATCCTGAGGGTCTTCTGGAAAATTCAAAACTGCCCACTGAAATCTTTTATTTCTCGGCCTCTGAAGAAACAAAAGATATTTCATAAAAATTGTTTGGAAGGTTAAACGTTTAGCTTCTATTGAAAATTACTTACTTTCCCCTCATGATTATGAATATATTCTTTAAAGTGTTAAAGACACAGTAACTACTTTAAAAAGCTTTGACACAACATATGCGTTACTCTACACTTGAAAGACAAAATGATGAATATGTTGCTCCAGGTCATAATGGATTAAAACACTAAAATAATCATCTTGGAGGTGGATATTTGGAAAGAAATGCAAAATAATATTGTAAACATTAGTTTAATCTGTACAAAATAACATTGTACACATTACAAATAATCCTGAGTTGGCATGGATCAATGAGACAGAGAGAGGTGTTTGCTCAAGCAAGCCGGAATGGATTATGTTCATGTTTGAAGAAAATGCAACCTCTAGTGGTTATCTATATTGTAGCCCTAACCATGATCATTTCTTAACCCAAAACATGTAGTCTTGATTTCCACCCCTAACCAAATGTATCTTCAGACTAACACCAAAAGAACTGACAAAGTTTTGTCGTAATATGCCGTATTTACATGTTACCAAGGAAACCAGTGTAATGGCATCCATTAAGGTATTGCTTGCCTTGTAAATAGAATGTATTTTACTCCTAACCATGATCTTTTTTGAACACCAACCAAGTGATTTTGATTTCAGTTCAGATGAGTGCCGTTGTTCAGTTGAGTTCAGCATTTTGTTCTGTCGTGTTCTTTTACATTTTAGATTAGATTAGATTAGATTCAACTTTATTGTCATTACACCTGTGCAGTACAAGGCAATGAAATGCAGTTTGG
>JAOXYM010000022.1:14192588-14204932 GCA_028567055.1 Leptatherina wallacei | reverse complement strand
AATAATAATAATAATAATAATAATAATAATAATAATAATAATAATAATAATAATAATAATAATTATAATAATTATAATAATTATAATAATTATAATAATAATATAGTTATTGCTCGTGAGATTCCTGGAATGCCAAGTAACCTGGATTTTTATGAATGTTGGGGCATCTAAAGGACAGATTAAATGTTATTTCTATCATCAGAGACTTGTGGCATTTCACTGACCGCATCTCCTTCCAAAATAGTTATTCTGTTTCTGTTTTGTATTTGCATGAGAAAAAGGAACAGACAAATTAGAGACATAAGAACAAGGGTAACATTTCATATGTTAAAAATAATAGGCAAAGAATCTGCTCAGCTTTTGATTTATGTTCAACGGGCCAATCAGCTCCCATTTCTTAGTGTGAACAAGCTGAACACAAGAATCCAAATACTAAGTGAAAACAAATGACTAACAATCTGTGGACAACATTGCCATCTACTGGACATTTATGACTAACAATTGCATTTAAACTGAAAGTTGAGACATGCTGAAATGAATAAATTGAACACTGGTCACTGCAAATACCTGGTCATTAACAATAAACTGTACTTCAGGAAGGGAGGCCCAAAGGTGTCTCCATTTTCTAAGGCAGCTGCTGGATGATGCTCAGAATATTTTATGAGTCTGTGGTGATAGCAGACTGTAGCTGACACCAACAGACCCAATAAAATGATCCGTTAAGCCAGTCATGTTGTAGGTGTGCAGCTGGACTCGCTGAGGGGGCTGTCAGAGAGGAGGATGCTTTCCAAGTTACACAGTAGATTAAGTCCGAACCATTACCTCTTTGTAAATACTGTAAATAGTCATCTATTTGGTATTGTCTTTGTTGTATTAATATTATTTTGTTTTCATTTTCATTTAACTCAGCACTTTACTTTACTTAGACAATCATTCTATTAATAACTGAAATACAATATGCATGTCACTCATCAGTTTTCAATACCCCAGTTCTCAATGTGTGATTTTATAATTTAATTGAGATGTTCAGATAAAGATGTATTTAGTAAGCAAGCAAGAATCCAACACAATTTACTTTTGTTTCTGTAAATCAGGTTAATAATGTTTTTCAGAAATATGGTCTCGATTATTGAAAATTACTGAATAATAATGACGCATCATCAAGCTATAACAATAAACTGCTGTTGAGCTCTGGTTTGAGACAATGCTTCCATCTAGTGGGCACAGAAGGAAAACACATTATAAATATTGTGCTGCACTGTTTGTTGGTGAACACTGGCTGCTATAAAGGTTTGAAAAATATGTTTAGTTTGTTTTTATTTTGCCTTTTCAGTTGAATAGTGTGGGACAAAAAATATTTACGATGTATCCTCAATAATGTGTTAGTTTAGCCACATAAGGAGAATGAAACTGTTTCAGATGACAAGTAACAGTCAATGCAATCTCACCAGCAGCACACTAAATATTTTTTCATGATCATTCATTTCTATTCCAGAGAGGAATAGGATCTAGGGTCATGCTGTCAAAAATAAATGTGTCTGTTCATCTGCATTGCATGAATTAATACCACAGGTCAAGGTAACTTTTGCAATCAGTGGCTGAGATCTTGAATTATAAACACAATAGTTCACAACTAGAATTACAATCCCTTATGCCTCCTTCAATTAACTTGCCAAAGCAAATAAAAAGAATTTAATAGGTGGTGTTGAGTGTGTTCTGTTTGGCTTATAAGGCTATTTCTGAAGTAAAAGGAAAACTGAAACCAAGTCTGCAAATAAGGCTTCTTCATGTTTCTGGATGTTTCCGCAAGAGGCTATAAACAACATGGATGCTTCATAAATACGTAGAACAAAGAAGCAGTGGAGATCTATACAATCTGCATGTTTACACATAATTGGAACCACCACTTTATTATTTATGATCTGATTACAATCTCCCCTCATGCTTATGAGTTATGGTGTTGAATAAAGACAAGAAAACTGTTTTTGCAAAATATTATGATGCTATTAGAAGATAACCGGATAGAAAATGACATCCCTTTATCAATCATACTGAATTTTGTTAATTTTATTTCTCATTTTCAAGAAAGGATATATTCCTGACAATGATTTCTATTCACCTGTCAATTTTTGCCACTCAACAGCATCCTTGTCATAGAAGAAACCCTTAGCAGGGGGAATCTGAGTTTCCCTGGAGAAGGTGTCTGAAAGCTTCCATTTAGGTTGTTGGCAGATGCTTGAGCAGCATCCGAAACCATGCTTTTCCAAAGCTTTTCAATTGTGGAATAACTGGACTGTATAAAACAGTTTTTGCACCTTTCAAACTGAAAATCCAACAAGTCAAGACTTTAACTTCTTGAGCTTTGTGTGTTCTTATACCTCTACTGGTTCTCATAAATGTTAACTCAGACTAAGTAAAGATTGTATATGCATGTTTGTAAGGTATCATTTCATAAAATCTTTGGGTGCAGTCTTTTGAGACTAATGCATGATCAAAAAAATTTAGTTTGTGTTAGGACATTACTCTTTTGTCTTCCAATGAGTTGTGAGTTCATTACTTAGTCTCCACAGAGAAGCACCCTGATTAAATACTTCAAGTTTAGATTAAATGCTTCAAGTTTTCATAGTGGTTCCAAATGACCCCAGTGAACTACAGAGTGGACCCTTGTAGTGATTTAATCACTGAGAATTTAACACCAACAAATGCAATACTGAATGCAAGCTGATGTAATAAAAGGTTTCTGTTTGGTTTCCCAATCTTTGCTGTTAGATTAACATAAGCATGTTAACCCTTATGTGGACTGGGATCACTCTTAACTATCAAGACTAAGGGAGACTAAGGGATGAGACCCTAATGGTATTAAAGTATATTAAGCAGAACTAATGGTCTGAATTATACACATTTGTGTGGCTGGTACATACACTGAACTGTTCTATTTGGTTTTATCCTCAACATCCTTGGGAATCTGTGAATGGGGGTTGTAATGCTCTTACAAAGGTTGATCTTGGCGCGCAGTGTGACAAAGGTCAAGGTGGGACATGAAATTGTGTCCTCTATTATTAACCGAGGAGCAGAATAACAGAAGAGGGTCTGAAGTGGTTTGCGAGAACCAAGAAGGGTGAAAGTTGAGAAAAGGCAAATGAATCTACATTCAAATCTGTGCTATTCAAATTCATCTTTGCAAGGCTCACTGAGTTCACAAATATCTCTTAGTACTTGAAGCAAGCGTAATGGGGCTGCTAGACAGACCATGTGGAGCTGCATGTGGCAAAGTGATGAAATAACTTTCATAAAGAAACCATTGAGCTGCTTTCGAAGCTAAAATGCTTCTAAAGCAGTCAGCCATGTACAGAAATCCTAGTTCAATGTGATGTGAAAGAGGTGCTTTGTGAATACAGTTTTGATGTCTATGTTAAGTCTTAAAACAAAGCAGAATGTTTGTTGTTTTTTTGTGCATAAGAAATTACATAAAGTGCATCATGAAAAATGGACAAAAATTCAGTTAAAAATGTGTTTGCAACGAAAAGCACTGGGGTGCAAACAAAAGCACCTTTACTCTCTGGACGTTCTTCAATTAGACTGTTCAGATCAAAGCTAGGATAATCCTTGGGCTGAACACTGGCCACTACTACATGGACCTAAGTATGAGAACCAATAGACTAGTTGACAAATAAATTAGTCCTTGTAAGTACAGGAAGGGTTGACAGGTGTGGAAAGAAAAACAGAAGAGATAGTAGAAAGTGGAAAATGTTAAAAAAGATATGAAAATGAAACAGCACTGAGCGTGCATTGGAGAAGGAGAGGGAGGAGGGGAGGTTTGCGGTTGGTGCACTGGTATGTGACGTCAGCGGCTTGTTGGATTGAGGTGCGGTGTCCTGCTGATTTTAATCCTAACTCATTAAGGAACTGAGAACAAGTGCCTGTGCAAGCCCTCTGGGGAACAAGAGAAAGTGACAGAAGAGGGAAGGAACACTAAACATTCCATCAAAGGAGATAAGTGGACTTCATGGTTTGAGACCCAGAAGAGGAGAGAAATTCAGCATTTGATTTAGCTTTTCAGTCTCATGCCTGCCTTCCCTTGTTGCCCTTTTCCTTGTCTATCCTAAACCTCTCTGATCGCTGTCTTAACTTGCGGCCTGTTCAAGCATGCCCACAAATGGAATTAGCAGGGCTCTGAAGCTGCAGTTTGGCCTCATCAACTATGGGAATCGCTACTTGACAGCTGAGACCTTCGGCTTCAAGGTGAATGCCTCAGGTATCAGCATGAAGAAGAAACAAATCTGGACCTTAGAGCAGGACGAGCAAGATGGTCAAGTTGTGTTCCTTCGCAGCCACCTGGGACGCTATCTGGCTTCTGACAAAGATGGGAAGATCATATGTGGGGCAGAAAAGCCTGACCCTGAATGCCGCTTCCTTATCGTGCCCCAGTCTGATGGTCGCTGGGCACTGCAATCAGAGCCTTATCTGCGTTATTTTGGAGGCTCAGCCGACTATCTGTCCTGCTTTGCCCAAGCCATTGGGGAACAAGAGCTATGGGCTGTTCATTTGGCTTTACACCCACAGGCCAGCCTGCTCAGTGTGGCACGCAAGCGCTATGCCCATCTGTCTGCCTCAGATGGAGAGATCTCAGTGGACAGCAACATTCCCTGGGGAGTGGACTCACTGGTCACCTTGGTATACCTGGATGGCAAGTACAGCCTGAAGACCTGCGACAGCCGTTTCCTCAGCAACGATGGCAAACTGGTGAAGGAGAATAGAAACACAACCAGCTTCACACTGGAGCTGAAATCTGGCAAGCTGGCCTTTAAGGACTGTGATGGGAAATATCTGACCCCCATGGGCCCCACAGGAACCCTGCGCTCCGGCCGATGCTCCAAACCCGGAAAAGATGAGCTGTTTGATCTCGAGGAGAGTCATCCACAAGTAGTTTTTCAAGCTGCCAATAAAAGATTTGTTTCGGTTAAGCAAGGTAACAATCTTGTAATACAGTCTTGAGAATACTTTTTATATATTCACCACTCCTTTTTAAATAGCCTAATTTTAACAAATGTGAGTGTAAAATTCACTAAATGATGTCTCATAAAGAGTAGTTACTGAAGAAAAATCAAAGTATTTAAAATGATGAACAATGAGATGTGATTGTATATGTATATATTTAACAGAAATATTGATGTAAGAATAAGTGGTGTCAAACATGTACAACATTACCATGTTGGCTAAGTCTAGCAAAAACCACTTTCAGTGTTCACAATGAAAAAAAGAGGAAGTTATGAAATTCATTATTAATAATGTCAAAATATTGAACTATGATTCTGAACTCCGCAGCTGTTATAAATCCTTTTGCACTTTACAGCAAATTACGCTAGGAGAGGCTATGTTCAAATCCTTAGAAGCTAGAGAAAAGTTGCACTGGCCACATTTTTGACAGCTCCCTTTTTAAAATAAAAAATCATGTATTAGTAATGTGTGTAGTTTTGGTTTTATAACTGTCTTTGTTACAGTTTATGTAAAAAAAAACAAACAGTGGTTGTATGCATTATTTAAGTTTTGGTTGATCAGTGGCAGTGTCCAACTTAATTGGGTTATAGCTCTATCCATTCAGTTCAATATTTTCTTGCATTTCCAACTTTAATCTTCAGATTTCAAAGATCATTTAAAAATGTAATTTGGATAGCAACATAGATGTGCACAATTTAGTAGGGCCTTGGAGAAGTAAAGCAGCTCAACAGTGGAAATACATGCCATTGAACAAATGTAGCATGCTTTAATTGAATCAGTACCACAACTGGCTGTTGTGGACATCAAGTGGATTCAAATGTTATATTGCTTAAAGTGACAGCCTTGGTTTATTTGATGTAAGACCACAGTAATTAAATTGGAAAATCTGAATAACCAACTAAGGAAGGAAAGCTTCGCTATCTCTGCCAGTTTTATTCAGAATGGTTGTCAGGCATATTGTGGAGGTCACTGTGGTAATGGGCTTTGTCATTTTCACTGTGTGTCCATTGAAGATTAAGTAGTGTACAAACGACACCAGGGTAGATCTCAGCCACAGAGGCATCAATTACTATCAATGGCCTGTAAGCCTTGCAGCTTCTCACTCTTTCCAGTCATCCAACAATTGAAATTCTCAAAATTTTGTGAACTGGTCAACTAATGTTGCAATAAAGTAGCAGCAGCTACAGGCAGAGTCTAACCAGACAGATCAGTTACATGGCCTCTTTTTAGTCTGCATAGTGTGACCAGCTCAATTGAGTATGAATTATGCAATGTTGAAAAGTGAGTAACTATATTTAAGATTCAATTAAAACAATCATTCCTATGAATATTATTACAGAGCATCTTCACTGTTTAAAAGTAATCTAACTCAATAATGCATATTCACTAAAGGGGATTCTTTGGCTAACTTTTGATTGCAGCCATTATTAATCTTACGCAGGAATAAAATTTGGTGTAAGAACACCATGAGGGCCGTATTTCAACAAATTGGCGCTCAATCTTTTTTAAACAGCACAAAAACGTTTATTTTCTCCTCAAGTGTTTAGCCCTGTGGCAGCTCCATGTTTTTTAAGGAACAAGGCACTGAAAGCTGCTTAGTGGGCCCTGCAGCGCAGATTTGCATTTCACCACTCAGGGAATTACAGCATACAAATGAACAGGAAGGGTGGAGGGGTGACTGAGGGGGATTAGGGTTGTAACAGGATTAAGAGAAAGGTTGGAGGATATTTCTGTGGCACCTAATTTGAACTACAGCAGACACCGTTGAATTATAGGCTATTTGTCAGTGTATTCACCCCCTCCTGACACACCTCACCAACCAGAGTTTAAACACGAGGATTAAATAAACAGCACTAGACTGACTGCAAGTGAAGCATTTGTGCCAAAAGAGCAGGGAACCAACTGACTGGAAAGATGAGCACACTTGTGATTTAGCTTTACTTGCACAATTGCTTTTGCATGTTAAACTGATCACATGAGCTAGGATTTGATAGACAGGATTTGTGCCTTAACAGAAAAAGTTCCAAAACAAACAAAAAAATGACAGAGAAAGTTTGCAGGTGGCTACTAAGAATTTCATTCAAAATGACTTTCTGCCCAAAATCTATTTCCTCAGTCAACTTTTGCAAACTAAAAAGAGGAAACAGACTTAAAATCTGATGTACTTTATATGGTTTTATATGGTGGGGAACAAAAAGGAAAAACAACCATTTTATGCTGCAGCAGAATACACTTCTGTAAACCAACCTGACCTGTTTTAAAATGTAAAGATGTCACTGGCAGGAGTGCAATGCTGCCTGATATTTACAACAATATAGTCTTGTTTGTTTTTTTTCTTTTAAAAAACACTTTGAGTGGTTTGCAGCCAAAGATGCCACAGGTTAGCCTCTTCACGCCGCCATCATATTGCATGTTTCATCATGTTACTACAGAAGTCCAGAAGAGACAAATCAACCTCTAGCTTCACAGGGGACCTTTCACGTTTTCCCACACCACAATAGTGTAGTTTGGGGGATAGGTGGGATGTATTCACTTGGTTACAATTTGCTTCTTTTTTTTCTTTAAAATG
The DNA here is from genome assembly GCA_028567055.1 of Leptatherina wallacei. Classification (NCBI taxonomy): domain Eukaryota; kingdom Metazoa; phylum Chordata; class Actinopteri; order Atheriniformes; family Atherinidae; genus Leptatherina; species Leptatherina wallacei. Next base: position 14,197,365 of record JAOXYM010000022.1, on the reverse strand, counting down.
CAATTATTATTAATGTTTTGAACAACGAAAAAATTCCAATCTTACAAAGAACAACATTCATAGTTTCCCATGAAACACCCCACCCCACCCAACCAACACATAATAGATCAACACACACAGATATAATACAGGTCAAGAAAGGGTTGTGCAAGAAAATAAAAGACATACTTTTCAGAAGGATGTAACAAAAGAAAATATGAAATCAACATCAAGTCACTCAGATTCAAGAAGCTTCTTAACTCCATCAATACCTTTCAACCAGGTTCGGATAGTAGAAGACCTTGCACGGTTAAGCTTAGATTAAGATAGTTCCAAATATAGACTATCTAACAGAGTGTTTAACCAGTGTTTTGTTTAGAGGTCATGGGGAAGTAGATACGACTACTGAGATAGAAGACACATCTGGGCCATATTTGGGACTAATCCAGGCCACTTTGGGCACATATGGGCAAATTAAAACCCACTTTTGGGCCAAATATTCTATGCTGTTCAACTAATTTATGTGACAAAACAAAACATTCACTTAAGCCAAGACTGCACCTACTAAGGATTTTAAATCAGGCAACTTTTCACAAAGCTTTAAGGCCGACATAAATCCATAAAAGTAATACTTAAATTACACTTTAATTGTTAAATAAAGTGGCAAATTACAGGCTCACTGATCAGTAACAAGTCTTTAAATAACACCATGCCACAGGGCTACACATTTGTGTGGGGCTGATTAGAGCTATTTCATATGGTGGCATGCAATGTGTAACAGCTGAAATGTATTGTAAATTAAGAATTTAACTTTCTCCAGCATTTTATTTTCATTCTATGATGCTCACAGCATTGAGGCATAAAGAAATCATAGTGATTTATGATTATTATGATCTAACCTGCACTGCTGCCTGTTCAAGCAGAATGAAACCTTGAATGCATCATTGTGGAATGTGCTGGAATAATAGCACAGGCTTGTAATAATTTATGCTGGATCATTAGAAATTCTACTAAACAAAAGCACAATTATCATATATGTGCTTTCCTCCTTTGTTACCAGGAGTGAGTATTTCAGCCAATCAGGATGTGGAGACAGACATGGAGACTTTTCAGATGGAGATAGATAAGGACAGCAAAAAGTCTATGTTCAGAACCAATGGTGGATCCTACTGGACTTTAGTGACTCATGGAGAGATCCAGTCCACTGCCACAGAAGTGTGAGTAGCCTTTGAAGCTGTAAAAGAAGTGCTATTTGCAAGTTTGTGGGTAAATGATGATAGTGCTGCTTTAGTGGTCACCTGCTATCCAATCTTGCACTAATGTACAGCACATACTACAGTTAGTTTTTATGTGTGTTCTTTTACCATCTTATGTATTTCATCCTTTATCTAATTGTGTTTGTCTAACCCTCTTGGGTCCATTCATGCCACTTTTCCTCCAGAGAGGTCAACACGATGTTTGACATTGACTGGCGAGGACAGAGGGTTGCACTCAAAGCCAGTAATGGAAAGTATGTGTGCACAAAGAAGAATGGGCAGCTCTCAGCAGTCAGCGATACAGTGGGTAAGTGCTTTCAGGCAACTCACCGGAGATTCAGTCTGTGTTTTTGTTTGAAATTCTCATATTGCTTTGTCAGTCCATTCATACAAGACAAGCAATATGTACCTCTTATTGCAGGTGATGATGAATTATTCCTGATGAAACTCATCAACCGCCCAATGCTGATCCTTCGTGGAGAAAATGGCTTTGTGTGTCACCACAAGAACTCCAACGCTCTGGATGTGAATCGATCCGTCTATGACATTTTCCCATTGATCTTCAATAATGGCGCCTACAATATAAAAAGTCAGTGTTTTCTTTTGTGCACAGCATACTAAATTTCAGCTTTACAGTGAACATACTTTCTGTTTGAATATACACTGCAAGTCAAAAGTTTGGACACACTTTCCCATTAAATTTAATGGGAAAGTTTGTCAGGATTTTTTACTGGTAGGATATGTCAACAGAGGACAAATCTATCATTATACTTAATCAAATGACTGGAAGATAATCAGTTGACATGTGTCCTCAGGTGCGAATGGAAAGTTCTGGTTTGTCTCAAGCAATGGCCTAGTCTGCTCAGACGGAGAAAAATCAGAGGACTTTTTCCTCGAATTCCTGGAACACGGACGCATCGCCATCAAGGGCTCCAATGGGAAATACCTACGCGGAGACCAGGGAGGCACGCTTATGGGTGATGGCGCATTTGTCGACGCATCTTCTCTCTGGGAGTATTGATCTTTTCAGACCACGTCCTCAAATCCATAAGATCCATGTGCAAGACCTACTTTCATCAGGTGAAATGAAGCGGACTGAGAGAATAATCTGCCTGTTTTTATACTAGGTACCCAATTCCATGTTTTTGTTGTTTTTGGATGTTTTTTAATTGGGAAGATGTGAACACTTTAGGAAGCTTTGTGGGTCTTTTTTTTTCTTGTAAAGGTTAGATGTTTTATCTTTTAAATGACAACAAATGCCAACATCAAATGACACACACTGTGTGTAAATTTGTAATTTCTTAAATGGGCAGCAAAATACTGATTCTTTCACACACTTTGTTTAAAATGCAGAAATTAGCAACCACATGCCCTCATCAGTCAATAAACATAGAGAAATAAGGTGTTACTACTCAGCATGACTTGCTGCCTCTGCTATTACTTTTACATATTTTCTGCTTAGTTAATACAGAAAACAGGTTCATAAATGCTGGAAGAACTTCAGTCTCTTTTCTTGCTGGTGCACTTGGTGAAAACAATGCATACTATATTCTGGAAAATATATTCAAAAAAAGAAAAGAAAAGATCATATCCTTGGCAGAGAAGGAGACATAAATTCTGACCAACATTCACAGACTGAAACTGAAAATGAGAAAAATAAAGAATAATAACAAAAAAGTGTGGCATCATTTTTGTTTTCTTTGCAAGATATGGTCATTTACAGACACCGATTTTACTTCATATTGTGTGCTAGACTACTAGGCAGATATGTTTGTATGGAAATCACTTGTGCAGCCTAACAACGTTTTCCAAATGATTTTTATGACTTGGACAAGTTCTATGAAGAACAGCGTGGTCGGTGGAGTGCACTAAGCAAAGGTCACGCACCATTGTCTTGAAAAGCAGCAAATAGCTTTGCTACTTCATTTATCTTAATGGATCATTTACAGCATACATAAAAGAGAAATATGAAGCTAATGAAGTGGACATGAAAAAAATGAATGTCATGCATCTCAGCAATGCTGAGGATGTAGATCTACAAATGACTTAGCCTTACTGGAAACACTAAGATGAGACAGAGAAAGAAATATGTCACCAGAAAGTAAGGGAGGAGCACATTTAAAGCGTGTTTGAAAAATCTGGTGTGAACTTCGAAAGTGTTTCTATGGTGTTCTGCATAGGGGCCTTAATCCACACTACACTCTACATCCCTTTATATTCAGTTTTTCTGTTAATAGATGGGTAATATAAGGGAATAAAATGGATTTTACTTCTACATATTCTTATGAAAATTGCAGAATTGCTAAGTGGTGTGCATGGCATCAGAAAACTTTCTGGATCTAAAAACAGACAAATATGAAATGATCATACTAGACCACAAAATTCTTTAAAACAATTTTTTAAATAATCTTTTTTCTTTTTGTCTGTTTGCTCCAAGTCAAAGAAAAAATGTACAATCAATTCCAAGTGAGTGCAGTGTGCACTTACAATCACCAGAGGTTTTTGGTTAATCTAAGCTTGAATGCATCAGCAAACGACTCCATCAGACATCTTTAGAGCTGTTGGAAAACGAGTTGACTGAACTGAGTGGTCCTGAGCCTTAAACATCCAAGTGATATCAATGTCCTCAGCCATCTTTGTATGTGAAAGCAGAATATCTTTCACAGTTCTTCAACACAGCATTTCAATGGAGCCAGCTCAGGCCTTTCTATGGAAAATCTTCATATTCCATTTAACTGATGATCTTTCCCCAGCACCCATCATATTACTACAAAATGCCCAGACTTTGTTAGCACAGATGTTGGTGCACAGTACATAGGATAAGCTGTTGCTGAATACAATAAATCCAGTTTTTTTGGAAAGTAATACAAGTAGTCTTAATACTTAATGTCTAATCCTGTGGCTTTGTGATGTATGTAATCTGTGATCAATAGACACATATTTGGCAGCAAGTTGATAATTGTTCAGATAATCTTGCAACATTTATCTGCTCTTTAGAAAACCTCTGGCCATGTATAAAACCCTCGTTGTTTTACCATCTTTGTTTTCTGATGTGATTTTTGAAAATGTTGTTGACAATAAACCTTGAGTATATCTCCGTTGTTTCTGGGATTAGGGTGATGACTCAAACTTCAAAATTATTTGACTAATCTTTTTCTGACCAGTTAAATTTTAGAAATTTGTTCAGAATTTTAGAAATTTGTTCAGCGAGATTGTCGACAAGACTCAAAGCTCAACAGCAGATCTAAGTTTGAATTATATATATATATATTTATATCTGCCTTTACACAAAAATCTTCTGCAAGATCATTTCAGTATATTAAACCTATAACTGGTGCTTGTAGCAAGAATGACATGTATCATATAAAAGTAAAGTGATGTTGGGCCAGTGCCAGACCCCTGTTGACATGTTGTTGCCAGGGCTTAATAAAATGACTTTGAGTGCCCTTTGTAAAATGTAAGGGTGTTGTGGTGGAAATTTCCATCTACTCATATATGTCATGACATTTTATTCACTATATCTCATGTTTTTCTCAATACTT
>JAOXYM010000022.1:14159926-14179978 GCA_028567055.1 Leptatherina wallacei | reverse complement strand
ATGAAGAAAAATAACGACTTCTGTGAAGTTTTTATGAGTAAATAACACACTAACATGGTTAAAAGCTCATAAAAGTCAAATTTTCATGATATAGCTCCTTTAACTCACATAGTTGCTAATGACATGTTTAAAAAAAAACTTTTCTATAGTAAGGTTTAACATATCAGGGCATAATACAAAAGAATCTGGTCCTTACAAGGTCGTAAAATGAGTTGAATATGACCTCAGATAATTTTATACCATGCCATTCTTTGCAAAAAGGCAAAGGCAGTGTGTAACAAAATAAGTATACCCTTACTGCTTACATGGTGATTAATGAGGGTAAGTAGCAGCTTGCTGCTAATCAAATGGACTTCATTAATTTATCATCAGCAAGTGTAGGCACCTCTACAAAGCGGAAGTTTGAGCATTATGCAGGTCTGGAACAGCCAGGTGTGTGTTGACGCAATGCCAAGATGGAAAGACATCAGACAAGGCAAGCTTATTTGTAGAGCACATTTCATGTACAGGACAATTCAAGGTGCTATAAATAAAATATTAGAAGCATTACAGTGAGGTGCAGAAGAAGCATTAAAAAGTAAGCTCAGAATGCTCAGAAAAACAATTTTAAAAAAAAGAGCTATGAACAAAAGGTTCTGCAGGCCTCAGTAATCATGTTAAATGTCAAACGTTCATAATACTAAAATTTGAAAAAGGGTCAGATGGAAAGCTGGGAGAAAGCCTCTCCTCTCCAGATCCAGGAAGCGTGGTTTAGGTCTGCAAAGCTACATCACAACAAATCTCAAGGCTGTCCTCTGGAAAGACCAGATCAAATTGGGGGTTTGTTCCAACCCATGTTTGTTCCAACATGCGTTTGACTGTATACAGTCAAACGCATGTTGGAACAAATCCAGTTACCAACTGTCAGGCACACTGATGGAGGGGTAATGATCTGGTGTGTTTTGTAGCCACAGAAACTGGACACGTTGCAGATTCTCAGGCAACTCCTCTGTATACCACACTGGCACTGTTTGGTCTGCTTTAAACAAAGCCTGCCTGCTTCCACAGATAGTATGGTTAGTTTGGATTAGTGTAAACGCGCATTCAAACTTTGGTGCGGACCAAAGAAGCAAACTGGTACACCAGAAAACCAGGGGTCTCGGTTCATTTGCAAGTGAGGCCTGGGGCCCGTTCCAGAAAGCAAGTTATGTTGAAACTCTGAGTATGTTAAGCCTGCGTTGAGGGAAACTCTGGGTTCTCTGTTTCAGAAAGCGAGGTAAGTCTTACCCCGAGTCTGTTACCATGGTAAGTGCCTCCATGAGGTAAACCTACTCGCTGGCAGGTTCACCATGATGTAACCCTGAGTTTTACCTGTCTCCTCCCACCCGAAGCAGATGTCAGACATGTCCGTCCAGAGATTTAGAAGCTGAATGGATTTATGTAGGGATAGGACCTTTTCAGAACTCAAACAGACGCCTCATTATTTCCTGATCAATATCTAACAAAACTGCATCGTTTTGGAGTCACTTGGATTCTCCAGCCCTATATCCAACATGACAGCAGGTGTATGAGATGACGTCACAGCAAAATTTTTATCTTGCGTTGCGATAAAAACTTTTGTAAATCGGACCTTTCTTTAAAACGTTTGCAACACAAAAGAATTTAGAAAGGCAACGGTTTTTTGAGTGATGAGGAAAGTCCTCATGCATGTTTGAAATCATAATTCCATAAATGTGTGATGGAGGTCTACTATCTGATCTACTAGTCTTGGTCTATATCTAAATCTAAAATAACAAATCTGGATATTAGGTGAGAGGAAATGTACTGTAAGAGTTAAAACAACATTTTGGGGGGGGTTAAATCACTTGACCGAATATCTATTTTGTATGTCAAGTATGAAACGGACATAAAAATGTACAATTATGGTCAAATGGTCTATAATATATTACCTTCATAGAATATGTATTTATACGTCATTTTTAGTTACCTCCATGTGTTTTTTTCACCCTTAGGATTGAACCTGCATAAAACTAACATTTTGTTTTCTAACCACCAATATTTTAACCCACGTCTTCCAGTTTTAATAAAGTTAAATATCCAGTGAGTGGACCAGTGGATTCCAACTTCCACATTGACTCTGGCAGAAGTTGTTTTCCATGCGGCTTCTCTGTCATTAGCAGCAGCAGTGTTCCTTTTTTAACAAAATACGTCTTTGTGTTTCTCATAACCAACTCAAAGCAGCTGATTTGGAACCGAAAACTCTTGAGTTGCTCAGCTCAGAGTAAGTTGATCCAGAGTTTCTTTTTAAACTCAGAGTTAGTTGAGCCTCCTTTCTGGAAAAGGCCCCTGAATACACCCTAAGGGTCAAATGTGAGGCCATCTGTCAGACAGCTAAATCTTGGCTGAAGTTTGGTCATCTAGTAGGATGATGATACCAAACACACCAGTAAATCTACAGCAGAATAGCTGAAAAAGAAAAGAATCGGGGTGATGTAATGGTTCAAACAAAGTTCAGAATTTAAACCAATTAAAATGCTCTGTCAGAAACTTCTTAGAGCTGTGCATACATGAATGTTTGTGAACCTCAATGAACTGAAATAACTTTGTAAAGAGGAGTGGGACAAAATTCCCCCATAATGATGCGAGAGACTAATAGCATCGTAGAGAATATGATTACTGAAAGTCATTACAGCTAAATGAGGTTCTTCAAGCTGCTCAAGCTTTTTCATCGAAAGCTGTATTTATTTTAAGACCAAAGGATGAGGATAATGATTTATTTATTTATTCAATGCACCGATACGTAAAACTTAAGTATTTAAAGAGGTTCTGCTTTCTGCATGTGATATGTTTCAACAACCTGTCTGATTATAACAGTAATTTATCATTAATTAGGACAATCTTTTTGTCTCAGCACTTTTCAGGTGGATTTGCATAAATGAATCAGAACTGCAAGCTTATTCCTGATAATCCTGGCCGTTATTTTAGACACAATACTTCCAAACTTCCTCAGCATGGATAATGACATAATTGACACTATTGATTGCAGAGCGTTGGCTGATTGCTGATCGTAGTGAAGTGGCACAGAACTGCACAAGAGCTTCATATTGATTGAAGGACCCAGACTTCCAAATATGACCATTCCTGAGCTCTATATTGTATCATTTTGCTGCTAAAATAACATATTTTAACTTAACATTTTTAGGATGTTTATATGAAAAATATAAAGAGACAAGTCATGAATAAACATTGTCTCAAAATTCCATTGTGCTGTCATGGCCATGCCCTTGAAAACAACGTGCATACTCTGTTGATGTTATAAGGCTGTGTCCCCCCCCCCCGGTTAAAAAGCTCAGCTGTTGAACAGTAATGATATTTTCAATACCAAGCTAAGAACTAATTTAATTACGTCTGAACTCCAAGTGAATGAATTCAAATCTCCATTTGAGTCAGATCGAGGATAAATACCTGAATGTGTCACAGAAATAGAAGCTCTTATTTTATGTTTCAGCATATTTGCTGACTTGCCCAGCTCTACATATAGTATATTTAGTATATTTTCTATGATATTGTAGTATCAGAGATATCGTTTTTTTTGCATCAATTTGTAATACCACTCCTACAATGGGCCTTGTTATACTGGTGAATCCATGTTTTACAGATTTTGGACAGGTTTCTGTGAAAATGAGATTTAGCAGAAATGGTTATTTCCACATTGGACAGTATGAGTCAATTCTTTGACTACGTAACTCAAGGTTGTTTCACAAAGATGTCTTCAAGCTGTTAAGTTATTGGTATTTTTAATGGTGTTGCTTTTTGATGTTAGTTCAACAGATGTTTTTTTTAGGTGGTGTTGGTGTGGTAATGATCTTCAATGGGTAACTGACTAAAACAGAACCTGTATTTCTCAGTGCTATTCCATGTTCCTTGCGACAGACTGCAATTTCTAACTATAACTTCACGCAGTCTGAGCATCATTTGTGTTTTGTTTTTTTCTTCTTCTCAGGCGTGCCCAAAATTCAATGTTGTAATTTTTGAATACTCAGTGATTAAGTGAAAGTTAATTGCAGCATAAAATAGTGAAGTGGTTTTGATTTCCGCTGTGCAGCTCAAAAGGTCAGTTTGAATTGCCCATTTAATGGCTCAATATTTTAGGTGTTTTGATGGTGGCATTTAATTATGTTATTCTTGCTGGCCCACCTCTGAGGTAATTGTTAAGCGAGACATTTCTTCTGCCTTACGGCAATGAAAATAAAAATAAAAAAGTAATTCAAAATGCATTAGAAGCTTGACACAACAGATTCCTCGCTTGGAGTTCATTATTAAGATTTAGAGGCACTTGCTGGGCAAATTAGCATGATTGAGAAAAAATGAAGTGACTGCTTTAGTGTCCAAACAGTGATCATTGTTGCTTCACAGTATGTTTGGGAGCTCACAACCAAAACAAACATCTATTTATGCTTATCTGAGATTGGTTTGCGGAGGCAACGGGTTCAGGAAGTAATCCCAGGCAGTTCTCTCCCCAGAAACACTCTCCTACTTCTGGTGAGGGATCCTGAGGCATTCTTAGACCACAAGGGATATACAGTATATCCCCACCAGTATTTTAGGGGGCTGTACCATTTGGATATCAAAACAGTTAATGCAAAAAGATTATGTTTCCTATTTACCATTTAACTCTGTTAGACTAAACTTCTCAGTTTCATTTGATTTTTATCTGTGAAATTAGATTTTAGTATTAAATAAATGTATGAGTAAGTGGAGGAATGAACATTTTCATCTGATACAATTACAACATAGACAGTTTACATCACTACTAATGTTATAATCTCATGAAAGAGGGGCAGAGTATTCTGTTGAAATTCATTCATTCATTCATTGTCTTTGTCTTTGTGAATGCCCGTATCAACTCCTAGAGTTTTTTTCTGATTTGGAAAGAAATGAGACTAGACATTATGTGACAAAGAGATTTCACCAGCCACATTTGTTAGCAAGATGTTGATTTTTCCAACCCATGGCTGCTCGAGTCATTATTTCAATTTCTTATGATTATTGCTACTCAAAGCCATTATCAGGATAATTATTCAGATAATTGCTGATCAGGGTAAAGTGATCATTTGGTTCTTTCAGACTAAATTCTGCAGCTTGGAAGAATTGTTTACTCTAACAAAACAAAAAGAAAAGCTTGTTCACTGTTGCATTGTCAAAAAATGTGTCATCCTGTGGTATCAGTCACCATTGCCATCTGTGCAAGCTCACCTGTTTCCTTTCCAACTCATATATGCATACCAGTGATTGAAAAATGAATAAATGATACATGATCTATCCAGACATCCAACATATTTATTCAGTACTTATGATTTGGACCAAATCCATCTTCAAACCAATTGTTCATCTATCACGGTTGTGACTTCATCATGCTGACAAAATCTGTGCACATAGCCAGATATGTATGTGCCAGAACTCTCAAAATCTGTTCTTGAGGTGGAGTTGGTTGTGCTCTACCATACATGCTGCAAATTTTGAAAGAATAAAAGCAAACATATATTCTAGCTACAGGCTCAAGTAGGAGGACAGCAGAGCGAATCTGTAAAGAAAACCTTTTCCTTTCCATTTCACCATGCTCGTAGAGGTGTCGTTTACACTGCAGATACCTTACACTCTTCAAACCGTCATCTTTGTGCCCATTGCTTTTGAAAAGCAGAGCAGGTCTTTTTATTAAATTGCTGCAATTTTGTTTCTTACTTTTTCTTTTGGTCAACTAATAAAACCAATCCAAGACAAGAACATTGTAGAAAGGTTAAGAAGCTGTAGGAATGAAACTGAGCAATGAATAGATATTTCAATGTTTGTGTGATGGATAAGTGTATTTTGCTAAAGACCCATTATTTGCTGGAATAGATTACAGCCCATCTAAACCGAGAAAAAAAAAGTATGGATAGCCGATAAATCCTGGTGATTACAATGTGTGATTATACAGCTCCAGAGTGTCTTTCTGGAGAATTAACCCTAATCCTCCAAGATGGATCTGTGTTACAGGTATAAGAGAACTTGTTAAAATTTGATTTTCAAATGGAGCTGCTTGTGTTTCTGTATGCCAACAGGTGTTTTCACCCTAAGTGGTGTCAGCGTCTACATCAAATACTCTGATAAGGCCATGGAGGAGTTCCAGCAAACTGTGCCCCCCGAGGTTCTCGTCTTCGTGCATGTATCATTTGGCTGGTCTTTCGCCACAGCTTGGCTCTCCTACAGCCTGGAGGTGGCAACTGGCCTGCTGCTCATGCTGGCAGCCAGAATAACTCAAATAAAAGGACGTTATGACTCTGGTGGGGCCTTCGCCATGTTATAGTGAGACTAAAAACCCCCATTTTAGATTTGTTTTAAATGCAGTCATTATCTAATTGTTATTGTTAAATGGCTTAGAAGAGGCCGAGCAGGTCACGTGCCAAGACAACAGAATTTAATGCAAGCAGGCTTTATGTAACTGCAAGATGAGACACGTGGAAGCTGATAAATTATGTTGTTGAACATGTGTTTCTTCATCATTTGTCACTGGCTCATTGTGATGCCAGCTGCCTTTCATCTTCTCTGCACAATTTTCTGTTCATTGTTCCTTGTCCAAGGTGATGCTATACATGTGGTCACACAATCATGAAAATGAAGCAAACTATTCACAGGGTAATTACTGCACAGCAGTAGTTTTTTCTGTGTGTTTGAATATGTTGTTTTAGTGCAGCTAAAAATGTACCCTCATTTTTTTTCTCTGCCCTGAAATATCAACACATATTAAACAATCAAGTTAAGTGTATTTTTGATGTATGCAGGCCCTTTGTCTTGAAGAAAACTCTGGTATATCCCCAAGAGTGTCATACTGTGTTTTAAATACGGCTTGCATAATTGCTGTATAGTATAGTATAGTATTTTAGTAAAAACATGGCTGGTTCTGCTAAAAGAAACTACCACATAAGATATTAGACCATATATAGCTCAAAGTGAGAAGTGATAGTTTGTGATACTTTGTAATACAACAGCTGCTACCTTGCTTTAAATTTGCAGTTTACAGCTTTCTAATCATTCAGTCAATTCAGAGGTTAAGACAGAGTAAACTATTTGACTTTTAGAGCAACTTCTAAATGTTATTTTACATGTTCTGCAGCAAATTTCTGTGTTTACGCTGCCAGTAGATATATTGATTATGAAAACAGGTTAGAAGATACAGCAAGTTTACCTCTGGGGATTCTGCAAGCTGTTTGACCAATATAGAATATGTGCATGTGTTGCTGTCTGCTTTACTGTTGTTAATGACTTAATAGTGTGTATACTAGCAATGGCAGAGCTTCTCTCAGAATATTGCGATGAAAGTAGAGCGCTGTTAACATATGACATTGATTGTTTACTGTAATATTTATTGTCTTGTTTTCCTCTTACAGTCGTTGCAAAAGTTTCTGACCTGAGCAGCTTAATGTTTACATGGTGCATATAGTAGAAAAGCAGTAAAACATCACTTCAGTTGAAGGAGTGCAAAGATCATGATCTGTACTGTAATCCAAATTCACCAATAAATGTTAAGTTTTGAGATAACATTGTCAGAAGCATCATGTTTATATGTTCACTCATGCACTGTATAATTGTTTTGCATTCTGTTAATACAGATCTCTGGCAACAGCTTTTATAGTTGTGTGTACAGCTTCTTCGTTTTGTTTTTTCTTTTCATTGTTGTTTTTTATAGTTCTAAATGCTGGGAATGAAGCCCTGCTATTGAGAGCCTCAGAAGAATTTTAAAATATCTGATCAATATATTTTAACACTGCTGTCTTCAGACAAATCTGGTGACTGATTTTCTCTTCTCTTGGTTCTGCTGTTGCTGCAGTGGCAGATATTAATCACTCAGCGAATATGTTTACATGTTACTAGAAAAACAACAAAAATCATGTCAGTTTGACCAGAATCTGACTCTCAGTTAATGTGGATCACTCCTGTTTAACTTAGCTCAACTAGACACAAACAGGTCTATGTTTGCCACATATGCTCCAATGTTAACAGTAACAACCCAATAACATAAATGCAAATGTGTAAGTGCAACTATATCCCCATACATGTAAGATAAAAGAAAATAAAAGGAGAATAAAAGGTACACATTAGGACAGGTTTCATTTCTACATAACTGTAAGACACCCCAACAGTAGTAACTTATGTTACATTTCAAGATTTGTCCTTAAAATGTGTTGATTCATTTTAAAAGTTTCTTTCCACTCTCAAATTCTAGGATATTTTTTACAATATTATCCCTAATATTAGCAATGGGCTGGTAAAGGTGGAAATGTGGTTGAATATTTTATGAGAACTTGGTGATTTTAAGTGAGCTATTTCTTTTTGAAACATAAAATACTCTTTTCATATAATTTCTTTTTTAACACATTATACAAGAAAAACCATTAAAAGTATCTTTTGACTCATAGTCCAAACATACTGGAGAAAAACTTAAGAGATCATTTAGAAAAATCTTTAATTAGTATTATAGCCATAGTATTATGGCTTGTCCACAGGCTATTCTTAAAAAAAAAAAAAAAAAACTCACACACTGATGTACACAAGATATCAAATTGTGAGCCAAAATTTGAGAGGATGTTTAGGCTATGGGTATTAGAAATTAAATGTTTAAACCGAAGATCTTAATTTGTTCTTAACACACTTTAAAACATTACTCAACACTGTATTGGGGGAAAAAAAGACAAAAGTCTTTAATAGAGATGACAAAGATGGACCCTGAAGCATTCAAATGCAATCTTTGCCAAGATGTGATCTGCAACATGATTTAAAGTGTTCCAGCTAGTTAATCAAAGCTCAAACCGTGAAACATTGTGTCCACTCAGCTGTTTGTGTCGCACTGGCTGGGCCAGTCATCTAGTTTCAGATCGTACCGAGAGGGGAAAGGCGATAAAGGAAGGATCAAACTGCAGTGGTTCTGTCTCGCAGCCCTTTTTTTATATATCAGCCTTGCTGAAATCCCATTAAAGTTTTATGGAACATAATAATTCAATCCGCTCTGGCAGACATTGGTGCTGCGCTATTACTCTTTGGATAGTGCCCTTGCCCTTGACAGAGTGCAGTAATTTGGACTCAAGAAACCTCTGGGCTCCTTTTAAGAATTTATTTAGCTTTCTCACAACTGCTTTCCTAAATAAGAATTTCTTCTCCAGTAGATTGTTGCTAAGATTCTCTAATCTGTTCACAATTAGTACATTTACAAATGTTTCAATGTTAGCTTTGAGTTGTCTTTGCGAATTTCGTCTTTATCGGTTTAATAAACATTTACTCAGCCCATTAAACCAAGGTTAGATTAATCTTTTAGTTTGGTTCTGTATGGTTACTTGAGCCCATTTGGTACAAATTTGAGTGCTCAGTCAATTGAAATTCTCTGGTTATTGTCTGCAGATATTTTTCCGGTGAACATGATTTTTTAACGGCATGTTGTTACAGTCAATGAGAGAGCTCATGAAGTTAATCAAACTTTGTAAACTTATATTTCTACAATCTTACAGTCTAATTAAGAGGTAGAAAACTGTGAAAATGCTGACTTAAGCCATCAAACACAAACTGTAAGGCTGTATTTTCTTTGCTGCTAGTCATGGCCCTTATTTATTGCTTCTCTCTGTAGTTAGTCATAACAGACAAGGCAGGACAAGGTGTTTCAAATGAAAGTGAATACATCAGTACATGGAGGCTAATAATCCTTCTAGCTGAATGTAAGACAAATTAACACATTGCTGAGACAGATTTTTGCATCTGTAAAGAGCCATGTTGCCTTATTGTCCTTGAGTGAAATCCTTTTCAAAAACAGCACAATGAAAAAGCTCCACTGGAGAAGCCAAAGTGAATTCTTACATCATGCTGAAGTTAGGAGGACAGAGCCAAACACATTTCTATCAACAAACTTGAATATTTTGTTATTACGTAGGTTTTAAGAAGAACATACCGTGACTTTGTGGAATTTGCTGCAGCTGATGATGCACAGGAATCTGAAAATGCAAGGAATACTTGTAGCAGAAGAAAAAACCTGGACCCAGTGGACAGTTAAACACTTCGCAGAATTACAGAACGGTGGGAACAAGATGGAGGCCACCCTCAACTTTAACTACTTTAGATAAAAAGAAGAATCACTTACCTGTATATCCAAAAGCTTCTCATAGCATTGAAATAAAACCAAGAATTATAGATTTAATCAAAAACTTATATACAGCCCTGCATCGAACATGCATCTGTCTCCTGCTCCACGGCTACATCACAGACACATAGGAGACAGTCTGTCTGCATCCCGGCAGAGCAGAGCGACTGAACTGCCCAACTTGCCGCTTGCGTGCATGGAATAAATAACTTTTGGTGTCATAGTTTTGCAGCCTTCTTATAGTTTTGTGCAATAATTTTAAAAACTTTGTGCTTAGAAGTTGCCACAATAAGTTGCCCAGATTTTTTTTGGGGGGGGGGAATGTCAGTAATGACCATGAAAATGCAAAGGGTAGAGAGTAGAGAGGTAGAGAGGCCAGGAGGGTCAGAGTCAAAGAAGTCCACTGAGAGAGCAACACATAAAGAAGTGAAGATGAAGAAAAAGATGTCAATGTGTGGGGTGAAGAGGAGGCGTTTTCAGATTCAGAGACAGAAGCAGAGAGTGAGGATGAGGCAGATGATGGTGAGAATGATGACGTGGTGTCAAAGGTTCACCCTTTATTCTAGCTGGACCACATGATACAGTATGTTTTTATTCTCCATATAAGTTCTAGTGCCGTGATATTAGATGTCACACAATAAAATAAGATCTTTTCAGTTAAGACCTACAGCTGTGTTGTAATGCTCTCAGCAGATGCAGCATGTGCCAAATAGGTGGAAAAAAACAAATCTAATGTGGGTACTGTAAAGCAAGGCAAGTTTATTTATATACCACATTTCATGTACAGGACAATTCAAGGTAAAATGTGCAGAAAAAGTAGTAAAAAGTAGAAAAAGTAGTAAAAAGAAGCAACAAATAGCAAAATTCACAATGGAATCATTTTGAAAAATAAATTAATAAAAAATAATCACAAATTGAGTTGATTAAAAGCAAGATAGGTTCAAAATTATTTTGCAGATTTCATGCATAGGTGCATTTGAACAGAAAGATTTTTAACCTGGATTTAAAAATGTCTACATTTGTACTGTGCATCCCTACAAATACAGGAATCCTTGAAAAATATGTAAAGACTTCATTTAGAAAAATCTTGTTGGTATTTTGCAGAAAATACATAGCCTACTAGGATTCATCTACCAGAGTCTGCTCATTTTCTATTCTTACAATCTTTCCTGCCAGGACAGAAAGTGTAAGTGATTTTCCAACACCTTCATTCCCACGTTTTGACTCACACCATCCTTTCACCGTGATGAGGCAGCTGCCTAAATCTGTAACCTGTTTGGACACCTTCTCCACATCACATGGCTTCATTGTAGCAGCGCCACTGAGGGTGTGTAGAGCTGAAGTGTCAGGATTGAGTGGTCTCATAAACCAAGAAAGAACCCCATCCCTGGAGGAACATGAACAGGATGTGTTTTCTCTTAACCGCTTGAAAAGTTAATTAGACTTGTGCCTTGTTCAGTGAGCACCAATAGTAATTCCATCGTTCTGGAAACTGAAACTCCCATGGATCAAATTGTCATAATGTTCCTCCATTACAAATATGCTTTATTTAGGTAAATTATTAGATAGGAGGGAAATTAAAAACTGACAGGACTGGGCATTTCAAAGCCAACACTTGGACTTAATTCGACGGGAGTGATATTTATCAGGAATTAGAGAGAATAGACTTTTTCATTTTAAATGGTGAAGCAATAAAAAATGTTTTACTGTATATTAATATTATGACCTTGCCACATAAACTTCATATTTTATTATCAGGTTCAACTAAATTAATTCAGAGTATTAAATTGAAGAGTGGAATATAATTCTTTTTTCCGATGCAAAAGTAATCACTTCAACCGAAAGCTTTTTCAGCTTACATACAGTACCAGTTCAAAGTCTGAACCCATCATCCCATTTGATTTTAAGTACTTCAGTAGCAAAAAAAAAAGACTGTTTATCTGCTACTGCACATACATTGTGTGCCGTTCTGAATTTGTTGCTCTACACTGTAATTGGTTCTTTTCAAAACATTTTTAATGAAATGATTCATAAATTCTCCATCCAATGAAGCTAATCTCATTTTTTTTAAATGTGCAAATATAATATTTTATTACATTATGCCAAACTTTCTACCTGCAGCGACTGTTGAGGAAGTCATTTGCATTTTCTGGTATTTTCCTCTAATAACTTCAGGTGTAATATTTTTCATTTGTGAATGTCAAAGGTCTGCCAAGTTAAAACACCAAAACTCTGCACTAAAGCAAGACAGTATCTCCTGAAGTGTTTGAAACACTTATACAGGCTTTCCTCTTTATCACCTACATTGGTACATGTGCATGGTACCTGCTACTTTGGCACACCCAAAATCCAAGAACATGTAGACAGCCAGCTGATTCATGAGCGTAATTATTCACATACTTGCATGTACTAATACTTTATTGTGTACTAACCAGTTTTACTGGAAGATTTCACTAGGGGTCACAGAGAACTCAGACTGAATAGAGTTGCTGGATTTGTAGGGTACAAACTCTTAAACATGGCAACAAAGGAAGAGGTTAGCATTTGGTTCATTTGGAGGTCAAGGCAGACAGCAATAACAGCAGCTGTATTGTGGATGACCCGTAAGGCCCCTAAACCTTGCATCCCATGTCTTGTCTTTGTTATATTTGGACAAATTGGTCCCTACGGTGCCCCTACTGGTTAATCGTATATTGTAGCTTGGTTCATTTCTGGGGAGGCGCACAAACAACACTTCAGCCATGATAAGCACACAAACATAATACATTCTCTCAGCCTAAGAAATGGAGCATATGCCGCACACAACACAACTTTTGACCAGTCGAAGCAAACACATGTTTTGGGAGATGGTGGTGCATGTGCCGCAGCAATGTACAACATCTGCTGTATACAATCTTTGAACAAACTGTCAGTATTCGATTTACTTTCTTTTTTATGACCCCTGAAGTAAAGTCAAGGATGATAATACTTTTTTAAAAAGTCTTTCACAATCAGCATCTTTAAAACAACTGAAAGATACAGAGTCAATAGATTGTGTTGTCGGTGACTTGGAAGTGATCTATTATTAGTTATGATAAACCAGTTATCTAACTACTTTATCTTCTTGTAACTTCCTCATTATATACTGTAAAATGTTTAAGTTATTCAGCAGTGTGAGGTTATTCAGGGTGTATAAATCACCCAAAATAACAAATAGGATTGTGTGTGTAAACATATTTAGACTGTAAACAAAATCAAATTACCACTGAAGACTTGACTTTTATATCTTTTGACCACAAAAGGGCAATTCAGACTTTTTATTGTGATTTCATATTTAGATATTTAATTGATTTTATTTCACTTCTATAATCATCAATTATTGTCTTTTGTTTTAGAGTTAACTGAATGTTCCCGTGAATTCATTTTCTTTTGTTTGTTTGTTTGTTTAGAAATGTGCTCCGAAAACAAATTTAATCTTTTATCTTAATAAGTTTTTATCCAAATGCTTTAAAAAGACTTTAGTTACCAGATAAAAGATGTTCAGGTTGCTTTGAAAGGACAAGCTTTCAAGGATTTGTCCCGTCACAGTCTTCATTGAAAGGATTGAATGCTTAGCATCCTGATTTACAGATCTCTGGTAAAGAATTGTGACCTCGACTGGAGGGCTTTTAAATATTATTTGAATTTCTTTGTTTCTTTTTCTTTCTATCAATTACATGAATGTGAAGAGAACAGGAAAAGCTCCCTAATCTCTAAATGCATCTATACTGAGCACATCTACAGATTGGACAGTATGATCTCAGACAAGCAGAACAAAACAAAACAAAACAAGGCAGGATTCAATAAATAGTCTGATGGATAGCATTTCCCTTTTTCTGTATTGAATTGTCCCACATCTGTATGATGAAGGCTGCAGGAAACCTTTCAGCCTCTATCCAACAGAAATAAAATGAGCAGCCCAGTATTTCACAGTCTGGTGAGAGGGGACAGCGATGCACAGCACAAATGAGTTTATTTTTCATCCACCTTTGCCACCTCCCTTCACGGCACCTGTCTCACTGCATTTATTTCAATGAACAAAGACATACTGTTTCTGTTGAAGTCAAATGTCGTCTTATCTCCACCAGGCAGCTTCCTTCATAGCTCTGCCAAACTGAAAGCAGGCACAGTCCATGTTTGGTTAATAAGGTTAAATGAAGCCAACAAATAATGGAGAGAGAAGATGAGTTAAATTGTGTGTGAAGAACAGGCTTCGTATCCTAGACTGCCTGGAAAATATCATGCGGGGTGGCTGCAGCAGCTGCAGTGTTACCATACCTTCCAGAGACATGCTAATAAATGCTAATAAACCATTAAATGCATGCCCACTATCAATCCACACCATCTGGATCTCTACACCTTTTTCTGCTTTAACTTTTATAAACTTAGAAAGCAAAAATAGCTTATTTTTCTAAATCTGAACAGCCTTCTGCTGGTCCCCATGGAAACACTCATGGTATCCCCTGGAACAAGCAGCCAGTGCAATTGATGCTACTATTAAACCCTGTGGTGCTGCAAAGGGCCCAGTAAGAGAAAACAAGAGGCTTACAAATGAATACATATATGGAAAGGAATTTTATGCTTCCTTCCAACTTTCTCACACAGAGTGTTGAAAGCCAATAACCAATCTGCTGATTTTAAGACTTCCACCACTTCCACTTCTTGGCCCCAGCTGCCTCATGAGGATAACATTTTACCATTTTCACCTGTGGTTTCTTCCCTTTAGAGCACAGTAGTTATCTTCACTGAGCTCCACAAAGAAACAGCTCAACAACCAAAGCTTGCTCGCAAGTCTGCATAAATAACACACACACCACTCTAATAGCAAACATGCCTGTGGCAAAAAGTATGTCGAAAACAGTGACGTGTTTACATAACACAAGCAATATGAGGATTGATTTTAGAGTTCTTTTCTGGCAACAAAACAAATGGAATTCAATGCTCATTCTTTCTTTGGCTTTCTGCAAGTTCCTGAGGAAAAAATCTGACATTTTGGTGGCAGAATTTTCTACCACATTCATCCCACTAGACTATGATTAACTTAGGTTGTGTGCTGTGTGGCACTGCATGGATCTGGAAAATGGGGTTATTTAGGATTTTTCAGTAAAACAGCAGCTCATTTTGTCTAAAAACCTCTCTGGTGAGAGAAGTGGCAGTTTGAACAATAACATCACAGGTAATAGGACCACAACAATGAACCGATGAACGCTAAAATACAGGAAAATAAGCAGAGCATCAGAGTTGAGCAAGACATTTATGTTAATTTGTCACGATGGGATGGCTGATACATTTTAATTTCACCTATTTCTAATAGGAAGATGAAGCTTTAAAAAAAATCTACATGCCTTTGTGGGAATTCAGTTGATTTCAGTCTTCAGTCTGTCTCTTATCACTTTGGGATTCATCCTCTTGGAACCATGACTTTCTACTTGATTTGACCTCTATCTAACTGACATGTGTCTCTCAGGACCAGAATGATTGGCTGACACAGCTACACTGGCATTTCTGGCATGGCTTTAATGGGGAAGAAAACAGCAAACTAATTAAACACTGCATTGAAATGTACAGCGCTGTGCAATTTGGTTATTAGATAAACACAGATAATAATATGATGTAGCACCAGCTCATAAACAAACATGTCAAGATTAACACAGCTGTGAATTTGCCCCTTAGTAGATTTTTTGTTATGTCATTATGAATGCAGCTGGCCTGTAGGCCAGCAATGATTCATCCAGATAAACAAAGAGTCTCGTGATCAGTCAAACTCTTGTGCCCCTCCTCTGGATTCATTGTTGCAAGGTACTGTCCCATTATCCACCAGGTGTCATCATTTCACCATTTTCAGCTCGTGTTAAACGCTAAGCCTGTGTCAGTGTCCGATGTTTTATCACAGTCCTCCATTATGTTGTTGTAAACTGGTGCAGTAGTTATAGGGTTTAGGACTGCTGTGACTGTGTAATCACTGTGGATTAACTGTAAGTCATTAATTTGATGATTTTAGATTTATGTGAGATTTTTTCCGCCTCTTTTCACACATCCCCCCTCTTCCCCCACACGTCCAAGTACAGTCTGTACAATTTTGTGAAGCTATCTATGACCAGCCTGTTGCTGCCTGCATACCAATCACTGAATTACTCCTGGCTGTCATGAGGTGGCACGCGTATCATGTGTGGAAATTCAAATAACACTGTGGTTCCTGTAAGTTCCCAGCAGGGTACAGCATATGTCTTGGCAGTGGCACTATTTCCTGCTATTTGTTCCATTACGGTAAGGTCATTTCCCCACTCTGGTGAAAGGGTTTCCTCAACTGAAATGGGTTTCCCTCTTATCTTTTAACCAGATATTTTCATGCTGATAATTACAACGTCCTCACATTTTACATGTGCATTCAATGAAAATATATTTTCTAAAAGCCTTAAATGCACACTTTTCCAAGGCATGAGGAATATTTTCATTAATCTACACTATTGCCACATTATCTGCTGTTACTTTCTGTATTCATTCAAACTTTATGATGATGATCCAGATGATGCCTATCCTTTTTGGAGAATTACTGTTAAGAAATAAATAAAAGCAGACATGGGGTTGTCTTTTATTATTTAATTTTTTTAAACCCTTTCTTTTGACTTTGGAATGCCTTTTTGACCCAATTTTTCATCTCTCCATGTCATGGCAGAACAAAGGTCTCCATTATAGTCTTTTTGTTCTGTGCAGGGTGAACAGCATCCCCCTTTTGAAACTGCTCTGAGTCATGCATAAACAAACAAAAAGATGCACTGTTTCCACAAACTTGTTTCCATCCCCTCAGCTAACATCTTTCCACAGTAAAATCTGCCCAGTCTGGATCTACCTCTATTGCTTTGGTTGTTGTGATTTGCAGCTTGTGTTCTTCACATGGACCTGGCTCTTCTGCTAATACAGGCGGTTACTACAATATGTGCCCTTTACCACTTTATTCCAGCCGACTCATGATGTCAACCAGCAGTGCATAAGGTCATACCACTCAAATGAGCCAAAGCGGCTCACTGTAAATCTTGTTGCATTGGATTCTCCAGACACAAAGCAAAGATGGGAAGGGCCAACATGAGCTCATTGGTGGTGGTCTGCCAGCTCTCCTGCCGTCCACATACACCAGACCTTTTGAGAACCCCTCCCTTCTTTTCCCACTATCTTTGCTCTCTTTCAATAAAATCTGACTGAAGCTTGGACTGGGTTTGATGAGACAGCCAGGGTCTGATTCAAATATACTCTATGCTGAATCCAGATCCTAAAGAAATATGACTTTCAAAATATTTTTCCCCATCCAACTGCCTTTCTTTTTCTCCCTACTTTTGTTACATTTTTCTCTTCTTTCACCCATTCTCCCTCCAGCTTCAAGCAAACCTGACCTGCATTTTTACATTTTCTTTGTCTGAGAAGCATGTGTAAGTTAGGGTGCACAACTACAGTTTTTTAAGTGTGCTGCAGTCACTTTGAGAGTGGAGTTAAAGGATAGAGGTTCAGTTTTTGCACTCATTTCTACCCTACCTGCACTGGCTTATATATTTCACAATGTGTTCAGTTAAAGAAGCAAAAACCTTCCTGTATTAAATGGAAGTTAATGATTAATCATCTGTCTGATGCTGCTGTTAAACACGGGACCAGCTCTTGTCTGATTACTGAGAAAGAGGAAACAGTTGAGCCCATCATTAATGTTGTATTTTTAACTAAATTCCATAGAGCTCTGCATAAGGGGCATGGGTGACACAAATGAAATTCCACATGTGAAACAAGCTATGTAAACTATAGCTTCTACTGTACAAACTTGTTGATCTTGAATCAAACAGGAAATGGGATGATAAAAAAGCCAAAGTAGATAAACTGATTTCCAAGGAAGCCTTTAGAAAAGGTGCAGCCCATTTCATAGTCACACTTCAGTGCTATACTAATATTATTTGTTTTTCAGCCAATACTGAAAGACTCCAGTAACCTTTAAACATGAATTCCTGTTTTAGCTATCTGAAATTTGAAATGCTTCTTTTTTTCTTGTGACAAAGCAGTTTTAAGCAAAGAATCACTTTGAATCATAATAGTACTTTCTAAAACAAGAAGGATTTTTAATGGCAAAATAACCGCTGTGCAAAAGTAATTGTCTTCTGAACTTTATACTTAGCCCTTCTACCTCTAGCAGCAACAACTGACGCCAAAAGTTTGCTGTGATCACTGTGGTGGAATGTTGGCCCTGCTCAGCATCAGTGCAGACACACTGGAAGGGTTAGCAAGAATTAAAAGCTCTTTTCAGGTCCTGCATCTCAGTGTGATTCAAGTCCAGATTTTTTTATTCACTCCTAAACAACAATATAAATTCTTTAGAGATCTGAAGAAAGAAATACATTCAAAAAGGCACCCATGCAATTTTTTTCATTTTATTTCAAGCACTTGTGACACAGATAACCAACTTGCGACAGCATCTGACAATGCAATTTCACCCAACAGAATAAATTGTGGCACAACATTCGAAAAAGTGTAAGTGTTAGCATGTGCTACAGAGGCTAGGAAGTTCAGCATGATTTGTTGCATTTTTAGCTTCTAGCTAAATTCTCTGGAAGCTTCATGAGAAATTCAGAGGAGTGCTCTTCTTTTTCCTCGCACAATCTGTCAGGACATTGAGCAATTCTCTATAGTGTTCATTTCTCATGCGTGTTGTAAAGACCTTGTAGAAGAGATGCTGGGTTCAGTTGAAGTCTGGATCCCAACAAAGTCTGCAGTTCACGCAAGACTGCCTCCCAGTAGAGCAGGACCCTAAGCAGTGTGTAAGGCTTGCAAAGGTTGCAGGCTTAATACTGAAGAGATGGCTAGATGATATATGCACAATATGTACATTGTTCTTGTTTCAATAACATACATTGGTTACAGATTATTATTATTATTTCTATATTTCCCCAAATGTCTTCCCACATTTCTTGTGAGATCTTCACCACCGGGTCTCTCTCTCAGGTGCCCTAATTACTCAGTATCCCAAAAAGAACTCCCCCATAGAGATGGCACTGCATAGATGGATCAACTTGTATTCTTTAGATTATTATCTAAAGTCGTACTTAAGCCTCAGCTCACAGACAGATGACTTTCCAGTGTCCTTTAGGATTTACTGTCAGATAAAAGAAAGCATATTTTTCTAAATTATCTACCAATGACAATATATATTAACAGAACTATGTTTCCATATAAAGTAAAACAATCCATGTCATCCAAAAGGTTTAACTTTCCACACATTTATCAGAATACCCAACAAAATGTTTGAGGGCCATTAAGGTATTGTGGTATAAACCAGATGAGAGTTAGCAGTAGTTTTCAGCTGACTCTCCCTCATGTACTGCATGCCAAACTTATTCTATCTTTTAGGCTGTGGGGACAAAAACACTGATCTCTGTTGAAATGAGAGATGTCTGTGCTTCTTTGGATGTTTTCTTGGATCTTTTGGGATTTCCTGGATGAGGAAAAACTTTGAGGAATTTTGGACTGTTATCCACTTCTGGGAAGTGATTGTTACAACATTTCTCACTTTTTAGCTAACGCCTCTCACTGTGGAGTCACACAGCCTTATTCTTCTATAATCCTCCAAATTTATGCATTTCTTCTTTACCTCTCTAGGAATTTTTCTTTTTTAATCTTGCTTTAGTGTGCTGGTTAGACCTTCCTGACAGCTACATATCTCTGGAAATGACCTTTTGAGTTACGATTCAGTTGAACAGAGCTGTTTCTGTTTAAGTATGATTGCGTCTCATTCAGCTGGAACCCTTTTCCAGTGCAGTTTGGGGATTATTAAGTGGATGCATATGTTGCACCCCTGAATAGGGGGTGACTGATAAAAGAAAGAAATACATCACCAGAGAGACCAGACAGTGTTTCCTCGT
>JAOXYM010000022.1:14104921-14121059 GCA_028567055.1 Leptatherina wallacei | reverse complement strand
AAATATCGGTTATCGCAAAAATATTAATATCAGATATCGGTATCGGCCAAAATGTCATATCGGTGCATCCCTAATTAAAATATTTAGTTAACCATCAGTCTAAACAAACAAGAATTTATTAAACATTTTTCAGCTGTATTTTTTAGAACCCCACAATGTTTGTTTTACTGAATATTTTGTCTGTTAGACTGAATATTTAACGACATCCAGCCTCTGCAAACATCCTGACAGACTAAATCTCGGCCTGCTGAATGGATGTGAGTTGATCTCAGGGACAAATATCCCTCCAAGCTCATAAATTTATTGTAACACCATGTAAAGTAGTTCCTTCCAACTGGGTTTAAGTCATCCTGACATCATAGTTACTTTCCACTTTATTCCAGTTCATCATAAACTAAATTTTTAACCCCAAATTACTAAAATATCAGTTCTAGAACATAAAAAGCTGGTATCGGAGGTATCGATATTTTGGTATCGATCTGCACATCACTAGTGAAAATGCGAAATATGCAGTTGCAACTCTCCGTGGCAAAGATTTTAACCCTGCATGTGTTAAACCTGCACACATGCGGGGGGCCATTAATCAGACTGGCCAGCTTTCGGACAAGTTATGTCTGTTCGTGGCTCGTGTATACTGCATTAAGAAAAAAAAGTCTGACTGCCTCCCTTCATGAGATCAGATAAAGTTAGGGTTTGGTTTTTCAGAGGATATAATGAAAGCTGTATTGCCTTCATCTCAGCTCTGGCTGTTGTTTTGTCTGAACGGACCTGCGGACGTGACCTCTTCCTCTACAAACAACAAGCACTTTATTTCCCCTGTCGCTATTCCAATAAGACCTCTCTCCACAAGGCCCTGCTTCTAATAAACCTGGTTAGCCTGGGAGACAACAACTGAGGAGCCGAGCAGCATCCTTCAAACCTTCGATTTCTTTCCGTCTTTCTGCTCCGGCCGAGTGGACAAAATGGAGGAAGAGTGAAACCCAGACAAAGTGGGAAGTTAATTGCACACAAAAAAAGTGAACCTGGACTTGGCACACACCACTGACTGACAACATCTTCTACTCTTATAATAATACTGGTACAACACTCCCTGGTTAAGGCGACTGGTGAGCTCCTGTAGAAAATAATGCTGCCTCTCCTTTAATAGTTTTTAATTTTTTTTTTGATTTTTTGCAGACCGTAAACTAGGCTTTCAGGGAGTAGGAGTGGGGGCAGTTGAATAGACTGACAACACTGTGCCATGTAAACGGATTGACTATGAGAACGTCAATTACACACTTTGGCATCTAAACATGATTTTGGCCCATTAAACCACAAGACTTACACATGGAGAAGTCTTACAACCACTTATTTAAAAAAAAAAAAAGAAAAAAAAGATTTTACAAAAGCGGCGAAATCCGGTGCATCCTGCCTCTCTCCTCTGAATGTCCGACGGCTTCGGCGTGTGCTTTTTCCTCAAAAGATGGGAGGCAGAACGAGCGGGTCTTGCCCTGTGCTTACATCATGAAAGCGAGCGATTGTGTTGGAGGTGAAACAACAGTAATGATCCTCGGCGTCAGAAACAAACGACTCCGAAATGTTTTCAATGGAACAAAAAAGGGATAAGAAGAGGATTAGGAGAAATAAGGCTTCGCGTATGACTCTCACCTCAATTTTCTTCAGCTGAGGAGCGTGATGCAGAAAGCAAACAACACATGCTGAAGCCTGACGCTTGTGTCTGTGTGTGCGAGATACTAATAGAGAGAGAACAGGAGTGCAAAGATCTGTGGTAAGGCTTTGATAAATGAAACGGCTGTACAATGGCTAAAAATATCAAGTGTGTAATTCTTGTGTGTTCGTGCGTTTTTTGTGTGTGTTTGCGTGTGTGTTTTGTGCACGCTGGCGGGGCGGTAGCAGTTGCTGAAGAGGGTTTCACGCTCAGGGGCTCTCATGCACAATAACAAAGTAAACCGTGAGGTCTGCACGAGAGTGTGTGTGTGTGTCCATGTGTGTACGTGTTTGTGTATAGATATATATTTATATATTATATATATATATATGTGACACATGGGCACTTTTTTTTACATCTTTACAAAGAAAAAAAGCAAACATGACATTTTCAGGCAACAAGACCACAGAATAGCAAGTTAACAAACTCTTTTTTAAATCTATATTTTAAATATGAGGGATCCATACAAAACACTTATAATAAAATACCCATGTTATCAAATAATTTCACAAGAAATACACTGACGCGCTAGGCAGGAAGTACCTTCAGAATTTGGCACTAAACTCCACTGATCTTGTCTTTTTTTCTTTATAAGACATTTTGCTGAACAACAAAACACATCTAAATATTGTTTCCCACGAGAGAAATAAAATAATAATGACATTGATGCTTCACAAGCTGACATTATATATATAGATATATTTATATTTATATATATTTTTAGGAATTTTATATAGCTAATCAACCAACAAGAAATTTAGCAAATAGGGACTCCTTAAAAAAAGAAAATTAAAAAAGAAAACCCCAAAGTAACTATTATGGTAATATGAAAGGCTTTTTGTCTATTGTTCAAGTAAACTGATTTTTTAGTCTTCTCTTGAAAAACATGAGACATTTAAGACCGTTAGACTTGTGATGAAACCACAACTAAACTCACGAGAAGCACCGACGTTAACGCGGGTTACAGGTATCTTAGTTTTTTTTTCTCTTTTTTCCTCTATACATTTAAACAGTAGAAAATATAGGTCATTTCATCATGTGCATTTAAACCACGGATTGTCTATCTGTGAGTCAGTTCAGCAAAAGGTGACACAAGTAGGTAGCATTTCTCCCCCCCAAACAGGGCAAATGTCTTTTTTTATTTTTACCTTTATACTACTCTAGAAAAAAGTGGTTCTATATATAGACTTTGAATGAGAAACAGAGCCACTTAAAATGGCCTTATCAAAAAACTTTACACTGCCTGAAAAATGTAAAAACTATTAGAGAGCTCTGAGAGAGTCTAATATTGATCAGACAGTTTTTATTCAAAACTGTTTGGAAGTAGTCTTATTTCTCAGAGAAACTGGCGCGGACCTCTTCTGGCCCTGTTTTTTGTTTTTTTTTGTTTTTCCATCGGCCACCAGAAGCAAGATAACGCGCCAATTCCTGTAGTGAACTTTCAAGTTTACTTTAAATGAAGCAGGAAAAAAAAAAGACTTGACAGAAAGAAGAAGGAGGGGAAAAAACAATGCAAGAAAACATACTGAATGGAAATCACTTTGCCACAGGTTGTTGTTTTTTCTCCAAAAAGAACATTTGTTTTTCCATAAAAATCTCAGTCTTTTTTTTGTTTGTTTGTTTTTCATATGAATGCAGCTTTTTTTATCTTTTTCACATTGATTCGTTTTTCTTTACCCACACCTCCCGATAATCGCCTCCCTCCCTGAAACCCTCCCAGAAAACGGATCCAAATGAGGTCACATGCAAAACCAAAACCAAAAACAACACAAAAGGAAAGAAAAAAATCATAAAAGTCCAAAAAAGCTAAAAGTTCAAAAGGTCAGTAGGCGGCGGAGGAGGAGGAGGAGGAGGAGAAGAACCAAGTTATGGTCAGGTGAGCTCGGAAAAGACATCAGAAAATATAATGACGGGGGACGATGACACTTTTTTTTCTCTTTTTTTTCTTTTGGTGGGTATATATATATATATTTTTTGTTTGATTTGCTTAAAATTTTTTATTGTTTTTTTTGGGGGGACGCCACGAAGACATGCTAGGCGATGAGCTAACAGGCATGGAGATGGGTTGTTCTAAAAGGGGGAAAGAAAAAACGGGAGAGGAGAGAGTTACACACAGAGAGCCAGAGCACCACACCACAACAGCATTTTCTTTTCAAAAAAATCAGGAGAAACAACAACAACAACAACAAACAACAACAAACAAACAACAATGCAAACTAGCAACATCACAAACTGATTCCATTAGCAAACTTTTTTCTTTTTTTTAACATCGATTTTATGTTTCTTTATATACTATGAAATGATATTAATGTTATAGATCTATATTAACAGGCAACGATACACATCCACTCACTCACATGTACACAAAAAAAACAGAGAGCACCCAAAGCTTTATCCATCAGATCCCAGATGGATGTTGTCACTTGGGAGACAACATTTTTTTGGGGGAGGGGGGGAGTGGAGGAGTCTTATCGTTTACTTTTGTTTTTAAAAACGTATAAATCTTTGGGAGGGTGGGAGGATAGAAAAGTGAAGATTTATTTTCAAATAGGCACAAATTCACAAAGAATTACTACTTTTTTTTTAATCTCCCACGAGACTTAACTCCCCTCCTGACCTTAATCTTTCCTCAAAAGTTCCTTTTATCATCACTTCTTAATAATTTCATGTCGGTATAATACTGTATAAAGGAAGTGGCGTTTGAAGTAACGCCTGTCTTTAGCAACGTTAGCGTGACTGATGTGGTGGTCATATCATCTTAACTTCCATCCTGCTGACTCAGCCATGACAGGAATCAGACTCAGGTGGTTATTGTACAACAGATTAGTCCTTGGGCTATGGAATCGTGTCAGATTTTTCTTCACTGTAATCACTCTTCAAAGCTGGGGCTTGTAAAAGAAAGTCTGAAAATCAGGCTTCTCACCACAGAAAACATGTCCTCTGTTTAATTTAGTTTAGTTTAGTTTTTTTTATTGTTGTTTACCAAAGCTCACTGGAAGCTGATTTAAAAATAAGAAGAGCACATGAGCAGCTGACGGATGCTTGATCGGCTTTGGTGAGAGCCAGCTATGCCCTGATGTTTATTACAGGTCATCAGTTGTTTTTGGGGGGAAATTACCAGGATGGGCCTGTAACAGTCAACTTGTTTCCAGAAAATCTATTGTGTCATCAATGTGAAGCAACTATTTAGGATCCAAGGTCTCCCCTGGGTATGTAATAACAGTCAATGATTGGAAAAGACACAGTAAGCATTCCCCAGCTGGTATGACAAACCCTCCATGTTTTCATGACACAAAAACCACTACGCACAGTTTTACAGGATGCTGGCTTGACTCTGAAGGTCTCGCTACTCTGTCTTTTGTTTGTTGCCGATTTAAAGAATATAAACAATCAACTAAAAACTCTCCTTTGTTCACGCAAACATTTGTTTCCAGGGTCAATTTTAAAGCATATTGTCTACTTATACTCTAAAGATGACACTGAAAGGTTTAAAGTTACATCAAGATTTAATGTACGAGACATGGCCTTGTAATAAAAAAGTACCCTGTTGGTCTAAACCGCTGTTTGTAGAAAGCAGCTGTTTATATTTTCCCACACTGACTCAGAAAAATCAGAGTTCCTGTAAACCCACTGGGGACAAAGGCAAAAAAAAAAAATGTATCTCTTGACTGGAAAGAGCAGTGGGAAGTATAGAAATATTATTCGACAAAATATTTTTGAACTGCTTGGCCAAGCAAAAATTCGCTCACCAGAGCAAGATTTGTGGTGCTGACAATTACAAAGGGCTGACTATTGTTTCCGCAGCTGAACAAAGTTATGTTGTGTTCAGACTGAATCAAGAAAAATGGAAAATGTAATATTCAAACATTACGATTGTAGGAGGAAACAGTATTTTCCCTTCTAGATCCACACAAACCACACATCATTCAAATCTGTTCAGTCACAGTGGAACTGTTCCTGATGAGCTGCGATTATGCTGAAGACTTCCAGGCATATCAGTGGATCTGATTCCTGTTAGTTCAGTATCACTGTCCTGTCCAATCGCACTTCCTGATTCTACCTACAGTCTCATCACGTCATGTTTTGAGAATTTGAAGCTCACAGTTGTTGTAGCTACTGTCAAAATTCCTTCTGTGACAACACAAGGTATTTAATACGAATTTCCTGAAACACTGTCTCTCTTTCCTTCTAAGTTGCAGTGCGATTCATGCTTTGGTGTATTCTTGTGAATCGAAGGAATGCCACAACCTCTAGTGACAACAGATTTTCTTAAGAATCCACTTTTCAAAAGAAAAAAGGATTTTGTTCAAAAGAAATTCACTCTCCACATGTTGACCGGGGACATTTTGGAGTCGTCTTCCGTGGTAGAAGGATGGCAGCTATTTTCTTCAGAACATTTTGTTCAGGAGTGTTAATGAGATGTTATCCGTCACCCTGATTACACAATGCCATTGTTATTACTGTATCATAGCTGGAAAGAAAACTTTTTAATCATAATTATCAGTTCTTTCACCATGTAAGCCTTGAAAATGCTAAGAAAATATAAAATCAAACTTATTATTGAAGACCTTGTCATATGAGTCGACTTTTATTTACACACTTCTAATTGTGATCTTTAAAGCGCAGAATGTGGCTGTTAAAACATAGCTTTCAGTTTGAACATCTGTGTGTTATCACGGCAAAATCTAGTCCTGGAGACACTTTAAAAGCAGGAAATAACACAAAGATTGTTTTGCAGAAATTAGCAGGTGTTCATGATTCTGTCAGTATGACGTCACAACGGTGCAAGACTCATATACACAACCCTACATGCCTGTTTTTACCATTCAAACGGAGGCTGAGTTCAAACACAGCTGTTTTCTGAGAATGAATCAGTTTCCAGACTCATCACAGGATGACATCTAATGGATTACTTTGGATCTTCATAAATGGATAATGGGCAGCATGATGTCATGAAGTGGGAAATGAACACCTGGGCACATCCTGCACAACATGTAACCCAAGAACCTTCAATGAATAGTAAGGACAGCTAAGAGGATTGTTGAGGTTCCTCTCCCTCCATCCAGGGCATTTTCCAAGCATGCTGTGTATGTGGAGCCTCTGCTATCATAAAAAGGACCCCACTCACCCCTCCCACAGACAAAGGTTCTGCAGCATCAGGACCAACACTGCGAGGTTCTGCAACAGCTTCTTTCCTCAAGCAGTCAGAGCTTGCAGACAATAGCCATCCTTCACACAAAGTAGACAAATAACAACCAGAATCGGGAATTGGCATCCAAATCATCTGGGAACTGTCACTGAAAAAAAGAATGCATATCCAGTACACAGCCTTACACTGCACTGGCACTTTACATGATGGAATCTGCCTCACTGTTTATTTATTTGTTTGGTCAGTTTATTTACTCAACAATATTGTTTTCCTCACCCATCCTGTGCTATTTCTTTCTGCAGTTCTTCATCTTTTTTGCTCCCTCTGTGGTAATTCCCTGCACTTGAACCCTAGAAACCAGCTCCTCTTAAGCCACATGGATCCAAGATCAACTCGGAACCCCCACTCTAGACTTTTCTCCACTTGGCCTCCCTAAATGAACCCACTGCTCAGTTTGTCTAATTTCCATGAAGCATTTATCATTCCTCTCCACATGTCATATGATGCCTATTTGTGGCTGCCACAGACGTCTTCTGGGAAAAGCTAAAATCAGAACAGAGTACAATTCAGCTTTGACTCTTCACAAAAATTAACCACTAATATTTGTCCCATGTACGCTACAGTTCAGAACAGACTCATTTACTTATTTTCAGTCTATTTTCTTCTTAATCCATCTATTGCATAAAATTGTTATCTTTGGGAAATGTTTAAGCACCATTTAACTGTCAAAAAAGTTGAATAAGTAAATCATTTTACTTACTTCCTGATGTACTTTGCATCGTTTAATTTCTTCAGCCCTGCCAACGTTTCCATCTCAGGCACTGTTCCAGTATTGACTTTACATCTTTTTTTCACATTTGGCACAAGCTGTGTCAGATGGTTTTATAATCAACCCCAAATCTGAAAAGGGAGATAAGCTATCAATGTTACTGTGCTTATTTTAATGGAAGAAGCCCGTGAGAAAATAAAAGGAATGTCTAGAATTGATGTGAAAAATTTCATTAGAAGATAAAGACTGGGCTCAGTTTCCATTTTAGCCCAATAGAGATTTTGGAATTACAGCTGGAGTTATCATTCAGTCTGACTCATATTCATTCCTGAGAAACCTGCACTAGAATTCCTTTTTCTCCAAATCACATTTAAAATGCAAAATGCCAATGACCATTATGATATTGTAAGGGGTGAAAATGGATTCAGGAAATATGCACTCTGTGTCTCACAGTCTGGGAACATGTGACTCAGCCAGTATAACTGCACAGTTAGAGCATTGAGGGAGAAGTTAAAAGTCATACATAGGCATCTGGATCTGGCATTCAGTGTGTCATTATGTTCCACTGCAAGTCACATTGTGTTAGAAGTGGTTGCTTGGCACATGACACCTCAATACTTCCTGGAAAGTTTGAATAAATGTAATAGGAATTACTAGCATGTATCTCAACTAATCTGGAATGAACAACATTTACTTTCATCAGATTATAGGCAAAGATTTTAGGGGGTAGATGCCATGAAAACGTTCTGTAAATTGTTGTGGTTCACATAAATGCAGGCATTTAAAAAAATTGTTTTAAAATTTTGTTCCCATTCAGTTCCCCCACAAAACATATCAACTACAAAAGAAAAAGAGAAAATCTTCACCCTGATTGGTGGTTTTCAAAAAGTTTGATTTTGTGTGCTCAAAAACTGTTTGACTGTGGAGAATAAGCAAAAATGCACAGAGAATAAGAATGCGAATGTTTGTCTGTCCAGGGTGTGACAATGGAGCTGAATACAAAAAGCACATTTTCAAACAATACTGACTGAAAATACACTTGTACAAAAGGAAACTACAAATCTAGTTCAGGAGATGCCATAAGACTGTGCTTCTACAGAATAAGGATTTTTTTCTTCTATCAACATACTTGAGTATATCCAAATTTGTGTCCCAGTTCACAAACTAGCAGATTACATTATGTCAATGTTTATTGTGAATAAAATCAGCCTAAGAGAGCCTCCAACTAAGACACGTCTCTTTTAAAGGCCCAGTTTGGAGGATTTATGGGGACGCACAGAAACGTGAGATAAAGATAAGTTAGTTTTAATTCTGACATAAACATAATAATCAGTGTATTCTTGCTTATCATTTCTCTAAAGACAGTACCACATAGTCTGCTATGTAGAATGAATTTGTGTCTATAAAAAGACAGAAGGGACAAACAAAACCAAACATCAGCTCTGTTCATTCTTTAATTTTCTCTGATTTGCTTAGGTTGCAAACTACAACACTGGAGCTACATCATGTTTAATTATATGAAGGAGTGAATTTGGTTTTAAAAAGTAACAGTAAATATCTCAAAATATTCCATCATTTCTTTTAGTGACCGAGGTGTTTGCAGACCGAAAGGACAGATTATCAACAAGATTTAAATCTGCACTGCTTTCATCTCTCAACTTTCTTCCTGAATGTGAGGGCAGACTATCATGACCGTATATGAGTGCATATCTGCCACATTCCCAAGAGCGGCGAGTGGCCACATCATGATGAGCTGCTGCAAACATTCAGATCACATCAGTGCAGATAACATGACTGATGGGGTGCTGCCCGCCTATCTCAGCTTGCCTGCTTCTGCCATCACTGTTCATTTATCAGTATCAGATGCTTGGAGACAAATGGAGCCAATGACATAATCTGGATCTTAAATATGGACTTTGATTCCCACAAATCCCAAAAATAGCAGGCTGATGTCATTGACCAGCTTGTAATAAATCTGTCCACGCTAAGATAGCCGGTCGGGGTGATGGATGTTGTTTACAGAAAACACCTTGGTAAAAAGCGCTCAAAGTGACGGGACACGTCCTAAAAATATATAGACAAGTTGAGAATTAAGATGTGTATTTTTGCAAGCATACAGTATTTATAAATGCAAACAAGATAATACTCCGGTAAAGCATTTGTATCAACACGGGCAAATGTAGAAAATACACACTTCCTTTCAACACAGAGGTAGTAATTTGAGCCAACACTATGCCAGGAAGCCTGACGTTTTGGCTAGATTTAGTGTGTATGTGCTGCATGCTCACGTGCCGGCTTTGTAGTTACTGTTCTGATAAGGCTGCTGATACCAGCTTGCGATATGTGCCATACAGGCAATAGAGACACTTAAACGGATCAAAGCGGATTCACCTGAAAGATATCCTGCAACTCCAGAAAGACCACATATCCAATCCTCATTTCTACACCCTGACAAGTTACGATTTCCTTCACACCGAACATTATTTAAAAGGACTGACTCAGTCACAGATGTTTGATGGTGAAAGATACATTAAGCCACCCAGAGGTACTCTTTGATCATGCTGAATAACTCCATATGTGTTTATGACAGGGCTTTCAATGACCTTGCACAAAATCCTTCCATGGAAGACAAAATGATGTCATACCACGGAACTGTAAACTGAGTGCAAACCACTGTTTGTGTTGAATGGAGCCTATTGTTACGGCTGCAGGTGTGTTCCTGTTCGGAGTTCTGCTTGAGCGCATGATAAGAGTATTCTTTAATTTTCCCTGTCATCACATGATGCCAGCTGCATTATCATTCAGTACCTGTATGTTCTATCTTCCTTTACAGATCTGATCACTTTGTTTCTCAGAAGCTTCGCTAATTCCACATTTCTTCCTCTGCTTTGTGGAAATGCAATTCCTTCACTTTAAGTTTTTGGCCTCCATAAACAACAACTCTGTTTCTCCAAGAGGCCAAACAGAGGGAGGTCCTGTCTGCATGGCTTCCCTGAATTATTGAAATATTTCTGACATGTAATATCTTTATTTTATTGAGTAAAGTGTAGTTATTTTAGTCCAAAGCTGTTGCAAGTTTACAATATCTTTAAAATGCAATTAAAGCCACAATTGCAATATGAATGAGGAAGTTCTGGATCAGAGATCAGGAAAGAGCTCTGTTGCCCCCCCCCCCCTCCATGCCACCGCACCCTGTCTTTTTCTACAAGGCATTTCCTTTTGTTCTCCTCTAGAGGGGCACTCCCAGACAGGAAATTCTTCTGTAGCAGCTCCAAACCACGGCCTCCTTTTCTCTCATTTTCCCAATCTTAAAAATCTTGGAAGGAAGGTACAGCTTGTCCCAGCCTAGGCCTGCATGTAAACAAACAAAACAATGTCACTGTTGCAGAAGTCACTCCAGCTTATCCAGTATATCAAATGCTTCTCATCTGAGATTCCTGCAATGCTGTGTCCTTGTAAATATTAAGCTGTACAGTAAGCAACAATCAAGATGAGATAATAAACAGGATGGGATATGGGATAAAATAGAAAAAAGTCCCACTGGACAAAATGTGCTTCTTTTCACACCACAGAAAACAGAAAAAAAACTAGACTTCCCAGAAAGAGAACCACCCACATTTCAACAAATGTGCAGAAAAAAAAACTCACATTCCCATTTTCCCACAGGAACAAACAACCTTCTGTATTATACGCAGTTACTATGTTGCCCTGCATCGCCAAGTTCACAACCCAAGAAAAAAAAACTGAAAACAAAAGAAGACTTTTTTCCTGTAAATTGAATTAATGTGGCACACAGACTGTGTCTAGCCTTCAATGCAATTCCGCTCAGTTAAATTCAATTTCTTGCACTGATTCCAGTCAGGAACAAAAATTCAGATCAAGACTTAAGGTGGCTGCATCATTTCTCCGTTGTAATTCAGCAGTGCTGGTAACTGCAATTAATATCCTGTCTTTCTAAGTTTTTACAGTTTCCTTCTCAGGCAACAGATAACTGTTTACAACTGCTCATAAAGCATTATCGATGCCAAAGACTGTTAACAGAAGAAGAGAACCTGTTTGTTCTCTTACTGTTTACATCCTTCTCGTTATATCCAGTATTTAGGTCGCTGTGTTACGAATTAACAGGAAACACCATTATCAGTGGAACATTAATAGAAGACTGGGTTTTTTTTCTTTTTTTTTTATTTCAAACACAGGTTTAAATGATCAGATCAATAACTGTTTTATGGCCAAGCACTTCCTGCTCAGTTTTACATTTTCATTATTAAATAGTCTGATTTATTTGCATGATTTCCAATGAAAACTAAAATGAACCTCTTCATCTTTAGTTTATGTCCTGCCCCAGTCACAGTTCATTAGATGCTTTGCACTATTCTGTACGCAAGCAAAACTCCACAACTGCATGTCTGTGGCAAAAAAAACAAACAAACTTTGAACTGAATTAGTAAATCATACATTCCGAATTTTCACAAAATTTTAGTCCTTACAATAAATACAAGCTGCATTTTGCTGCTTTTAACTATTACTGTTGTAAAATTTACGCTGCTGCACAACTTACAACACCGTAAATTTGGTGTTTGCATGGATATAGGATAGCGGGTCAGGCAGAGATATAGGAAGCGAGATAGTGGTGGGGGAGGAGGATTTGGGAGGAGACTTTGTTGTGGCTGCTTTTAAACTCCCTTTCTCAGAAATCTTTGCCCGGGGATAAACTCTGTGTCTCCTTGCAGAGCAAGAGATTCCTGCAATGATGTGAGCAGCATTAATGCTTCCAGTAAAGCAACAATACATCTGCCAGTGCAGCACATAAAATTCATAAATAGCCTAAACTGCTCCAAGATGCAGCATCTGAAGAGTAGTCTAATACAACTATATCTTATGTTCTCTGGTTTTGCAAAGACATGACTGCTGTTTTATTTGAGATGTGATGGGCTTTGGCGGCTCAGATAAGGGATGATTCACATGACATTGAAAATTTCAACTTAAAGATGTGCAAAGCTGAAACCCAGGAGAACTCTTTGAGTAAAATCTGTGCGGCTGGGAATTGGTTCTTTCAAAAACCGTCCACCGGGCCGTGTTGTATTTTTGTTTATGTGACACTGATTGCGTGTGTGCATGCCTTTCTGTGTGTAACATTCTTTGCCTGCATGAGCCCATACGAGAAAAGGCTCCTCTCATCCCAGCTGAGGTCATGCCCGGACACCATGGGGTGCAACCCTCTCCCACAGCAGTGGGCAAGGGGGAGGACTCTGCCGCTTCTGGGAAACAGTCTGGGCCTAATTGGAGCCTGACTGGTCTCACATGTCTCCACTTATGGGAGGAGACGGAGACCTATAAGAGCGGCTGCAGGGCCAGGCCTTCCCCTCTTCATGAACCACAGAGAAGTGAGTCCACCAGGCAGGGCTGTAATGATACCCCAACTGAGTGGTGAGGCCTTGCATGTTTCAGAGCAACTCATACCTCTTTATTCTGTATTTTTAAAAGAATATTTGACTGCAATGAATCCCTCTGGGGACAGTTTGTTCCTTGGATCATCTTTCAGTACAGCATGTACAGCCTCCTGCTGTAGTCTAAGTTTTAACTCATTCTGTAACAGGACTGATGAAACCTCCTCTTGTATATATCATGTTCCTGTTCTCACTCACAAATACCTCAACTTGCATACACACTCACACACACGCATGCATGCTCACACAAGAAGAAAAAGCATAAAAACACTTTTTTTTTTATTTCACTGCTTATCAACTGCAGTGAGAACAGTGCAGGTAATTAAAAACAAAGCTTTCCCTGCTTCTGCTTCACAGGCCCCACACATTCACACTTTTTTTTTTCTCTTCCTGTGGTAACATGCCTCTCATTTCCCATCAGTCATGGTCACCTCCTTAACCCCTGTTCTGTAAGTCTCACAAACTTCATTATCATCCTGTTTTGCGATGCAAAATATTGTTCAAACGTAGTTATGCAAAGAAAATTACTGGTAATTTCCCATCCATTGAACTTTTTATTTTAATTTAAAAACCAAATGCGAGATGCAAATCTTTGCATTTGGTTTGGTTTCACAAACGTCTTTCTGTCACGTCTTTTCAGTGCACATCTGGAACAAATTATTTCATAATTTGTGCTTGTGTTCTCAAAAAACATTGCAAGCAATGGCCTGGACGAATATAATAGTGTTATCTTTGATAGATTAAATGGCTTTTGAAAGTCCCGGTATTATTGCTTTCTGCTGCTCAGATAAACACGTTTCAACTTGAATAAATTCTGGTACTCAACACATACAGCAACTGCTTGAAATTTGACTTTCTCACTACAGGATGTCTCCTCTAAAGAACAAAGTCCACCACAGGTGTCAGCATAGTTGAGTACTTACTGTGAATGTTCAGCAGGAACAGAAAGGGATTTTTTTTTTTTGGGGTGAACAAAATACACAACAAATGATTCTACCTTTCTTAGATGCATAAAGATATTTGCCCATCACTCATGTACAGTGCTAATGAAAGCTTTTCAGTTTTCCAGTTTATGTTGTCTCAAACTGATCTTTATAGGATTTCCAGTCCATTTCTCCCCCAAAAATGTACATGATACTCAGGTTTTTGAAGTATTTTGTAATTTTATAATAAGTGAAATTCCTATTCCCATGCATTTGTTCAAAGTAACTTTGGAAGCAAGAGCCTTTTCAAGATCTCTTCTTACCAGCATTGTTAAAGTGTCAGTGCCTAACACTTGACTCTTACTGGGCCACTATTCAGTAACTTTACCCAAAGCCACCTCTGGTTTCACTCAGCTGAAATGTCCACCTTGGCTGTGCAGTGGAAAATGTTTTCACAGAAGACTAACCTATTTTTGTTTTGTTAAACCCCCCCCCCTCCCCAGCTCATGTTGCAGAAAAACATCCCACAAAAAACCATGCAGCTATCATGTTTAACACTAGGAGTGGTGTTAATGAGATGGTGCTCGGAGCCTAGTCGGCTTCAAACATGCTTTGGGGAATTGTTAAGGTATTGGGGCCAGAGAGTCCAGAGTTTGCTTCATTAGATCAGAGGATTTTTCTTCCCAGCTGGCTGTCAGGTGCCTTTTAATGTGGACTGGTTTCTGCCCAATCACTCCACCACCATGACCTTATGTAATGTGACCTATTTCTGCAAGGACATACAGTGGTTTTAGTGAACTGTTAAATATAGACGTCTTCTTCTATATATATATATATATATATATATATATTTATTTATTTTTTTAACTGTACTTGTGAGTGCTTTGAATACAGTAAAAGTAGTCTTTTATCCTTAATAATTTCTGTACTTTGACAAGATTGCTGGTTTTGCAGGTCTATGAATAATGCTGTAAACCAAATGGGCTGGTTTTCATAATGGCCGATCCCATCATCGGAAGATATTGATGAATGACCAAAACACTCAAAAATCTGCACTTCTTCATTGCAGAGAACTAAAGAATATAGACTGATAAAAAATAATAACATTTGGAAAGATTTAAATGGAACTTGATATATTCTGTATTTAGTCAAATCATCCCCCCTCCTCCATGCTGACAGAAGATGACAGTGACTTTAGTTCACTAGTTAAATTCAAGTAATTTCTTTAATATTACTTAATTAAAACATGAATACTGCTTAGTGGACATTAACAAATAACCAAGTATGCATGTGCATTTTCTTCTATTCTTGATTATTTCTAATATGTGCTCCATCACAGTGTCATATGTATGCCCCCTCGTTTCCTGCATGCCTGTTCTATTGAGAAAGTCATTTGTATCGATTGCTTTTCCAGGCATCATTGAATTTGATACATATGCACTTGTAAATATTGACCTTTTCCCTGCTGACCCGACATTTGCGCCATAAATACTTCAAAAAGAAAGCATGTGAAATAATATGAAATGCAGCCATAAATAAAGGCTGGATTTCAGTCACTGGAAGAGGGCCCTTTATAGAAAATACATGGAAAAAAAGGGCAAGTGTGGTTGGAATAATGCACATTAAGGAAAGGTTTTGTCAGAATGGATGGGGCTTGATTCAATTTCAAGGCTGCCCTCAAGTGGAAGTAGTATTCAGTATTCACGGACATAAGCAGACAGACTGAACTTAACCCACAAGTTAATTAGTGATTGATTTGGTGAAACTGCAATTGACCAGCAATGTGCACCATTACATTTCTGTCTGCAGAAGAATGCTTTATTACATGCTGCCATCTACTGGTGTATGAACTGTATTTCGGGGCCCAACATCAGTTTAAATTCAATTCAATTCAGCTTTATTGTTATAGTGCCAATTCACAACAATGTCATCTCAGGGCACTTCACAATCGGTTTGAGCCAATCTGATTGTCATACATTGATTCATACAAGCAATTCATAACAAATAGCCTAGCTAAGGAAACCAACAGACTGCATCAAATCTAGTCTTCGATCCAATCCCCATTCTGAGCAGCTAGAGGCGACGGTGGGAAGGAAAACCTCCCTTTTAACAGGTAGGAACCTCCAGCAGAACCCGGCTCAG
>JAOXYM010000022.1:14089786-14104821 GCA_028567055.1 Leptatherina wallacei | reverse complement strand
CAGAACCCGGCTCAGGGAGGGCGGCCATCTGCCTCGACCGGTTGGGTTGGAGAGGACAGAAAGAGAGACAGACATCATATTTGATCCAGCAAGATCTGCTTAGAGAGGAGTTTAAAGCTGTGTAAACATGCCACAAGTCAGAGTTGAGACAAACAAGGCTTTATTTCAAATTGATTAAATGGCATTGATAGAAACCTAAAATAAAATATAACTGAATACCAAATCAAAAATGGCAAAACTAATAAAAAATAAAGGACAAAATACCTAATATACATTTAAATATATACAACTTTGATAAATAAACCAATACTGTTGAGAATTATTATTGTTTTGCTAAATCCTCTTGGATCGGTGCACCACGAGAAGCAGGGAGGAAAAGAAGCAGGAAACTGAGCAGGGGGGGGGGGGGACAATGATTATGCACAGCAATGACGCATAAAACAAGAGTCAACTGTAACGAGAGCAGTCAACCATCGACCCTTCTTTACTGGTTTGTCACAGTACATTCCTAAAAGTAAGTCTGTATGAACTCACATCAACCTGTTCCTTTCCAGACATCAATTCAATACTCTTTGAAAGCCTCCACAACAACAAGTCTTAAACAAGCTGAAGAAAACAGCACTGTACAATGGTTTAGTGAGGTTGATGTGTTGGGTTTAACCATTCAAAAGGTAACTACAAAGAGCCTGGGTATGAAAGGCAGACACAAAGAAAAGAAAGCTTTGCTTGGTTTAGGAAGGAAAATTTATAAAGAAAGAAAAAAAACAAAAACACTCGCTAACCAGCAGCAATTCAACACACTTGATCTACAGTAGAGCGCCAGGCACTGTGCAGCAGTAAAGAAAGTTTTCTAACATTTAAGTTATTTTTGTATGATACAATAATAGTAAGTGATTTTGTGTTTGAGAAAAACAAGGATAATAAAAATGTGTGGTGGTGGTGAGGGGGGGGGGACAAAAAGGGGGCTGACACTTGTATTTTCCAGACATCCTAAGACCTCAGAAGCCCGAAGTGATACAGACACTCATCTTTTTAAAGTCACTAATCCTCAAGTTGCATCTCTAGGGCATTCAGGAAATGAGCTTCGAGACTTAAATCCAACACTGAGACCCCGGTCCAGACACCCTTCCTTTAAACATTTACAAAAACATTTCAGTCTAAGATGAGCATTCGTAGAGCACCTGATGATCCAAATCAACCAGACAAGCAAAGTGAGTCATTTCTTTTTTAAAGCAATCTCCTGAGTGGCAACTCTTTTTTTTCTTTATAACAGAAAAGTGTTTGTTTTCTTTATTTCTATAAAAGATCTAACAGTTGGCAAATTTCTCCCACCTTTCTCCCAAAATGGCCTCTCTGCAGCATGTGCTGCAAGACCATTTTATTTTACAAAAGCTAACCAACAAGGAGGAGGATTAAATAGTAAAAGCTGTAAAAATAGACACATAATACCAAAACATCTTAAAGCACATCTGAAAAGCTCTTAGCTTTTCTTTCAGACAGTGAGGAATATTTTGGTTGGGGTGCCACACTCGGTCAGACCTGCTGAGTTAAAACAATGAGTGCAATGGGCGCCTGCAGGAGTGTTTGCATGTTGTCTATTTGCACAATGTATAAGGGGACTGTGTTTTTTTTTAAAGCATCTTCAATGGGGATTTTGCTCAGAATAACAGCAAATTCCCTTCCTGCCTAAGACAAAGAGAACATACAAAGCTTTGAGAGAAAGGGAGACATTCAGACAGGAGGTAAGAAAGGCTTTAACCCTGACTCTGAACTAAAAAACCTGGCATGCTTCCAGTGGAGTCCCAAAGCCTGTCCTGGGATGCGTCCTTGAGAAATCCCTCAGAAAGGTCTGAGGCAGTCCTTAACCGTGGAATCGGCACTAGCCCAGACAGAGCAAGCAAATCCCCTGCTCATTCAAGTGCAATGTCAGGAGCGCTGAGCAGATCTAGTGCCTCTTCATGGATGACACTTTCTGCTTCCTGGCAGCCAACATCTCATAGAAAGGGTCCCTGCTGATGGCAGCTCTGTGGACACATACCGAAAATTTCAGACAAAGAAACATATTGGAAGCAGTTGTGCAAACTGATACATACAACATTATAATGTTAGTGAATCTCCTCCTAAGTGGTTCATTTTTTCAGTTTGGATCTTAGAAAACAAACCAGGATGTTTGCTTCCGAATAATATTTATGCAATTTTATAATCTATAGTTTATTTTTTTAGAAACTTAGAGAACCTTCTCAAAAATACTCAACTCGGTTTGTTATACCCCAGTTTTTATCTTTTAGTTGTGAAACAATAAAAGATTCAGCAGGATTTTAAAGTATATTTGCATCATTTGGGGGAGTTAAAAGCATCACCTGTTTAAGAAGGATAAGCTGGATTTACATCTAAATGCATTTCAACATTTTAAACAAATTTTCAGAAAATGCATGCAGGTTTCCATCCGCTGCTCTTGTGCAATTACCCAGTGACTGTTATAAGATAAGCAGTAGATGGTGCTTCTTTCTCCAAAACTGCAGAAGAAGAGGGCATAATACGAAGCGTCCACCTCTATATGAGAAATCCTTACCTTTAAAGCCTGATGCAATGTGAACGCAGCATCATCACTTTTAACAAACAGGATTTTCCTTTTTTTTTTTAATGTTAATCAATGCAAGAACA
Source organism: Leptatherina wallacei (assembly GCA_028567055.1). Lineage (NCBI taxonomy): Eukaryota > Metazoa > Chordata > Actinopteri > Atheriniformes > Atherinidae > Leptatherina > Leptatherina wallacei. The sequence continues at coordinate 14,102,157 of JAOXYM010000022.1, read as the reverse complement.
AAGTTTCTAATTTACATCAAAAGATGAAAATTAAACCTTTACATAGTTTATATTCAATATATCTATAGTTTCTTCAGTAGAGAAATGAAGGTTTCAGTGGACTGCCTGGGGAAGGGAATGTGAATAATAAATTCTGGCTTTTTAATAGTTAATATTAAAAGTAATTTCTGTGTATCATATTGTTATTTCAATGCGTTTCCATTGGTCTTGGCTTAATTTACCTTTTAAAAGGATACTAAGTCCTTATGGTTGTGCTACCAGTCAAACTTTTCCCTTGAAGCAAGTGACCTCATGGATAACCTGGCTGCAAAGTAGATGTTTTGAAGGGAATTATGGAGGGACGCACAAAACTCAGACAGGTAATTAGATTACTGATAATAAATCGCTAAGAGTCTACATGGGCTCAGGTCCCAGGATATCTGTGTTGCACACTTTGTTTGGTGTCTCAGAAGTAAAAGTAAAGACCTGGATGACACTGCTGTTGAGCCAAACAATAAATACAAGACACCTCAGTACTCGAGCCGCGCAGCTAGTTTGTTTGTTTGTTTGTTATAAACGTGTTAATCTTGAATTTTCTTTACTGCAATGGTAGTTATCTACTTCTATGTCTACCTAGCAAACAAGAAAGGCTAAGAAACATTCTAGAATATATTTAATGCTTCCAGTTTGCAAAAATGTTGACGTTATGCTTTACCTTTTTGGACATCGGATTTGCTGCTATCAGCTTTGCATCAAAATAAATGTACATTGTCTTATAATGAACCCTAAAAGAGAAAGAAAAAGGCATTTACTTAATGCTGTTCATCCATTCTTCTTTCTCCTCAGCAGTGGGGGCGGAGATGCGGTAGAAGGTGTGGTTGCCCTCAACAACCCGTCCGTCAGCCTCAGTTTTGCATGCTTTTATCACCTGGTCCTTGTTGTCAGGGATAAAAAGCTCAAAGCAGTTCTGCAAATATAAAATGTATGAAGGTCAGAAATTGCAGGAAAGATATGTTTATGTAATTTACAGGAAAGTTGAATGAATAAAAAAGGAAATAAAGGTCAAAACTGTCACAAACTCTAAATCTTAGTCCTGATCTGACAATGTGCAAGTCTATAGGGAACCAAGAGAAGGAGCTGTACATACAGGCTTCTTATCCTCCACCTCTTTGATGCTCAGGTTCTCCAGTGGGATGATTCCTCTGGGCTCTTTGTCCTGCACACATGTAAAACAGGTAGATGACATTGTGCTGCAAAACACTGAGCTGAAACTGAGAAAAACAGTACTTACTGTGGTGTACTCAAAGTAGTAAAGACAGTTGTCTGTGAGGATGAACCACCTCCTCTTCCAGGTTTTTACTCTTCCCCCTGTGGATCACACAGCCAGTATCAGAGCAGCTCAACAAAAGCAGCAGAAAAGGAGAGAGGAACGAGCACCAAAGCACCAGGTCGAGCAGCAGACTGACAGATGTATGGGCAGACAGACAGATGACAGCTCCAGAGGCCTCCTTTTAACAGCTTTTCCTTGGCTTTTAAACCATCTTCCTTTTCCCACTTTTCCTGCTCACACAAGGACTTAAAAGACCCATTTCACAGACATTTAAAAATGAATTAACTCACATTCGTCAGTTAATATGGAGACTATATGTGAACATTAGAATGTTAAACAATTTAAACTATGCCTCCTTTAAGTACACTTTCACAGTGCCTTGAAACTATCCTCAGCTAGCCCGATTGTCTTCCCTTGTTTGCCGACTCAGATAGATCTAGAAAGCCAGAATCAATACAAAGTATGTGTTTCGATGTGCTTTGCTCTCACTGAACTTAACGAACCACCCCAATTAAGTTACTTGAAGACAGTTATATATGCTGAGAGCGCTCAAATTAGTAGATAAGAGCTGAATTTGGAAAGTAAAGAGTGATTGAGGATTAAGTTTTGGCCCCAGTAACACCCACCGAGGGGTCTTTGGTCAACTTGGCGCTTGCTATTCTGTGGTTAACCCTTTTGCCCCATTGCCACCCATACTTCCTATGAAGGGAAACCTGATCACAGAGGCAGATGGCTGTGTAACTCTGGGAGGATGGGATGCCAACACACGGAGTAGGACAGGAAGCCCAGTCCTGGAGCAATGCTGGGCTTCTCTGAAGGCATCTCAGACTAGAATTTCCTGTTTTGGTGTGGTTGAATAATTTCTCAGACATATATAAGCAGTATTCACTAAGCTGCAGGAGAGAACTTTTCTAATCATGGCATAGGAACATAAGCCTTGTCTAGACTGGACTATCCCACCACCAGTGTTAGTAAAAAGCTGAATCGTGAAACCCATATCCGACAGGCAAAGTTTTGAAAATGTTTCCGTACGAACATGAAAAAACACACTTCTATTATCATATAACAGCAGTGGCACTGTATATGATAACCCATCATATCACACACATCATGATAGGTCACACACTTGAATCTACACTTAGTATCTATAGACACCATTGACAGTAAAGATGGAGATCTATGGCTCCTTGCTACTCACTGACGCATCAGCATCTTGCAAAAAAAAATAAAAGCAGACCAACAGGTAACACAGACGTGACGGCAGAATCACACAGCTGATGGCCTAAGACCTGATTGGCCTGGGTTCAAAGTTGTAATTGGTTTGATGATCACATCACTTCCTGTCACTTAGAGAAAAAGAGTTCCAGTACAACAAAATCTAGGACATGGCGAGACGTCCCAGTAGTTTGTTGCAGGGATGATGCTGGGCGAGACTGGAGCGAGCAACCCATGCAAGACAGGACTGTGGGAGGATGGACGTGGAGGTTGGGAGGAAAAAAAGCGTTTTTTTTTATCATCCATATCCACTTTTTGATACTTTATTTTTTGTCACTGCAATAAATGAGCAAATAAATGAACACTTTTACTTAAATGTGAAAACAAAAGATGCATTTATTAAAATATTATAAACGCAAATCACAAAGCAGGTGCACTTTGAGAATAGATTTAAAATGCAAATATCCTTTGAACAACGCCAAGTCCCTTTCAGCATATTTCCTTTGCCCATCTTTTTTCTCCCACAGTTTGGTCCAATCAAGTCCAGCACCATAACAGGCCGTAGCCACCCTTCAACTCCATTTCTGGCATGAGATAAGAATAGCAGATTTACACTGATAAAAAGGTGCATTATTCCCTTTCCGTGCAAGCACAAGGCAAAAGACAACTATCAAATGGTTAATTGGTTCATGATCAATTCCAAAAGTCCTGTGCTGTGCTCGCTGGATGGAAAAAAGGTATGATGCAGCTTCCAAATAAAAAGGAGATCAAAGAGAGTGACCACCAGAGCATACAGAGAAAAAAAGGGTCAAGCTGCTCAGTAGAGTGGTCACAAAGCAGCAGTTCTGAGTCAAGCCCACGAGCGACTAACGTCCCCGGTGCCCGACAAAAGATAAAAGTGTGGACAAACCACCGGTCAATGAGACACTGAAAAGACAGACATCTGAAGTTCAAATGAGTCAATGGAGAGACGAAAAGCAATCTACAGACCAAAAAAACCCCGTTCGAATGGAATTAAAAAATATGAGAAAGAGAACAAAAGCATGGCAGACCACCAAAAGCACCTGAGAGATGGACTAGCGTTGGGAAAGAGCAGGTGTACATACCTCCTGAGGAAAGACAACAGCCAAAATCATGGGAACAAACAAACGAAGAAAAGAAAACATAACAAATCAAATTAAATGATAAGGAATTATAGCACCATAGTCCTTTTAATTCTGCTTCCAGTGAGGCTTTGATGCAGTGCTTTACAGTTTTCATTATCTACATGTTCTCTATCCATCCACAAGAGGGAGATCTCCTCAATGTAAACATGAGGAAGCTACTGTGAAGCACTACATGAAATATCACCTCAACATGGTTCAGGTTTCCCTTTTATCAAGTAATTCACCTTCCACCCTGATTGTTTTACACAAATCCGCATGTTAGGAGTCATTGAAGAACGAATATTTCTTCCCTCCCTTTTTACAGTCGGTTGTACAGATTCATACTGATCATAGGATTTTCCTTTACAAATACACATTCTTTAAATCCATTGTGAATCTGTACAACAGAGAGAAATCTCAGAGGAAACAGAAGTTGGAGAATTGTGGCAGCTAAGATTGTGCCTTTCTGTCCATCGGGTGATCTGACTAGGTCAGATTCTGTGGAACATTTCCAATGACAGAAATATGTATGTGTCTGAAAATTAGCTAATTTGGAAATGACCAAAAGATTAAAGCAAAGATGCCCCTGAAGTGTTACAGAGTTCAGATAAAATGCAAATAAGCTGGAAAAAATGAAGATCTGCTGTTTATCAAATCAGCTTCCAAACATGAGACTTTTGCTTAAGTTTGCACATACATGCATACAAGTTTTGAAAGTCAGTAAATGTGTGCATGTCTGTGTGTGTGTGTCTTAAATAATTCAAATGCCTTCACATGTGGTGGTCTGATTTCAAGGCCACATTCATAATACATTAAAGTATCTTCAGATGTCTCCGGTCGAGCGTGTATACACCTATTCACACATGCACCTTAACACGCACACACATACACGCACAGAGGCTATTGACCACAGGGGAGACACCTGTTATCCCCAAACATACACTGCGATACAGACACAACTAATTCTTTCATGGGAACAGTCATAATAATGACATTGATCTCATTACAGTTTGTACCCACAGTAGATTCTGTCACTCACCCAGTTTTAGCAGCCAGCCCTCCCTGTCCGGGTTGAAGAAAGTGTGTGTGAGGTCATTGCCGTCGTCCTCTGGAATTTTAAAAGGTTCATTCTTGATGCTGTCATACAGATTCTGCATCAAGGAGATAATGTTTCAGATTAGACTAAATGCAGAAGGCCACCAGTAGCAAAGTCTGGAAATGCCATTCACCCTGAGCAGGTCTTCAGGCAAGTCTCCTCCATCATTTATGCCTCTGTTCATGGAGATGAACCGCTCCACAGTTGGCTTGTCCTTCACATTTGGATTGTGGAGGCTGGTGTTTAGCATGATGATGGCAAATGAGAGGATGTAACAGGTGTCTGTAGCACACAATCAGACAGCGGAGGTTTACATTTGTGTTAAAGGTTGCTGTTTATCATAAAAATGGTGCCAGTATTTAATGTTGTGTTTAAATATAAATGTAAATGAGCTGAGCTGAAAGCACTGCACTTCTGGGACCACAGCAGAGAGGAGCAGACAGAAGTAGCTTCATTAGCAGAGAGAGTGGGCAGGCTACACGTGGGCAGTTAAAAATGTATGTGTGTTTCTGCACGTGCACAGCAGAAACACATGCATTAACTTAAAGACGCGGCTGACACAGCAGCACTTTATAAGCACTGTTAGGTTTGAGAAGCCCCATGTAATATTCATATCCATCTGAATCCATGTTGGGCCGTCTGTTAGGAGCATCATTTCCCACAAGTGAGACACATAGCAGACTTTGTGTCTGCTAAATAAAGGCGCTTAGATATGAGGATTTTAGATATGGCTTGCCATGACATTACAGCAACGTGGCAAATTATGCACTTTAGGAGCTCTTTTCATTATCCAATACATTCTAACTGAATATAAATTAGATATCATTCAGAGTTTCTCACACTTAGACACCTGGGTGTGCTGCCCACGTACATTAACGGATGCCCAAGTGCTTTATCAGTCAAAGGTTTGGACAGGCCTTCCTGTTCAGAATGAGCCATCGTCTTTCCCTCCTCTCTGCAGACGTTTTGATCAAGAAGCCAAAACTACAGTGAGCCACTTCAGCTCAGTTTGACCAGAGATGCAGCTTCCAACTTCCTCAGTGTGATGGTTTTATTTATAAATCTACCAGAAAATGTAATTAAACTAATTGAATTTATCAGCACTGCAGGCAGAAAATTGTTACACTTCAGAGTTAAAAGGCAAACTTTCATACAAATTAAACACTAAATGTGGTTTTCATCTGTTCACGTAATTTTGTCAAAACAGAGGAGATAAAGCTCGTCTATTTTATTGTTCAAGTGTTCGTACTTTTATGACAACACTACAAGCTGTACAACTGTGTGACTTGATGACAGTACCTGTGGACTGGAAAACACCAGGGTTGCACTGGCAGTAACGCTGAGCAAAGGCCTCCATCATGCGGTCGATCTTCTGGGCCTCTCCTGGCAGCCGAAAGCTCCACAGAAACTGTCTGTCATGAGAAACGACTCTGTAGTCAGCAACAGTCTCACTCCCACAACGAAGAAGATTAATGTTCTCTTCTCAGACATGAGGCCGAAACTGACAGCTGCATTCTTGTAAGTTGCAAATGAGGCAATTCTTGTAAAATTGACATAATCATCCAATTTCATTGAAGTGGATGCAAAGCAACAATTAGCAAGCTAAGCTTAGTATATCAGGGATAACAAGAAGAGGTCTTACCTCAGGGCTTGCACCAGGTTGAGGTCTGTGAATTCGTGAAGCTCAACAAAAGCGTGGAGGACTTCGACATTGAAGTTATCTCTAGGAGAGACAAAGTACAGCAACATTTCTAACCAGTTAGCAAGTGGAAAGTTTAGCAATGACCAGATCAATAGGCCAAAAAATAGCATTTATTTCAGTGTCAATATCAATAATTTTCTGAAATTGTGTTGATAAAAATATCAAATTTCCTATCACACAAGAGAAACAACAATAAAGTTATTATTAGAATAAAAGTAACACTAATATACTATTTTACACTAATATTTCAGATATTTACATAAAAGCTAAAATATAACAACAAACAGAACATAGATATGTGAATGTTGTCATTTTTATCTAAGACTGCATTGTTGTTAAGGAAGAAAAACCATGCTTGTGCAGTAATGGTCTCATCTGATGCACAATGTCAGAGGACCTAATAGAAATGTGTCTGTGGACATATCAGGTTTGTGATCTGGCTAAAACAGGCTTAAGAGGTCTGTGATACGATGGAGGCTCCCCACAAACCCAACATAGGAGAGCATATACCCCCACCCCCTTTTATTCATCATCTAATCTAGATCATGAGATCATCCCCAACCTTTAAATCCTTCAGAGTAAATGATCTGTCCTGTGGGATCATGGGAAGGCTCTAGGGAGCTCAGAGTCATATCCAGTCACCACCATGTTCAGTGGACAAATGACCACCCGGATCTTAAGTCTCCCTTGCTGTTAGCCCCTCCTTACAGAATAACAAACACTTAGAAAGCTTGATAACAATCCAGCAGAGAGCGTCCGTCAGCTTCATTTCCTGGTCTGACCTTACAGAAGACCACACCCTGGCTGCAACAAAAGCCCTGCTGACAATGTAGCACCCAATCTGTGTCGGCTGGATATCGAGTTCATTATTTCCTGTATTACACGTTCATTCTAACACGGATGATCTCAGCTCGCCATTGAAATATTTCATTGCTTTCCAACAAATGGGTTCCAGAGCTGTGAGTCTGTTGGTTCTTGTGAATGAGTAAGACAATCAAAGACAGATGGAGGCCATTGAAAAACAGACATTGTCTAGAGAGGATAGTTTAAATGTGGAACCAATAAGCAAATGTTTGGAAAAGGATGGGTGTGTGTCTGACCAAGAGGAAACAGTAATAAGAGAAGTATGCACTCTCCATTTGAAGCTTTTATCAACCACACAGACGGAAGATCAAGAGTATAAAAGACATTAAGATAAAGCATTAACACTTTCTCCTGACCTCTCGCCAAGGTAATCTCCAATGGCTGTTTTGTTGAGGCCCTCGCCTTTGTAGAGGAATTGAGCAATGTCGCCGCTGGTATTCTTCAGCAAATCATTCTCAATGAGGAACTGGATCCCCTGAGAAAGAGAGTGGGCCCCAGGTTACATCCTGCCTATGAAAAAATGTGGGACATTTTTTATTTCTGAGGAGCAATAGTCAACTTTCACCTACCTTTTTGGGGTCCATGTTAAATTTCTTGCGGCCCATGGCCACCTGCTTATTCCTCTGCATATTTTTCCTGTGGAGCGACAATGTACACAGTTAGTTGTGCTGTTGGAAATGACTACCACTCTTTAAGATTTTGCTACAGATGTCAATGTGACCAAGTGATGAGAGAACAACTCTTTTGTGATCAAATTATTTGGTGATTGGTTACAAAATGTCTCATTTGATTAGTATTATGTCAGGAAAATTAGGCAAAATACCTCTAAGTTTAGGGTTATAACAACGAATAACAATCAGAAAATATTAGCTTACTGCAGAAATAATGGGTCATCAAACACCAAAATTGGGCTTCAATGTTACAGCAAGAAGACAAATTAGTAATAATAATAATAAAAAGCAGAAAGTATTTCTATTTAAAAGGATTCAATCGATTTTTTGGGTCATTTTTGGCTTCTCATTAGTCAGGAAGTCGCATGTCCAATGTACCAGAACACTGCAGTGAATATATTCCCTTTCACATTCTCTAAGCACAACATTTCCATTTTTTGGCCAGGCCTGGAGAAGACGCAATGACAAGGCGTTGATCAAGTGAGATGGTGAAGGGCTGAGACGCATGTGGGAATGTCTCATTTCTCAGGGCTTGAATTATTCAGGGGTCAAAGTGCGCCCTAAGAGTCTGCTATCACCATGGTTACATTCCCAGTTGATGAGACGTCACTACTTCTTCCCACTGATTCCTTCACACAAGCATTCCTTTGCTTTTTTTCCAACCAAAGTCCAGCACTCATCTAAACAGCGATAACACAAATGACCACTTATTGTATTCAATCAATGGATCACATTAAAAGAAAAAAAATCTAATCACAAGAAGGTGCCTGAAAGTCTTTCAAATGCAAGTGAAAGAGTTTTTCAGATCATCTCAATAGCTGATAGGATCCCCATCTACTTGAGTAGACCAAACCCAAGCTCTCCCTCTCCTGAGACCATCTATTGTCTGCTTCTACCCGTACACCCACTGCATTATTCAATGAGGCCTCCCATCACGGGGGTGTGCCTGATAAAACATTTAAACTGCCTTAAAAGCTAAACCAATTTGGGGAGGGTATTTGGTGTGATGGAAGGCTCGACTTGGCCATCAAACATGAATAATTGACAGCTTCATTTTGCTAAGTCAATAGCAGGGAAGCATCAAGTCAGTTTAGGGAAAACAGAGAGGGAAACGTGTGAGGAGGAATCTTCGTTCCCGTTTTCTTACCTCTCCTCAGTGGACCCCAGGTTCTCAATCTCACAGGTCACTTCTGCTATCTCATCCTTCAGCCGCTGCAAAGAAACCAAGCATGGGTGTTAAAATGTTATGATTATGACAAGAAAATGAGTGGATCATACGATAACTTAACACTTCAGAGAGGCATGGAGGGGTGTAACCAACACAAAAAAGCAAAGCATTAATTTTCATTTTTTTCAAATTGAAAGAAAAAAGGGGGAGAGGTTGAATCACGTGTTTGTTTGTAAGCCAGGTGGGCTATTATTACATAAATACTCATTAGAGCCGACAGTTTCACAAAGGGAGCAGTCGACTCTTGTTTCAAACAATGCTGAACATTCAACTTTCCCCTCCTCCTTAAACTAAACATTAACAATGACTCTCATACCAGAAAATTTGCCTTTACACGTGAGCTCGCCCCAGCAATCCTCTCAATCTGAATTTCACTGGCCAGAGCACATTAGAGAATAACCTCAATACAAATGGAGTAAGAAAGCGTATAAGTGGATTATATTTATGTGGCTTTTTTAGTGATTAATGGCCTTAAAAGGCAGATTTAGTCGATCAAGCTACCCTGCTGGTGCCAGTCTGGCGCAGTAAGGGTAGTGAGGATAGAAAAGGCGAAGAGGGTGACATCATCTTGACGTAAGTGTGGAATAAAAGGGTGTAGGATAAGAAAATTCTTGAATACACAATATTTCGGCTAGTATTATATGACAAAGTTCATTATCATCAAGTCCCCTCATTCATACTGTGTCACAGTGTTGGTGTATGATTTCTTTTGCAAAATACTAACTCACCAAAGACCAAACCACAAAGGGAACATCTGTCTTTTCAAGGACTGTGCAATCACAACACATTCCTCAGATGCTTGCCTCCACAAACAAAGGCTGTGCTCATACAGAAAAGAAGGGGGTTGCAGTGGGGGCCTTGACATGCAGGACCAGCAGAGGAGGGTGTGGGAGTCACAGATGACAAGTGGGGTCAGTATGCAGACCACTGAGGAGGTGAGGAGCAGAGGAGAGAAGCAACAGTGGTGTCCCAGGCTCAAAACAATGAGCTGATGGATCAAGCTTCCAGAGTCCATCACGTCACTAACAGTCTGACCCCCAGTGGGAGATATTTTATTATTGCTGGTTACTGAGTGACAGGACTAACCTGAGCAGCTATCTAGAATAATCAGCTGTGCTCTGGGATGAAATCCTCAGTCAAAAAAATAAATCACCATATGTCATGGACAGGAATCAGATAAACCACTTTAGGGAAATTTGGCCAAGCTGATTTGAATCCAGGGCTCTGCCTGGATATCAGGAGTAATAATTCCCTGGCTGCTTTAATACACATTCACGCAAACCTTATATTCTTTCTGTGTACAGTCATTTGCTGGTGATGGTTTTACATTAAAGCTGTATTTAAATGAAACACCCAAAAGAGATAAGTTACATGCATCTCTCTTTTGTTGACGCAGCACATCTACAGGATCCAAATGGCTAAACAAGGAATAGAAATTATTTGCAAAGGAAGTGAGCACTTGATAGGAAATACCTCACATTCCTCTTGGAGTGGATTGTTCCAAAAGATTCCTTGGAAAACAAGAATTAAAGCACACCCCTTTCACCCACAAAGCCATTAAATCTCAAGCAAGACAATATTCTGGCAACTATCACTGTTTTGTAAAGTCTTTCTGGATCCATACCATCTTCCACAGTCCTTATTGTAGTCCGTTCACTGTTCATGTACTCTCAGATCTCAGCATGCATATCTGCGCAAACTGGCACATCTTCTTTCGGTATTACCTGAATGTCCTCCAGCAGCTCTTGCTTGCGCCGGCGGATATTCTCCAGCTCCTGCTGCTCCTCTGGAGTGAGGTCGTCTGGCACTGGAGAGAGATAAAAAGGAAGATGAAGGGTTAGCTCTACTCTCATCTGTGCACATCTATTCCTGAAGCATATCCCTAAGGGTGTATCAGTGCACTTAAATATGATTTTACTTAATAATATTTCTTAAAATCAAAAAGGTGACTGCATGGCTGTGTGAAGATTTATTCAATCGTGCTTTCATAATCATTATAAACACCCAAGCCTAGAGACCCAGGTCTGCAGACGGCAGGTAGAATCTGAAGAGAAATTAACTTTTCAGTGACTTAATGAAAACGCTCAGATCAGGCAAGACGCATCAGCAACAGAGCAGCACAAACGTGTCAGGTCTCAAAGTGCTCCTGTCGCGCGCACAATAGGTAGTTATAATTAGCTTGTTCTGTGCCAACCACTGAGGGTTTAGCAGTGTGTCCATGTTGAAAGACAATGTGCTTACACGCCCTACCGGCACTGAACGCACAGACGGGACATGAGCAGTATCATCAGTCTCAGTTTAATTTAGTTGAAACACTGAACTTTTTCTAAAAAAGTAAAAAGGTCAAAGGAAAAACAGCGAGTAATAAAGAGGAGACTGATTTCTACGTTTGGAACTGTTCACTCAAATAAAAAAAACATTATAATCCCATAGACGTAGACTTAGTGAAGTAACCATCAATCAGGGACAGATGGTGAAAATCTAAGAAACATCAATAGAAAACTACACTTAACACAAATATTTGCATAGAGGTTCAAAAAGTTATTACAATAGAATCAATCTATACTGCTGATTTTCCAACTCGGATGTTTTGCGTTTTTGACTTCCAACAGGCGCTGTGCACTGTTTTTGTCCCTGAGGAGGCTGTTTGAGCTGTACACACTGCGTTAGCATTGCTACTAGTTCCATGGCAAGCTAAACAAGCTGTGGATAGGAGTGTATTCTGTGTAGGAAGACAGGACCATTTATGATGGCGGAGGAGGAGGAGCTGGAGGAGTCGGAGAAGAGTGAGTTCGTGTTTTGTGTCAATATACTTTTTTCTGTCCATCTATACATTTATGATTCTTGATCTGAGGAGAATTAGTTGTTTTGCAAGAAAGTTTATTTGATTTTCCATTTTTACACTTCTCCACATAAAATGTCAAGATAATGCTATTTTTTTGGACAATTCCAGCATATGCCTGATGTATAACAGCTTTTATGACATGAATTCAGCTCATATGTTAATTAAACTACCAATTTGGGATTATTTCCATATCATGTAGAATTATTATCTTATTTGGTGTTAAAGCGAGGGTGTCACTTCGTGTAACTTTATTTTTTTTTCACATGGACTTATCAATTACATCAATTGAAATCGAT
>JAOXYM010000022.1:13988263-14089686 GCA_028567055.1 Leptatherina wallacei | reverse complement strand
AGTATGTAGCATCTGGGCCATACTTTAATTTGAAATAAAAAAAATAAAGTTACACGAAGTGACACCCTCGCTTTAAGTTCTGTTAGTGAGATGACAGAAAGTTACAGTTGAGGACAAACAAGCGGATGTTGAAAAAAAAAAAAAGATTCCTTTAAATAGCTAACATCCTTTTTGTTAAGAAAATCGAAATAAATCGGAATTGAGAGTTCAAAATCGTGAATCAAATCGTGGCTTGAGTGCATCGTTACATTCCTAAATACCAGTAATCTGAATGCTTGGCCTCAAAGTGCTTCTGGATAGATCGATAAATTGATAGAACTGTATTGTTTGTCCCAAATGGTGACAGAAATTCTTCTTTGACTGGCTCAAGGGTCCCTATTCAAAAACACATTTAGAAATTTACAGAGAGAAGAGTAGGAGAAGTGAAGGACAGAGCAACATCTGACTTGTGCCTATTTGATATTATTCAGAATAGTTATGGCAGACGGAATGACATATCTTTTGTTGACGTTTTTCCGGGCCAGTGGGACCTTGTAACGTCTGCCTGAAGGTAACAACTGAAAGGAAGTGTGGAGTGGGTGGTAGGGGCCCTCTGTGATCATAATGACTTTCCAGTTCAGACAGAGATGTCTGGGGTGAGTTGATTATTTTACTGGCCTGGTTGAGTTTTGTTTTGTGTTTGATAGTGAGGTGGCTGAACCAGGGGGAAAAGCTGAAGGTGAATACAGACTCAATCAATGATTTGTACACCACACTTAAAATGTCTTTGCTGACAACAGAAAGCCCTGAGTTTCCTGAGCAGGTGGAGCCGCTTCTTGGCTTCTTTGTAGACTTTTTGTCAGCGTGTTGTTTGAAGGACAAGCAAATAGTTCAAATAACTAGACAAGAATCCCATTTATTTATCACGCGGGGCCCTTTTTCTGATTCCCCCAGTGACCAAGCATGAGCCCTGTCCTGACCTGACCTGACCTCTGCTACTTTTTTTCATTAACACAGCAGCAGAGTTTAAAGGTTAAAGGGCTTGAGCATACGGTTGACTCTGTGGAAGTCTAGAAACATTTAACAAGGCAACGGTTATAGAGTAATGGAAACCAAGGACAGAGAAATCTTCAGCACCATGTCTTATATCAAAAAACCCCTCTTGTCCAGGGTCAGAGGATGAAGATCAGAAACACCAAACAGTTACACAACAATCGAGACACAAACTGCCAGCGATGAGCGGTCCAGAAATGATTTGCTTAACTGTGCCTACACACAAGGACACTATCAACTAGCAGAAGGCATATGAGCCTCAACATCTTGAGGCAAATACCCATGACATTCACTGGAATGTCTGTTAATAATCAACATGCAGATAATAGAGAAATGGAAGCAAAAAAAAAAAAATAGGAGCCTTACGGCAGGCTGTTGAGGAGCACCAACACAAAGCAATGCTGTCTTCACACCTCATTTTCAGAAAGCTGGGAGATAACAGCAGTCCACTCGAGGTTGGATGACCTTTTTACACATCATATTTCCCTGCCTACAGCATCTCTTGTGAACTAGCAGCATCCAAATGTTCTGAGTATCCATGGAAACCCTGGTTGGATCTGCACGAACCATCTTGCTTACATGGGGGAGTTGAGAGGATGGTGCTGAGCGACACCAAAATACATATGTATACAACTTTTTCTTCTTGTTCCCTTAGAAGTATTTCTATCAGGGAGGACATGAATGTTTCGGAAGCACTGATAGGTCTAAGATTGCATGAACTCTTGTGTACTTAATCCTCCTGGGGGTGTCTGATCGACTGGAGGGGTTCACGTCACCTTGAGTACACCTCCAGCGTGTTCCTGTTTTGAACAGCACAAGCAAGAGAAACAGGGAGGATGAGTCTGACGCAGGAAGTCTATTTCTCTATCTGGAAACATGATGCAAGGTTGGGCGGTTGGCAATGCTGAAGGGAGCCACACCACACAACGCAGGACAGCACGGACCAACACAAAACAACCACAGCATTCCTGGCTAAAAGGAAGACCACAAAGTGGAAGAACTGAGAAGTAAAAAGCTGCAGACAAGACTATAAATTATCCCTGAGGAGGAGATAAAGAAAAACGGAACAAAGTGATCATTAAAGGATGACATTTGTTCACTTGCTCTATACAAGAGCACGGAGAATTTGTGCAAGATCAGTAGAACATGTGCAACAAGGCAGACAGATCATGCAATGAATTTTTTTTTTTTTTTTTTAAAGGATCACCTTACTTCACCAATGTGATCAGAATTAAACTACAAACTGGCCTTCCTGACTCCACCGAAAATAAGCAAGACCACATCAGTGAAGGGAAAGGCCCTAACCCCAACTGTGCCAAAGGTGAGCGCTGAGTGGGTGTCATTTTCCAGAGCACAGCAGGTGAGGGGAAAACATCCATTTTAGCAAATACTGAGTGGCATTTGTTTCTCCCCTTGTCTTGGACTGCTGATTGACTCATTCTGTTAATGAAAAGTGTCTGTCATCAGAAAAAGAGAAGAAAATGAAAGAAAAAAAAAAGAAAACAGGCAAAAAGGCAAATGAAGTCAAGAGATTAGGTATTTCTTTTTGAGAAAAGAGGTATGAAGACGGATTGAAAAGAGTTGCTGAAGAGAAAATGAGATGTTTTCCTCTCCACATTTACATCATGTACTCCTCATCTCTTTTGTATAATTCGAACTTCATGAGTTTCTCGGCTGCAGAGTCGGTTGGGCCTGAAAGAAGTGATTTCCAAAGACTAAAAGAGAAACAGACAGGGCCCCATCTTCATCCCTTCAGGGAGTCACGCTGTCGGGAAAGCAGGTCAGTCAGGGGAATTACATACATGGCGTGTGTGTAGATGAAGGCGTGCATGCAATGAGTGCATCTGTGCACACAGACCAGGGTACAGTTACAGGCTTGTCATTACAACGATCCAGCAGCTCGTTTTTTTGTGTCACATCACAACACTACGATCTATCAAAATATAATCCAACAAAAAATCTCAATCTTATCACTACATCCATTCAGATTCAATTACAGAGATTATCAAAACAAAATGATAAGAAAATAAACCAGTAAATGTAACTTAAAAAAATTTGCATTTCCAATAAAAGACCGATCATATTAGCAATAATCAAGTATTTACATGACTTTGCTGAGACCAAGACAGAGCAAATTGATATGGAAAGCTGTTAAAGCACTGACAAAAGTTCTAGAATATTGACTGGAATATTTCAAGGTTCGTCCTGCCCCCCTTATTTACAAATGCTGGTAAATTCAAATTTATGACATGAAACAATCAATACTTTACCTTTGAGACTGACAGTGATGCCTTCTACTGCATTGCTGTACCCCGCCTACTCTAAACTGTGCTTTTGAAGGTTTTTTTACTCACTCAAATGTTTAATTGAACCCTAAATGACATTTGTCATGAACATTTTGACTGTATGTATGCCCTTACTTTTGCTTCTCAAAGTATCTGAAGAGTTCCTAGAAGGACAAAGCTGTTTTTAGCCCAGGTTGGGTCAGCAAAGAACACCAGGGAGATGACATCAAGGGAGATACCAATTATAGTTCCCTCTCCCACAGCGGCAGAGCCCACTAATACACATCTTGATTGCCATCCTGGCCCCCAAAAAAAAAAGCAGACGTCTCATTTCCACCTAGATCACTGAAGAGTTCTCCTTGGAAAATAAGGAAATTAGAATTATCCATGCTTGTAGGATTTCTCAGCCCCCTCCCTGCAGATGTGACCCAAATTAGGGAGCTCTTAGCATTTAGGGATCAAAAGCAACACAAAAAAAAAAAGAAAAAAAAAAGGCATGTATTAACTAAATAATTTCTTACCTTGCAGCACAGCTACTGAGCAATCACACGTGAGACACATCTATGCTAACAAGTTATGAAATCATTTGTTGCTCCATCTTCTGAAAGTGTTACAGGACAGAAGATGTGGGACATTTTACACTTTAAAGTGATGTTTTGGTGGTTCACAGAAACAGATGGAGACATGAGTGAATATGTTTATATTGCAAGGCTGCCAGTAATCTGCTGACGGAGGCAATATGCAATGAGATACATAGCCACGTGCGAGTGTGCCTGCACTTTGATTACATTTGCATGAAGTGCACTGACTGAAAAAAATCATAAAATAAAGGAGACTAGGAGGAGCAATTGCTCCCCTCACATCATTTATTCTGTCTACAGATCCCCCCCCTCCCCCCCCTCCCTCCCTCTATATTGTTGAAGAAACACCCTCTCTCTGACCCCAGTGCACTATCCATTAAGCTTGATTATCCTGCTCCTCTTCTTACTTTATGCCTTCTCTCTCCTATCTGTACCATTTTATGCCAAACTTTGTGCTAAAATTTAACTGAGACCATCAGTTTATCAAGCCACCCTCCACCTGCTTCTCTTTTGCTGCTGTACAGTAACACATAACCCCTTTCCAATGACTAAAAAGGCACCCTCCTCCCCCAAAATTCCCTGTAGGCTCCAATCAATCGACCCTGTGCCAAAACCAATAACTGCTCCAACAGTAACAAGAAACAGTCTACTTCATAATAAGGTTTGATGTATTCAGCGCAAAACACACAATCAATAGTGCTTGCTGGGATGGGCAAAACACCACACACAGCAGTGCACAGTCCGTTTAATACTCTTTCCAGCTTTTGGCTGCTTAACACAAAAAAGGCTTAATATATATGACTATCTAATCTGCTGAACTATCATCTGAGACGGCATCTCATTACTAAAGTAAATCCCAAGTGTTCTCTCTCATTTATATTTGAAACCACACACACAGACACATGCTCAACATCTGTATTAAAATCTTACGACAAAAGCAGAGCAAAGGATGTAAAAAGGCATTCCATCCTTTAATGTGGTCCAACCAAAAGAAGTTGTTCATCTACAACCTCCTAATCCTCAGCATCACAAACAGACAAACACACCCGTAACCAGACTGAAAAGCACCAGCTATGGCTCAAACATCCAAGAAGCATCCAACCTGACCTGGCCTATGGGTAGGAGAAGGTGAGGGGAGGACTGAGGGAGGAGAAGGAGCCCTGTGTTTGGCCAGGGAGGTGTGGGAAGGCAAATGGCAGGAGAACACAGAGACAGTGGGAAGAGTGGTGGGACAGTCGCAGCTCTCCCTTTGTGTCTACAAGCGGCCTCATTCTTCTAAGTTTGGCTTTACTTTGCCTTCCTTGGACATTTATTTGCTAGAAATCCTTGCTTCCTGAAACTTAATCCATCTTACGAGAAGGCTTCATCTCTGGAACAGTTAATATGTTGGTCTCTGGATACATGATTCGAAAGAGTAAAACAAAATGCAGCTTTATCAATCCCTCCCAACCCATACAGGCAAACCAAACCCCCCACTGATAGCACCCTGCAGCCCAGTCATTGGCCTGCTACACCAGTTCTCAGTTAGTTATTGCAAGTGTCAGTTAGTGGAGCTCCATTCATTAGTCTTCTGTGCAACAAGCCAAGCTGGAGGATGACAAAACATCCCACAGAGAAGTAAAACCACTGGTGTTTATTTCAAATGGTACAGCATGCATGATCTCTAGATTTAACACCGTCTAACGCTGTTACAGTGTAGCAGGGGGCAGTCACATCATGACATGAGACCAAAGTCTCAAAGACAAGTTACACAAGCACATATAAGGAAACAAATAAACACATTTTAGTGCTAACCTGAATGAGAGATTCTCCAGTCACTTTTCTTTACTTCCTGAGAGCTCCTCTTGTTTTCACTTCACCTTGACTTCTATATATCAAAAAAATATACATGTAGGCCCAGCCTTCCGCTTTTCTTAGATCCTAAGTGCAAGTGAGGTAGACATCCACTCAAGCGCAGAGGGAAGGAGTCTGCTCCTCCAGGCAGGAAGAGAGATACTGTACAGCACAGCTATCAGGCTGCTTGCAGCACGCTGACACTGACAGTCCATTTGGGAAGGAGCCTTACTCACTACCTCCCTCCTCCTCCTCCCTCTCCACATGCTCTTTGCTGTCACTACCATCAACATGGAGGCTCCACCCAGTGGTCATTTCTTTCTCTGCCTTTTCCTTTCCCACAGAAACAAAAGCATGCACAGCAGCTATAATAGTACGGGGAAAGACATACAGGCATGTGTAGCACTGTGACCTTTCTTTTTTTTTTTTTTCTGCGAATGGTCAAATATACAGATTGCCTTCAGATAGAATATCTGTTCAGGTTTGTTTTATTTTCAGGAAGATGTACTCTCTGATTTTTATCCCAGCTTGTACAATTGTGACAAAGTGAGTGATAATTCATATTTTTATACTATTAATGAATGGATTACATTCAGCAAGTAGCTGAAGAGTAAAATGGTTTATCAACCAGCAAACACAGCGCGCTTGATGTCCAAAAATGGTTTTCTACAACAAGTTAAATTACACATAAAGACAAATAACTTTATATGGATTTGTTTAAATCTTCCAGTCATTTCCCATAGAGGCAATGAGGAAGTCATAAGCTTTAGTATTAGCTGTTATTATGAGTCACAATTCAAGTCAGGACTTTCCTCTCCTGACCCGTCATGTGGCCAGTCATTCTGACAATATCACCTCTGAAACTCAAGTTTAACAAAGGAGTCTGTGCTGGACACAGTTGTATGTTTTTGTTAGGGCTAGTGCATGAGTGTTATCCAGATGCAAATGATGCAATCGTGAGACTGAGCAGGGTTCCCAGCATTCCTCCTCATAGTCTGTGTTTTTACAATGCAAGTGTGCTGTTGCCCCGGGAGTGTCTGCAGCAGTGAGCGATGGCCTCATGTTGGAGACGGATGAGTCAACCTGGAGCCCTCTGCTATGCTGGCTGAACTCTGCTTTTACTAACTTTTAGTTAGTAAAACAGATTCTTCCACCTTGTTTCCGCTAATAAGTTGAGTTACAGCTCTAACATAGAGTGTGCCATTATATCCTGCATCAGGTAGGGTATTTATGTAGTTACAACAGCAGCCTATGGAGGATCTAGATCACAAAGAATCTGTGTCATCAGAGGAGACAAAGGTGCCTTTTAGCAGACAAATAAACATCTCAAGGCATGAACAGGAATTCAAATGTAAAGTTTATCATTGTAAACAGTGTACAAGGCTCAAATGTTCCTATTGTCAGTACCATTACTACTCTAAAATGTACATTTTGAAAATTACAGCTCAAGATCAGACACATTGACATTTTTTCTTTTCTTTCCAAGGAAATCACAGAATAAAGCACAAGCTAAAATGTCAGAAAGAACTAAATATATATAAAGCTGCTGTTCAATGCAGAGTGTAGTTTCCCAGCCATTTTAGCTTGTGACCCCTTTAAAATGAAGAAATGTCAAGTCGTGACCCCTAATCAAAAGGACTAAAGGCCGCATACAGACCAACAGTGGCTGTGATTCTAAAAACCGCTCCCCCACATTCATTTAAATGCAGCCCAGTCTGTCAGTGCAGAGGTGTTAATGTTTTACAGAGAAAGCTGATATTGGTCTAATCCAAGCTGCTTATGGATATAAGATTTAAAGGCATACACAAAGAGGAAGTTGTTTTAATTTTGAGAATTATTTTGGCTATGATAAGGTAAAAGTAATCAGTACTTCATGACAAGTAAAAGACAATTGTGGGTTATGTTTTACAGCACTTTCATTTTAAATAAATAAATAAGTAAGTAAATAAATACAATTGACCTCTAAACTGTCAGGAAAGCTACAGACTTGCAACAAAAGAAATGATCCTGTCACTCCTTCAACATCCCATCTTGACATAGTTCACAGTCAGCTTGATGTTGAAGCTGCCGTACAGGAATGTTGGGACCATGGGACGTGGGTGGGTGTGTGGGAACTGGAGCTAATGAATGTATAGTAAGGCCTGCCACCGTACAGCTCCAGTCTAAAGCAAACACACAGATGGCTCAACAGCATAAACATTCCGCAGCAGCTTGCACAAACACACATGAACAATGCATCAATATGAACACAAAGCAGCAGCTTTCTTTAATAATCCGCTTTATGTTTTATTTACATTAATTGTTTAGATGAGCCGCTGTGGAAGCTTCTCTATGTTTTCCCTCAAAAGCGGAAGAGCTATTTCTTCTCACAATGCATGTCTTTGTCCTCTGATGCCGTTAGCCTTGATTCTTATCAGGACTGTCCTGTCAACATCCTCTCTTGCCAATCAAATACACGTCTGGAACACATGATGGGAAAGTTGGAAGAGCCAACTTCCAATTATGGAAACTTTCTCAGTTTCCATAATTGTGGAGCTACACTTTCAGTGTCTGTTTGTATGCGTATGTCTTTTTTCAAGAGGTTTGCACCCTCGCACAAACTGTGGGATGTCATTTCTTGTCGAGATGTTGTCTAAGTTTTGGCTTCCTGTTTTTAAGCTGTCGTCTTTGATGAGTTGAGGAGCGCAAGCCTAAGTGTGACCAAATACTCAGGATAAGGCAATAATATGCCTTTTCTTTCTCCTTCATGGCTTTCAACTTCGTTAGTGAATTCTGAACAGAGCACAAAAACCTAGGGCTAAAAAAAATAATAATAAATAAATAAATCCAATAGAGCAGCAACACAGCTCAGAACGCCGGTCTCAAATGTTTGTCATAGACAAAGCCCCTCTGGCATTTTTAGTCTCAAACAGACTGACTTACAAACAAAAGAGGGATCGTTTGGAAAAGCAACAAGAGAAATATAAATAGTTTTTCGATGTAAAGGGGAAAAAAAAGTGCACTAATGAATAATGTTCAACTGCCTAATCAAAGTCCTATCTCCTGTTTTATCAATGATTTAGAGAACTCCTTTTAAATACTTTCATTTGAGTTTCTACCCGACGCCATCTTGAATTTCTGGGCCTTATCAACAGGAATGATCACAGAGTTTGGTCTCTTGTAAAGAAAAAGGCAGAGTGGCATGTCTCTACCTGTGGCCGACAAACCTGAAAAACATATCTACCAATGCTGAGAGAGAAGAGCGAAGTAATAAACTGTAGGCATAAAAGGTGTGGGGCTGAAAGAAAAAGGCAGATGTAAAAATGAGCAATGGCCCAATTTCAGTTCCTGAAAATAGAAAAGATAAACTTTGATGCATCTGCGACTTAAAACGTTCCCAACCGCTAAAAACAACAGATACAGGTAGACTCTACTATCATCAACACCAGGACTACTTGTGGAAGACTTTATACAGGTCTGCATGATAACTAATCTATGGGTGTCCACAAGGCCCTCACAAAGGTGTTAACAGTTAATGCAGTGAAGTTTATAGCTTGGCAGGGAAATTTCATGACGGATGCCACTAAATTTAAACCCGAGTCAAGTTCAGACTTGACTCATCTATACAAATGTGGCCAACAGATCTTATAATTTACACTTTGAGATAATAATCATGTTAAGGTGCAATTCAAAAAATTATTCTGTATATTTTGTGGCTTAAATACTAACATCAATTACAGAAACTGTTTTTCTTTTTTAGTGTTGGAAAAAAACAAAGTGCAGAAGGTGTAATACAAGATGAGACATGGTATCAAAATAAAAAAACAATCAGGATGTCATAAGACCTCTGATCTGTGATGTGGAAATCAGAGAATAATACAATAACTTATTGTGCCTAATGCCCTTTTTGGGCTCAGCTCCCAAAGTCTTTCAGATCAGCCTATTTTCAGGATTATAATATATATATATATATATATATATATATATATATATATACACACACTCTGAGGCTTTTTTAGCACAAGACTTTTGAGGTTTCTCGCACGTTATACTTTTCGCTTTAACAACAGATATGTTGCAGTGGTTATAATTATTCATGTTTTCCTGTCCCACAAATGTCAGCAACACAACCAACCAAGTATTACTGAACTCCCAAATATGAAACATACAACAATACCTCACTGCTCTGCACCGTTAAGTCAATTTTCCATTATAGCTGCAACTACCCAGAATGAATGATGGCCTGAGTGGAAAGAAAGACTACAACTGATGCAGAAAGAAGGCTGCAATGTGATTATGGGAAGATGATGAGGATTATCAAACTACCAGGGCATTAGTGCCAGGCAGGGTACACCGTACCACAGGGCCCATTAGAGCTTTCAGCACCGCTCATTAGGGAACCATTAGTGACAACTACTTTAACTTCCCAGACCACCCACCTCTAAGTGGCACAGACAAATGGACTTTAAAAGTATTGACTTCACCTCTCTCTCCCTCTCATTCCCTGTAAAAACAAGGCAGCTGTATGCCAGCCGGGCTCAGACTGGACCACTGAGGAAAAGAAGTTCAGTAGAACAAAGGAGCTGCAGCTTACAACGGATCAACCAGCCAGACTTTCTCTGTTATCCAACATGATTAATAGTGATGCGAGCCAAGGGTGCTAATTAATGCTGCAAGGCTAACCAAGCTAAGAAGATAAAGGAATCAAGCTAAGCAACAAAGACCTTCTGTTTCACACCAAAGGCTGCACACTCAGTCATTATTACCACACAGCAACACACGATTATAGTTTTAACCAGAACAATAACCAATAAGTGCCACAGTTATGTCAGAGTTGTGGGCTTCTGAGGCAATATGATGATTTTAACCAGGGGGTACTTAAAGTGAATGCTGACACACAGGAGGTTCTGTCTGCTGTCACACCTGTCGCTCACTATTCAGTGAAAAAATGACAGAGGGCTTTGAATGAACCTCAAGCTGTTCAAATATCTTCTTAAGCTCAAAATATGTTATTGAACTGGACTTGAGTGTGAAAGGGAAAAAAAACTCACACGAATCCCAAAAACTAGCCACAACTTTTCAGAAAATATGTTGTGGAAATCTGACAATTTAGCTGGAAGAATCAGCGTGAATCACACCAGCCTACTGTGAAATGGGCACTTATTTATTTATTGTTACGAGTTTCGAGACTGGATATGGTCAGATTTCATGAGTTAGAAAAGCAACAGTGATAAATAAGTTGGCCCTGTATTACTACTGACATCAAACTGTAAACACGGCCAGACAGAAGCGAACCAGCAGACAGTCAAAACATTTGGAGATTTACTCCTACAAAACCTATCACATCTCAACATAACGAGATTTTTTTTAACAACAAACAGCGCTTGGGAGCCGTCTAACTTCTATGTAGACAAAATAAAAATGTCTTTCCTTCCCAGTTACTCACCTACGCCGTCTTCAGATTTCAACACCATGCTGTCTGCGTCTCACAGGTCCGCAAAAGAAAAAGTTTCCGGAGGTTTTCTCGAGCCAAAACTTTAAACGCCAAAAACTGGTGTCAATTTATTGACTTTTAAAGTTATTAAACTTTAAATAGACTAGATAAACAACGCTATGATTCCTTTGCCAATTAAGGGTGTTTCTACCGTCAGCACAAGGGAGTGGTGTAAAGACTACTCGGACTTCAACCAGCCAGCCCTCCTGAGTGGGAGCTACTGTCAACTTCAACAAGATGCGAAGGGTGCTTCCGGTTTTCCTTTAACAATAAAAGAAACGCTTTAGTACAATTATATGGACGAAAAGAAATGGTTTTGAATAAAAGTATCTTAGCATACATATATCTTAGCATTTTCTTTGATTGATTGGGTGATAACTGGGCTATTTTTACACATTTGTATGAGTAGACGATATAGAAACAAAAAGCAATTTTTTTAGACAGAAACACTAACACACTGTTTACAAAGATGCAAAAATAGGGATCTTTGAAGCTTGTCCAACATACGGGCTCATAGGTTTCTAGTTGAGGGTCTAAATTCAGTTATTTGACCTCCAACTGCATTTTCTGGGTCTGTTAATCCAATTTCCACTTAGGTAATTCATGGATTTCTCCCTGTCCTATATTTTTGTTACTTTCCCCATGGATCTAAAAACCATTTGACTTCTTTAAAAATAATACTTTGAATTCATCATAAAATCCCTTTTTTCCTATTTTATGATAAGGCAGGGCAACATTATAGATAATATTATGAAGTAAATTCTATAGATCCTGCAGAGCTCAATGCACATAAAGTAAACGATCACACATGAACAATCAGCAAACATTCCCTCTCCAGCAATAGAAAATGTAAAAGTACGTGAAATCATGCTGTATTGGATGCCGGGATGGAACCATCATCTTGTAAGGAATGCTCTTCCATTAATCCATTTACAACTATTGTTACCTGGTAATATTTTGCATTTTTTTTAGGCTAAAAATTGTAAAATTTTAGTAGAGGAGGGAAACGATGCAAAAAAGAACCAAGGAGGAAGAATATGAGACAAACTAAGAGTAACTGGATCACGCTACTAATTGTAAGTTCTGCTAATTAGTGTTTTGCTAAAATCTGATCCCCCACAAAATCTAACCCCCATTTTAATGGCAAGTCAAATTAATTAGCCTATACTTTTAAACATATTCAGAAATGTGTTTATTTTACCTTAATGCCCCACTTCATTACTATTAAAGGTGGATTCTAACATTAAATCTAATTAAAAATGTGTTGATGTTGTTTTAAAATATGCGTTTATAAGCGGATGTTTTTAATTTGCTTGAGGATCATTAATGAACCAGGTCACGATCTTAGAGGCAGATCCTGCAGTTTGAACTAATAAACACCAACATGTATTTAAACTCTTTGGCGTGTGCCTACAAAAAGCAACTTCAGAAAAATAAAGAATACAATATGACACCAACTTCACAATAGAAAGGATAAAGAAAGACATAATGTATTGTTATTGTGATGATTATTAAGATAAGCTCGACCTATATCCGGTGGCCGTCTTGTTTTCGCTACCTTTACGTAAAACTGGTAGCTAACGTCAGTGACGACGCACCCGCGTAAGCCACCCTGTTGCCTTGGGCTCTCGCATACCCACACGCGCGCGCGCACACACACACGAAAAACTGTTGCCGAGACGGGATGGAGTGGGGGCAGGGACTGAGTGATTGACAGTCACAGACAGCAGTTCCCTGCTGCTGATCTCGCTCTTTGTAATGTTGTTGTTCGCCACATCCGCCGAGAGCAGACGTGGGTGCAGTAAAACTTTTACCTCAAAAACAAAATGCAAATCCTCGTTAAAAAAAAAAACAGAAGCAACACCTGCGTTTGGGCAGAGATGACTCATATTACCTAATACCTTTGAACACCTGTTGAATTTGATTACTCATAAATAGTCTGACCCAATAAGAGAAACTTTTTAAAACGATTGTTTTCGAGGCCATGTCGCCCTGAATAGTGTTTTGCTTTGACAACGTAGACTTTTATGGCCTAAAGATGTTCCAGAAATAATTAGCCTTCTGCATTTCAATTTTTTTTTTAAAAAAAGGGATGATTCAGAGCTTATCCTAAAAATGTATGTCAGTTATTACACGACTTATACATTTAGCTCACCATCAACCACAACCATGTTAATGTAGCTGTCTCTGTATTGGTGACGTGTTGCATGCCTGGCATAACTTTAAACTTACAAATATGACAACCGTGCCCCTTCACAGCCTCTAACCAACACTAGGCTATATATACACAGTTTTATTTTTATGTCTGTAACCAAAAAGTTAGTGTTTTTTAATTGTGAGGGCTTTCCAACTTCATCTTATTAGTGAATAAGTTGGTCTGTCGTTTGTACAACACTTGCAGCACTGTACTCTGATTGGAAAGTGCTGAGCCTGTCTTTGCCTGCTCATGAATACAGGAGGGCCAAAAGGAATGCAGCTCGCACAGCCAACATGAGGCCAGGTAGAGGTAGAAAATGGCTCCTCTCCATTTATCTCATGGATAGAGGTACTGCTCTGGAGGAATCTAATTGTGTCAACCCATGATTTAAGACCAACTGTTAAGATTCACCCCCTTTCTGAAGATAACACTTAAGCACAGCATGGCATCTTCAAGCTGTGACCCATGAATGTCTCAATTGTGTGGCACAAACTCAACAACTGACAATGCAGCCTGTGTGAAATTAACTCTGTTCACACAAAGTTTCAATTCATTGTCCCTAGTTCATTTATTCCCCCCCGAGCAGCGACGTACATCTGCGCTTAAGAACCCAGGACAAATTAAACCAGAGAGCTGTTTGACCTTTAAATAAGATCAGGAGTTGAGGTTAACACATGAAGCGAACTGTTGTCTGCAGCTTCCTGATCCTCAAACAAAAATCTGACCCCCAAATAAATGTGATGTTAATAGAGTATTTATGCACGCATCAAATCAACGTCATTCAGCATTAAGCGTGAAGAAGGCTTTGTTCATATATAGTTTTTAAAAAATGCAGCTGGGTAAATTTACATGACTCAGAGCAATTCCTCAAATATAACATGTCTTTTTAAGATTTGATTTAGTCAATGTTTTATCCGTTGTAAGTGTATTTAATTTTAAATCAGCTAAAGGAACAGCTTGTAGTTGAAGAAGGAGGCAACCTGGAACAGTGAAACTGAAGACTATAGTGGCAACACCTTTCCACAGTTACTGGAAAATAAATTATACACTAGTTGGTGGTTGGAGAAAGAAATAAGAGCGTCGTCTGACACCTGCACAAGCTTTTGATTTCTGTATTAGCTTAAAGTATCTGACTCTAACCAAAGGACACTTAATATTTGTTGGGTTACATTGTGTTTGCATGTGTAGTTTGTTCCTAAATCCCTATATTTGTAATTGTGGTTTAAATCAGCGTTTCTCAATCCTGTGACCTCAGGGACCCCTGCCCAAAACATGCAGGGCAGGGATCCCCGAGGACCAGGATTGAGAAACGCTGATTTAAATAGCCTGAATAAGAAGGGGGATCTACCCAGAGAAGATATTTTCTGTCCATCTAATGAAAATCGATGCCAACAGTGACCCCTACTGATCATTTGTTGCAACTGTAGGTTAACCTGCAGGAAAGAAAAATCATGAAAAATTTAACATTCACACAAAAATCACTAAAACATAAAGGACCAAAAGAGCTCTATTCATACATATCTTCAAACATTAGAAGTGTCTTCAGGATGATTGATTGGAACAGCACTTTATTAATTCCCAAAGTGAATTCATGGTGTGGCAGTTTTATTACACTGCATGGCCAAAAAAAAAAAAAAAAGAAAAAGGTCGCCAACAAAAAAGAAAGGTCACACACTCTTTTTTGTTGGACCGCCTTGAGCTTTGATCACAGCACACTTTATCTGTGGCATGGTTTCGATAAGCTTCTGCAATGTCACAAGATTTATTTCCATCCAGTGTTTCATTCATTTTTCACTGAGATCTTGTACTGATGATCGGAGTGTCTGACCACTGCGCAAAGCCTTCTCCAGCACATCCCAAAGATTCTCAATGGGGTTCAGGTCTGGACTCTGAGGTGGCTAATCCATGTCTGAAAATGATGCCTCATGCTCCCAGAACCCGTCTTTCACTACTTGATCCTGATTAATCCTGGAATCCTGGAATATGGCCGTGCCATCAGGGATGGCTACATGGGAATAACCTGCTCATTCAGTATATTTAGGTGGTCAGCTGACCCACAGACCTGTACAGTAGGCACTGGCTGCATCACTTCATCTGCCTCTCTTCTTATCCCGATGCTCCCATCGCTCAGGAACAGGATAGATCTGGACACATCAAACCACATGACCTTCTTCCATTGCTCAGAGTCCAATCTGTATGCTAGCAAAGTTAGCCTCACTGATAAGTGGCTTTCTTACGGCTACACAGCTGTTCAGTCCGAATACCAGTTCCCTTTGCATTAAGTGTGGAAATGTTCTTACTTTCACTATTAAATAATAGCCCAGAGTTCTACTGTTGTTTTTCTTCGCTTTGGTTTCCCCAAATATTCCAGTGGTCACCGATCACCATCAATCAGGATTTTTTCCGACCACATTTCTTCCTCGAAGACGATGGTTCCCCGCTATCCTTCCAGTTTTTAACAATGTGTTGGACAGTTCTTAACCCAGTGTTAGTGTCTGCATCTCTGTCGATGTTTTCTCTACTTGATGCCAGTGATTTGACCCTTCTTTAACAGAGTTACATCTTTTCCACAACCACAGGATCTATCTTTCCACGTGGTTGTTTAAGAAATGAGAAACTACTCATTGCATCAGTTGGGATTAAATAACTTGTTTCCAGCTGAAAGATAATTGCTCATGCAGTAATTATCCCATAGGAGGCTCCGATTTATTTGCTTAGTTAAATCCAGGAGGCCACTTTATTTTAGCCGGGCAGTGTATTTCAGAAAAATATTCTATTTATCAAAAGTAATAAAATAATAAGCAAGGATGTGAAAACCCTGGTATTCTTCCTTCTTTCCGTCTCTCTGCCTGTAACTTAAAAACTAAATTCATCAGCACAAAATCAACTTGAGAAACAAATGAACACCAGGCATGAAAAATAGACCTGTTACCATGAAGATTACTGCATGCATGGCAGACATTCCTTGGGATTAGCTCAGCCTGAAACTATGCTGCCCCATGCATGACTCACTACACAAGTTGATTTTGAAAACATTGCTCTGCATTTGTAGGTGTCGTTAGTGGTAATAAGACCTAAGGATCAGTGTATCCTATAATTTTCTGGGTGAGGGGGAGGGCAGACCTGAAATAGGGGATATATCTAACTGCAGTATTACATATGCTTGCATGGGTAAGAAAAGCACTTTGTGGACAGAAAATCACATTGCAATTAACTTAAATATAATCTCCAAACGCCTTATAGCACAGCTTACCTAAATGAGACAAATATACAGAAGCACTTCTGACAGAAGTTGGGTGAAAAGGTATTTAGAGAGCAGCTGAGAGTGTGTCTGCGCAGAAGAGTCACTTTAAGTTATTAATGATCACACAAACACCCACAACTCCAAGCTGACCAGGCAATTATTCATCTTTAATAAAAACAACTTAGAAGTTTTACTTAATGACTAAAACACTTTGCGTTTTGCAGATGGATTCTGTGCGGACACAAAGACCCTTCGAGTCTGGTGGCAACATGCATCAATCGCCACATATTTACAGTCCGACGCTGAAACACAATCCAAACTGCATCTCTTTATCTGTTCATTTCGTTAAATTTATCCAAATATTTTCATGCC
Source organism: Leptatherina wallacei (assembly GCA_028567055.1). Taxonomy (NCBI): domain Eukaryota; kingdom Metazoa; phylum Chordata; class Actinopteri; order Atheriniformes; family Atherinidae; genus Leptatherina; species Leptatherina wallacei. Next base: position 14,072,669 of record JAOXYM010000022.1, on the reverse strand, counting down.
AACAGAAGGATTTCATGCTGCCAAAGCTGAGTGGATACGATCTGTTTAAATTCCCGCACACTCCCCCTCTGTTTTATTCAGCATCTAAAACACATCAAACTGAACGTGTTTTTTTGCTTTGTTTGACCAGAAAGACCAGTCTGCATTTACAGCAGGCCTACTCGATTCGCTCCCACGAGGGCGGCAGTTCTGCATGATTTCAATGTGTCCCTGCTGCAGCACACCTGAAAACGAGTTAAAAAATAATGGGAGGTAAACTGTGAAAAACAGTCCAAAGGGGCTCCGAACAGCATCACAATGAGAAAGAGAAGCTGATATATTAAACCGGCAACCACCAACATCACCAGCGTGCCACATCGTCCTTTACAACCAGCTGATGAGGCAAAAATTCTACAACTCTCGCTGCTGATGACAGCCTTATTTGTCTTTCAGTACAAATCAGTGTCTTCAGATGCCCCTGCAGCTCACAAGAGTCCCAGCAAACCCTGGGTGTACCCGTCTCACAGCACAGATGGTAACTATGCTGGTATTACTGGGGGTAAACTACTATTACACCAGCTGTAGGCAGCACAATGCCCCACATCACACTCATTCTCTGCAGTGTGAGATTAACTGAGCAGGTTGATCTGTGTTGGATTAACATGGGAATAGATAAGACATGGACAAACTCTTAATTCACATTACTATTTCTTTAGATGGGAGGGGGAAGTGACAGAAGAGTGAGACATCCATTTCTACTTCTGTTCCTTTGTAAAATAAGACATCACTGCATGAGGTCATCAAGTGAAATTATTTTTTTTTAAGCTTCATGCTTATGTTTGCCGTTTCCAACTTTCACAGCAAGTACTGTGTCTTGTTTGAATGTATCTTAAGCGATATAATGGTGTCGCTGATACAAATGGCGTATAATGAACAACCTTTAGATGAGTCACGCATGAATCATTTGTATGATTCACTTACAGCACAACCTCATCACACCACAAGACACCCCATTTTTAATGGATGCAATCATAGTTAAAGCTGAAATGTGACACAGTGAAGGTGCATGGCGTTATATAACTTCATTCTCAGCCCACGTATTTGAGAAAAAGCTGAATGTTCAAATGACAACGCTGTATCAAATCTACAGCGAGTCACTGAAAAGACCTGACAGTCTATCAGCCTTGTTGGCAAAAAAAATCCCTGAAACTCAGACATCATCACAATTCCGATCGCAGAACAATCCAGATGATCTGTCCTCACTTGAAAATCCAAAGCAAAAAAAGAAATCGCCTCTTTACCATGCACAACCGCGGTGCTGAATCAGGGGTTTTGAAATCACTGAGACAGCACCACTTCCCCTTGGTACACACTCAGTCAGCTGATTCACCAAAACCTAACAAAGCTCTCCTAGTCACGCCAACACAGAGTTTAAATACTCCCATTGGAAACATGTGCACCACCCTGCAGTGAAATCTAACACAGCTACAACACTTAACAACTAATCCAAAACAAGACATAGGCAGATTGTTATTGCATCTGAAGCAGATGTTGAGCTCAATATCCTGGAGGCAACATCTCTCAATCCTGCTCTTCCATCTGTTAAACTAAAGGCACCTAGAAAAGATTTATCCAGGTTTAGCTCTTTATCATAGAGGTGAGAATGAGAGGATGAGTTGTTTTCACCTGAGGTTTCAGAGTTGTCACACAATATGAGGGTTTGCTTTATGTTATCATGCGCACAGATGTTAGATCAGCTCTTTATTATAATGACATCAGCTCACACTCTCCTGCTATAATGTGTTTACAGGGCAGAGGTTTAAATGGGGCTAAATGAGAACTGCTACATCAGCACACAACAAGAGGCTGCGTCTATTTTCGTCTGACTTTGTTTCCATCTCTGGCAGAGTCATGTGTTCATGCCGGTGGTCGCACAGGGCATGCCGTTAATCAACAAGTTATTTTACGGACCAAAATGAATGATTTGAGCATTTAGTGATTAGCATGCGATTCAAGGCTAACAGTTGTGACTTTACCTGGGGTTTGTTGGGGTGCGCGAACTTCTGGACGCAAGAACGCCTGAAAGCTCGAGATGCAAAGTTCACTCACTGTCCCCATGGCTCAAGCTCCACAGAGGAATGTTGTGTATATCTGCGTGTAAAATTGCGCGCGCCTCCGTGTGAAGATGCTGAGTTAAGTCCGTTACATACTGGAGGTGGCGACAACAACAAAAAAAAGTTCCTTCAGGCAGGGTTATTTCATACTTCAAAACCTCGTCCGCGGCGGAGCGGGGGCTTGCGGTAGGAACCAGCTGTTCCTTTAACTATTCTTTCAACCTCATTGAATCCTTTCGCGTCAACGGAAAATGACAACTTGAACGCTTTACGCTTGACTCATTAACCACGCCCACTTCGAATTTCTGACCAATCACATAATAGTTGTTGGACCACACGGAGAAAAAGTTCTGTCCAGGTGATGGGTCGAGAACAAGCTGTCAGGGGGGGCATAGACCTGGAGGAACTTTTTTTTATTATTCTTTAAAAAGAAAAGGATCTATATATTATGGAATGATGAAGTAATTATTCCAACTAGAGTGGTCATCTAGCGTAAAACAAAATAAAATGTAAAAGCAATTGCCAATGGCATTTATTTCCATCAAGTTGTTTAGTTATGATGATCCTGCAATGTATGGCTTTAATAACTGCTGCACAAACATCTATACTTTAATTGATAATGAGAAAAACCTGCTTTCAGCCAAATTACAAGTTTTATCTGTGTTTCTTCAGCATTACTGACCGTTTAATTTTGCACAGTCATCACATCTGGCAGTTTTATTAATCTTCATGAAATATAAATAGTTTGAACAAATAATTTCACCCATATAGGGAGTTGGAGAAATGGTGCTGTATAAATTCTGCATTATGATCAATAAAGTGGTGGTGTTGATGTAGAACAGGAGAAAACAACATATAGAAGTTCATCACATGCTGCATTCACTTACACTTGGGCATCTGAGGTTTACCCAAGTAAATGTCATTGTAAAGAATTTGATTGTCTATTCCTGAAGAGGCACCTGAGGGGGTGTCTTGTGCCTCTCGTGATCCACTGAGATGGAGCAAAGGGAAGTTGGAGAATCCCAGGCTCCCTAGTGTGGCTGTTTACAGTCACTTAGCCACAGACACTCCAAGTGTGAGGTCTTGCTTCCTTGAGTCAGTTCGATTCCCCAAGTTGGATGACTTTTTTTCCCCCAGAAAATCTCACATACACACCTACTTTCTCTTCCCGTGGATTAGAATGTGCAACTTGCTGGGATGCTAAAATCACTTCTGCTTTCGTGCCTGTTCCTCTTTTCATGTGGTTGTGTCAGTGTCCTTCTATCCTCTTCTCTTCTCTTCTCTTCTCTCTTTCTCTCTCACATGAACCCTCCTGCTACTTTACATACTATTTCCAGGAGCCACTCTTCAACCTAAGCTTCAGCTGTGCACAAACATTTAAAATCCAGGTGAATGAAAACGTAAATATGTGTTAATGAATTTTACACAGAATCCCTATAAACTGCAAATTGCTGAACTCTGAAGATTTTGACTCTCATCTATGTCCTCTGCTGCTTTGAGCATCAAGTTTTTAGTTTCAAAAGGTTTATACAAAACGTAAAAATAAAAAACATAAAAAAATTCAAGATTGTATTGTTGCTTGGCAACAGGGCGGGAAAAAAAGACTTGCTCCTGGGCAAAATACCACAAGTCATTTGTATTGATTGGATTACTCCCACCCATAATGAGGGTAATTTCCCACCACAATCACATGATAGGGACTTGACACACAGGCGGTCGCTAACACACTCAAAGCAAAACAAACACGTCAGATTTTGTAACAGATGTGCTCATGATCAGCAAAAATTAACTTTTTTATTTTTAAATTTTCACTTCCTCTTGCACAGCTGAAACGATTACCTTCAGTCATGAACTGGCTTTGCATTGCCTGCCACTCTGATATAGTCCACTTGTCAGTTATGCAAAGTGTCTTTTGCTCCTTAACCCCAAGTTCCGCTGCCAGTGTCAGTCATTAATCAATTCCTCAACTCATCCGTCGCTTTCAGTCATGTTTCTGGCAAGGATTGCATGGCAGCAATTCGCTGTTAGGTGGCAGCTAGTGAGGACGACATTCATATATGAAGAGTTTGCATGGCCATGACATCCCTTCTGTACTAACAAGCAGTACACAGCTCATTGCCACAGGGTCAAAAGCTTCGGAGTTCAGACCGACCTGTACATGAAATGCAACGTCAGTCGTGACAACTTTAAATGCTGCAGCTGCACATCACCCAGTAGGACAACCCTGTCACTGGAGGATCAGCACGCAGCAGAGTCAGCAGCAACACTTCTCCCTTTTCTAGGGTGCATACTGCTCATTACCTTCTGCAAAGAAAGTGTTAGCAAATCACAGCTCACCTGGAAGAATTAAGACTATGATAGATAGATACATAGCTATTACAATCAACTGTCATGTGACTATTCCTGAGTCTAGGTGAAGCTATTAGGGGCCTAATGATAGACAGATACAGATGTGGTGATTCAAGGGCAGCAGAGCCCATAGCCCAAACTAATCTAATGGGAACAATACAACTGATCTGAAACTACATAGTTTTTGTAAATTCAACATGTGAGCTGTGTGCTCACTTTCGTGCCATAGTCACAAAACACTCCCCAATGTCCAACGTTTTAAAGAGTTGTTGCAAAAAGCAATCGATTCCCCAGCCTGTGTTTGCAGATGGAAGGGGTAAAGAGCATTTCCTGAAGAAATCAATACAGTTTCACATTGCAGGTAGACCACGGTGCGGACACACCTTAATGATTCATGTGTTGCTGCGCTGTGAGACAAACATCATCATTTGGCTGGAACAGTGGTGACTAAGGTTTGTTGTAATGCTGGGTACAGTGCGATAGCCTCTACTTGAACTGGACTGGAAACAAAAAGCAGCTTTCTTGAGATGCACATGCCACCAGGTGGACGTTGCATGCAACAACAAGGAAGCTAAAAGGCTTCTGGAGTTCAGCAGTTAACTTTAATCCAGTAATGAAATGTAAGTGGGCTGAACATTTTATAACAACATCCATGAGTAAATATTACATATAGAAAATTCTCAGCTGCCTCAGTAGTCTGTCTACAAGATACTCTGATGAAAACCAGTCATGCATTTGTCAATCAGTAAATGTAGGAAGAGAACTTTCCCCAGCTGAGAATAACATCTACAAAGAGCTCCCTGATCTGTGTTGGAGGAACTCCTACACACCAGCTGAATGTTAGCATTACCTCTGGTGACTAACAACTGGCTGAGAGGAGGCAGAACCGGCACTTCTGCTGAAACAGCTAACAATATACGCTCACCACAAAAGATAAAACTATTACACCTAAATATTAACTGGAGGAGCTTTACAGGATCTCCTTAGTTGTAATCAAAGCTTAAATATTCTGCTTTGGTGTCCTTGTCTTTATCTGCATTTTTTCTTTGTGATTTATAAATGGGAAGCAAAGGGATTGTGTATTTATCTGCTTCCATCAATCAGCTTAATTCCTGATGATGAGCAAGTTTATTTTTAGGGTATGATTAAGAAAGATTAGCTTGACTTCACCTCAGCTTTGAAGCCACAAATCTTTTGAATTTTCATGTCCCACTTTTATATATATATATTTATATATATAAATATATATAGATATATAACATCCCACAGGATGTGTCTGCATTAGTCCCCTGAGGTTTTGTTGTTGCTGAGAGAGTCTGAGCATGATTGAATGTTAGAGGAGCCCAGAGCTGGAGAAAACCTTTGTTATCACAAAGATAGGCCATGACAGTAGGAGGGCGTCATGTTATAGACCAGTAAAAGAATCTACATTTTTCACATGGCAGCCATTAAGCCAAACAGGAGGGATCAAACTGAAAGAGATTACACCCATAACCACAGTAACCACAAGTACCTGCAGAGAGGATCACGCCTATGAACAGATGCACTGTTTCCTTTATATGTGCACATTTTGTTATGCAGAGAGAAAGCATGCCGCACTAAGAGGTGCAGGTAGAACGTAAAGTGCACAAAAAAGATAAAGACATTTTGACACCTGCAGCTCAAAGCCTTTGAAGTATGTCTTGATACAGAGCCGCACCCACTGAATCCCAAGATAACAGCTTTGGGGGCACCAGCACCTAGCAACATCAGTGGAGCAGAGTGCAAAAACACAGTATGATAATCCTCTCATAAATTTTAGAGGGTGACGACACATATATGACTACCAGGCTGCACAATAAACAGATTATCCACATGCATGTTGCAAACCTCAACTAACACATTTGTCATACAAGTCTTGCTTTAGTATAAACTGCAGCAAAAACAGGTTTGTAAAGTTTTAATTATGAGTCTTGAGTGTTACGTCCATCATCTCTCCTTGTCAAACTTTCATCATGCTAAGCAGCCATGGTGCAGGGGCAGAAGAGATGATATTAGTTGCACTTACTCATTCAGATTTGACAAAGGAGGTGTCAGGGACATCCTGAGAGCTTCCATTTTCATGCACCTCACACTTTATCTGGTAGTTATATAATCAACAAATAGAAAGGGAAGAAGCATACAAATGAAAAATGATCAGTTTCTGCGGCTAAGAGAAAATATGCTGTATGGGCTGCCACTCATAATCCTAAATGTACTGTAGCTGGTTTGTTGTTGTTTTTACAAATGCTGATTTTTTTTTTTAAATGCATGTGGAAAAGTTTATATTATTTGTGATAAGAGTTGTTGATTCCCATCCCTCCCTCCTTTCACCAGAGAATCAAATGAAATCCTGCAATGAGGCCATAGCTGGAGGTTCTATTTTGAGATGCATTAAGCTTGCAGAAACTCTAAATTGCTAAATAATTGAGACAAAGCCTCATAGCGTTCACTGAGACATCAGTGGGCTCATCACGGCCTGACATCATCAGAGAAGTCATCCTATAGATGATGTCAGGGTTCCAGTAGACTGTTTATCTAATAGCAACAACCCTTATTGGAAAACTGTGTCACATAATAAGCCAACATACCTCCGAGTGACATCAGCTGGGTTAGGATGATGCAAATTCCTTGAAGGGAAGCAAGTTTTCTGCTTCTCAATGTATTTATTTTTAAGAGTAAATACATGGAGTCCACCATGCTGTCATTTCTGCACTGTGGTGCTCAATAATTCAACATGCAGATCTTTTTATATCTCATGTGAATACCACAGGTTTTTTTTATGTCAGTTTATGGAAACCCAACATCCCATACACTTTACTTAAAAACACACTCAGATAACGATGCAGACAATAATGATAAAGCGAGAGAGAGTCAGGTTTTTGTATGTCAAGCTCAGTTTTAACAGTTCCTCCAATAGACTGGCTGCAGTAGCACAGCTCAGACTACTGCCTGCCATCTCTGATTGGCACACCATGACACGCGCACGTAAGTACTAAAATAACATGCACGTGTGTTTAGTGTCTGAAAGCGTCTGGAAATTGACCATCAGAAACAAACCGTGATTGTCCCCCTCCATCCTGGCGGTCCTGATGCTGCCGCAGGCGTCGTTGGCCGGGGATGTGTCTCACCGAGCGCCCGAAGCAATCCGGATACCTTCCCTTCTTCCTTCCTGGTCTCTTCGACCGCCTCCACTCGCCTCCCAGCCGCTCAGAGATGTAAGCACACCTGGACTTGCTACTTTTCAGCTTGTTGCCGTTTTGTTTGCGTCTACTTGCCGTCTAAGGTTAAGATGCGAGTGTATTTCCGATGTTTGCTGGTCGCTTAAAGCGCATTGAGAAAGGCCCCTCCCGTCCCAGATGTGATGTCACGCTTCAACTCACCTTTAACTTTGCTCAGTAGTTTACTGGTTCGATTTACTTCCAGGTTCCCTATAAGCACGCGCTATAAGAACACATTTTGCATTACTAAGAGATGGATAAAAAAATAAAAACTTTAACTTTACGTCTATAGCAATATTTATATTGTGAACACATTAACCCCAAAAATTCAGTCCCAACAAGTATATAGAATTGTTTTCTATTCTATGAGCAGAAAACGAGTCTGATGCATCAAAACCTCCTCATTTGACCAATGTCTGCCTTTTTATTTCTTTATTTCCTAAGCTTACTTTAAAACCCTGAAAGGCATACAGGTCTTTATTAACTGCAAAATGTATTGGCTACCAGGTGATACAGGTCTTAGTTGAATGAGTAAGAGGAGAAACACTGGATGCAGATGCCTCTACACATGTGCACTAGAAGTAATTAATATCCACTCGTGCTCTGTGGAAGGAATTAAAATTGGAGGCAGGTTAAGCCGATTCTGAAACACCGTTTGCCATCAATAAGACACAGACAGCAGGGCATAAACTCAGCTGAGCTCATATGGGAGTCCAAACTGATCTACCACCTCATCAAAACACCAACTGAATTAATATATTTTAGAATATCCATACTTAATCTTTTAAAATATACTTCTAGAGATCTTTAGGATCAATAAAAAAGGTTTTTATAACCTTGGAGTATTCAAAGCAAAACAAGACAGAAAAAATAGTCAACTCACAAAAGTCACAACTTTATTGCACCTTTTCCGTTAACTATAATGTGGTAAGAGCCACTTTCATTATGAAAGCTCTCTTTCCTGGTTCAGAAAAAGTGGTGCAAAATACAGAATCATCAATGCAAACGTGAACCGTCCATTCGCCCTGGTTGGAGTTCCTCTGTGCCACTTTTGAGAGTCACACGCTACGTCAGTTTCACAGCCAACAAACACGTCCCAGAGAAATTAGACTGCTGTAACCTCTTGTACTGTACACGCTGTAGTGACACAGTGAAGGTGTCGAATGGAAAACAGACAACTCTCTTGTACACAGACAACCAAACACATTTGCAGATAAATTCTTGAGTTAACATTCACCAACTAATCTGAGTATTAGTAGCAAATTAAAGATCCGTGTCTGTCTTCTTTAAATTACATATCATAACATTAAATCCTATATTTTTAACAGCCAATTCAAGGCAACATCTTTAGAATTAAAAGAAATGCATGGGCAAATCTTTACAGCGGTCGAGGGAAACACGGGTAGCACAAGATGGACTGTACAGTCTTCTGCAGTGGCAAAGCAGTTTGTTACGTATAACATTAGATTTTCTATGCGTCTGTGCCCAGAGTTGGTGAAGGATGTTCCCTTGGTTCCCACACCTAAAATACTTTGTATAAAAAGTTTCTACAAGATGTACAGAATGCAACATGGTGGTCCAGGTAGTGGGACGACAATGATATGAAACAACAGGGGTTTGATCTGAACACAGGTAAAGATTGGGTACAGGAGGTTTGGGTTCCTGAGTCTCAGCCCAGTTCCTAGGTGACCAGCATGATGGTCAGAAAAATTGCATAGAGATAAAAAAACTAAAACAAAAAAAAACAAGTACACAGGGAAAATAAATGATCATGTGGCAGTCCCCTTCTCAAACAGTGCCTTATGTGTAAAAATCAAACCCTTTTATTTCAGTACACTGGGGAAACGTCTGTGAGGAGATTTGTTGCAGAGAATGAAAAAGGTCCAATCCCCAGACTGGAAGCTTGTGAAGAAGGACCGACGAGATGCTCAGTTTAAACAGCTGCACTGTAGAAAAGAATTGCTCCTGTCCGAATTCCCTCAGAAACCCCAACACTTCACTGTAAATGCACCTTGCACTAGGAACTATCTGAAAACATTCTTTCACACAGAAACATACATGTATCAAGGCTTGCATGAATTAGACCGTGTTATTGCAGTCCATTTTCTTTTTTTAAGTCTGAAATAAAATGAACAGGTGAGGAGCAAAAAAAAGAAAAAAAAAAGAAAAAAAAAAGAAACTAAAATCAAAATTAAGCTAAGTTGTTTTTTTGATTCTCTTTAAATATGCATATTCAGATAGTGGCTAATTAAACCTCAATTTTACCAACAATATGCAGGCAAAATTTGGTCCTTAAAAAAAGCCATGTGGCACAGACGCTGCAGGAAGATGAAAACAAGGTGGAAAGAAAAGGGTACTGAATAAAAAATGTGAATAAACTTAAAAATATAGATTTTAGTGACTAATTGAAATTGGATCTTTAAAATTTGGTATAGAATAACATAAGAAAAGAAAAAAGAAATAAAAAGGTCACTTCTACAATGTCTAACCTGCAAGCCTTTACACCAGCAAACGCAGCGGTTTGCTCCGAGACCAGCCAGCTCCTCACAGTTGTGGTGCACTTTATTTCATTAGAGCTTTCAGAGCAATAACTAAGGCTTCAAGAATGTCAACATACAGTAAACATGACATGGATGTATAAGGGCTTCCTGTTGAATAAACATTGTGACTGATGAAACAGAGTTCTAAGAGGTCAAATCCAGCCGTTTCAGATTTTTGTTTCATGTCATATATGAAGGCGCTGCTGGTTAGACTGTCAGCATACAATTCATGACACATATCTTAAATCTGGGAAACTGAAGTTAAAATATAAAGTGATGGGGGGGAAAAGAGAAAAGAAGCAGAGGTTTGGTATACAGTATTGTCTTGGTTTCCGGTCAGAAAGACCTCAGCAGCAACCCGGACTCTCAGCGTCGGACTCCAAAAACTCTCTTCCCTGTGGGTGTTACCGACCACTTGTTCTTCCTGTCCTGGATCTTCTGGAAGATGCTGCTGCCACTTCGCCACTTCTCTCTTTTATAGTTCTTCACTTTCTTTACCTGCACGTACGAAAGTATTCAGGTGAAACACAGCGAGAACAACGGCTCACAGTGCTACTGATTTATGACAATCTTCTTATGACGTCTTGTGTTCATTTTTCTCCTCACCTTTCCTCTGTCGAAGTCTTCATCCCACTCATCAATCACAGTATCAAACATGGCACTACGGACATCTTCAATGGCATCTCGACTAATAGCAGAGACTTCACCATCCCAACTGAGAACTGAACAAAAAGCCCAAATGTGTTCAAGGCTTCAAAAACTAAAAATTGAAATCAAAAGTGCTATCATGCTAATTTTCAGACTTAAAACATGGCCTTGTTTCTCACCGTTGCCTCCGTAAGCCTTATCTGTGGCATTCTTGAGTAGTTCGTCTACCACCTCACTGGTCTTTTTTCCATCCCAGGCTACAGGTGGTACTTGGCTCGGGGCATCTCCTAACGCACTTCCATCAGCTGCTGGCACCCGGCTGCGTTTGTAGCCGTCCTTCACCTGGCTGTCCCACACTATCACTGGGGCTGGAAACAATCAGAAAAACAAAAAGACCCTAAGCTGGGACTTTAGAATTTTCAGAAATAATAAATCATCTCTTTTAATAAAATAGCAGAGTTTTTACTGACTAATTTGGGCCAAATAGATACCTGAGTAATTAAGAACCTCAAGTTTGTTTTAATAAAATTATTATTATTTTTTTAAATTAGAAGCCTGAGTGTAAACTAGAGCACTGGGTGGATGGGGGCACGATACTGGAGAAAAAACAGACACCATTAGATCATTTTTTCCTCATTGAAAAATTGGACTTTTATGAGATGACTTGTATTAGATTTTTGTTATTTATTTAGTAAATAATCAACCACTCAGAACTGACTGGGGCTGCATCGAAATAAAACCAACTTTTTATTGTATTTTTAATGCTATTTAATTCAATTCACTGCAGCAAACCCCACAGAGGAATCCCATCCATGTCTCTGAGTGAGGGAACATCATTACTGCTCCCTTCCTGAGGAGTGAAACTATTTCCTCTTCTAACGCTGCTGTCAGTTGTGTCGGGAGGAGCATTGTGTTGAATGCTGTTGAGAGGTTGAGGCTGCTTGGCACATCTCTAATCCATTCTAAATTTCCTGTCTAACCAGGAAGGGAAAAGGCTGCAGAGAGGCTCCACTGACAGGATGTGACTGGCCTGACCAGTAGAGATGGGATGGGCCAAATTGCCTTGTCTTTCTTGCTGTGAGGAGGAACAAAAGTGGGATTGAAAGGAAATGTTGAGTCACTCCAGCACAATCAAGCAGTCTGAACCAGCCTGAGATTCTGATGTCATTGGCACCAGATTAATAAACTGACCCACTTCTCAAGTCTGCCCTCTCTTTTTGCAATCAGACCATCTCCTTTAACATTTTTCACATGACCATTGCATTCGTTTATGTCGCAGTAGAGGCTGAAATGATACATTTTGCAACTATTATTGTATCATTATCGAGGAACAGGGATAAAAAAAAAATGTCAAACACCTTTATTACTAATATAAATAGAAGATAATTATTTAAACTGTTGAGTTTCATGCTTGATATTTCTTGTCATTTAACCGATGCTATTATAATAAATGTATTTACGTATAGAAGTTTGCATCATCGGTAAGTTGAGTTAAAACAACCAGACAATTCACACGGCTGTCATTACATTTGTGAAAAGTTAGCTTGTAAATCATCCTCATTTGATCTGGTTTGACATGTTGGCTCTCGTGGTGCGGGTTTAAAAACATATTTTCCTAATTCCCTTTGCAGCATCTCTGGGTTTTTACCCGACTGTGGACCATGTATAACGTTCATGTTCTGCTTGCATTTGCAGACACGCTTTTGATTTTGTTACCATCAATGTTTCAGTGTCGGCACTATGTACCGTTTGCACCTGCAGGCTAACGCAGCACGTTTCTCCCATCAGAATGTGAAACACTAGTTAGCGTTGCTAAAGGGTTCCACCTTTCTCTGGTATAAATAAATATATACAATAACTCCACATTCACATACCTGTGCTTTGTTTGCCTGTTTTGTTGTTCTCTGGGGACTTTACTTTGGACAGCGGTTCAGCTGCCTCAGCATCAGGAGGCTTGCTCTCGTCCTGCAGTTCTAGTTCTTCTTTTAGCCTCTTCTTTTGCATTTTTAATTTCTTTTTACAGATGATCAAATCTCTTGTATTACTAATGTCTGCAGTCTTTATTCCAGGATTCCTGTTGGGTGGGTGGGGACATGGATAAAGGTAGAGATCAGAAAAGCCATGAAGCCAATGCAACCACTTAGCCTGCACTTCTTTACTTTTACAAGGTTGAGCAAATTAAATATTCATTGAGAAGAATACCTGATGTACACTGCTTTATGTAGAGTCAACTATTTACAAAAAAAACAACAACAAAAAAACAAAAACACAGTAAGGAAAGCACTTCTTCTACACACTGCAGCCGGTATTTAGCATGACCGTTTGCTGCAAGTTTTAGTAGATGAACAAACAGCTGGCAGCTACTCCAGATTACCCAAACTCAAAGACCACAAAAAGATGGAATTATAAACTTTTGCCTACTTTTCTGCTACGGAGCAAGCTGAAGATGTTTCCTGTAGAGCCTTTTCCAGATGAATCATCTTTTTCTTCTTTTTCTTCTTCTTCTTTTTCTTCACAGAGTCCCTTTCCTGTTCTTTCGGATTTGATTCGCACTGCGTCGGGCTCGCGGCAGATAACTTAGGCTTCTGCTTTGGCGGTTCTGCATCTAAATGAGATGTTAGGCTCCATAAGCCACCCTGACACCAATCCTCCTCCTGACTCGATGAGTCTAAATGAGATGGGACGCATTCCCTCCCTTTCATTTTCTCTCCATCCTCACTTTCCCTCTTTCGTTTCTTCTTTTTCTTCTTGCGCTTCTTCTCGCTCGCCGACTCCGCGTTGCTGGACTGTGTGACGGGAGCCGAGGGTGTAACCGACTCGGTGCTGCCTTCCACCTCAGAATGCCGGCGCTTCTTTTTCTTCTTCTTCTTCTTCTGACCGACTTTATCAGGCGAGGAGTTGAGCTCTGGCTCTTGAGCCGCAGAGCTGAGGGTATGGAAGGACTTGGGATTCTTTGGGCCTGGACTGTGAAGCCCGTTGGTTTTATGACAAAGGCTGGCATTTGGTTTTTGCAGAGTGGAGAGAAGGGACTGTTTCTGTGGAGTCTGCTGTAGAAAGGATTCACGCAAGTGGGCAGAAGGTGATGACTGGGCTTTAGTTGAATGGAATGGGGCGAATCTGTGAAGAAAACAAGAAAAAATAAATAAATAAGATTGAGAGAAAAAAAAACAAAAAAAAACGCACTGCCTCAAGTGAAATCAGGCTCATGCTTCATACCTGCGAGTGGGAGTGGGCGTAGCAACAGTGAGGGGGTAAAGTTGATTTGGATGCATGGGGTCACTGGACAGCTGGTGGGGCAAATGGGGCAGAACATCAATGTTGCTCGGACTCCGGCTGCGAGCCTGCAGTTATCGACATAAATAAAAACTTGGTGGTCTAAAGAAAATAGCCATGAATGAGACAAAAATAAAGGAAAGTTCAAAATAAGGAAAAAGGGGATATTTGAGGGGGGATGGCAGGAAAAATGGCGGGAGTAAAATAAAGAGGGAAGGGTATGGCAGAGAAGAATTAGAAATGGTTAGAAAAAAAGAGAAAACTAAAGAAAAGGAAGACAAGTGCTAACGTGGTTGATTAGACGGGTACACTGGAGATATAATGCATCACATAAAGCAGAGGAACCGGCAGAAATAGGAGTTCACCTGCTATCATAAAACTGCTCACTTAAATCAATGATAAAAAATCTGGGGTAGCGAAGAGGAGTGACACAACTGGAATCCAAATGATCACCAGGGTTTCACGGAAACAGGAAGTGGTTTAGCTACTGTGAAGACAAAAGAAGTTTACCTTCTTGGCTGACAGAGCTAGTTTCTTGGCAGGTGGAGGTGACATGGTGCTGGTGGTTTCGGATGTGATGTTGTTGAGCGCTGGCGGTTTTATTTTTGCCGTCTTCTGCTCCTCTGTGCTCTGAGAGCGCTCCACGCTCCTGGCTGGAGAGGCCAGGACACCGGAGCCTTTCCGAGGGGTGGAGGGAGTCTCTCCTACTGGAGCGCTCTTGGGACCAACAGAGTCCTGAACAAAAGATTATGGACCGCGATTAGACTTTGTGCATCTACAGAGTTGAAAACGGCTGTTATACACCTCCTTCAATCCCATAACATAAAAAAAAACCCAGAGTTAAAAAAATTTAAGTAAAATACGTCCAGATCCCAACCATCATATGCTGCACTCATCATCCAGGCCAAAGCTACAGCACTCGAGGTAAATAAACCATTTTTAAAAAGAAACAAAAACAATACCCCTATATGTTTACCTTGCAATTCAAGACATCTTAAAAATGACGCTACATAGTAAGTCAAAGCCATATAATTATGCACACATTTATCAAAGTATAAGGTAGGGTACTTGGTCATTTTAATAATATTATTTTCCTGCTGAAAGATAAATGTGGCAAAATTGGAGCTTTAATGAATATTTAACAATGTTAATCTGATATAATTCTAGATGAGATTTTACATGCATTTCCTTGAAAAATATTTACTGCTGTGAATGGAAATTAACTGGATATATCCAGAGAAGTAAGACGGCTACTAGCTCAGCTTTAATAACTTTATTCAATAGTAGGCTACTTGTTATCCAATTATACAAAGTTTTCTAGGTATGAAACTTTCCCAATCTTAAATATAATCCTATTTGTCATTCTGAAATTAGCATTCTCTTACTGAATCAAAACCTAACCTCAAGAGTCAGAATCTAATTGACACCTAAAAATCCCCAGCCATAGAAAATCCTCCTCAGTGCCAGTGTCCCATATAACATATTAGCTTTATACTAATGTTAATAAAACTTAATACCCCAGATTCCTGTGATAAACAGTGTTTTGATTATAATTTCTTAAGGTTAGCTAGTAAGCTGATGGTAAGAGGATCCAATTTCTGAATCAGATTTCTAGATTAATCGGTCTCCTCTGCCAAGATTTATATCCCAGCCCAAACGTTAATAATAGTCTTGACTGTCAGTTTCAGCACATTTTTGTGGCAGCAGAGGCCGAAGTTGTCTTGATTAAAATGTGCATTTTGTTTTTGTTCCTGGTTTCTGTACCTTTGAGTCAGTAGTGTCAGCAGAGGACGAGTCAGACAAAGACTTGTATGAGGTAGATGGTGCCATGCCTCTGCCCTCGCCACCTTGCTTCTTATCCCCCTCCGTCCTGCCGACCCCGTTATTGGAAGGGGTCGGGGTAGTGCTGCGAGACTGCACCTGGCTCTGGGGAGAGGGCTTCTTCACCTTCTTGAAAGGCTCCTCGATAACCGTGGGTCCACCTGGCAGCTTGGACGGACCGTTGGAGGAAGACGTCCAGCTGGAAAGTCTGGGCTGCGGTTGAGTGCTCACACCGTTCCTGGAAATGGGTAAACCCAAACCACCGTCCATAGACTGGATCTTGCGCAGCTGTGCAGGCTCAAGTTTCTGTCAAGAAAGAATTAAATTTGACTAAAAATTCAACAACTGCTCAAAAGGTGCAGGAATAAATACTTTCACAACTTCAAACAATGTTTTAAGCTTGAAAACTCTTCTTTTACCTTTATAACCTGCGGAGAGGAGAGGGGCCCGTTCAGGTTGGCCCTCTTTATCTGCTCTGATGAAGCACTATTCTTCCCAGAATGCAACATCCCCTGCTTGGTGCTTTGCCCATCTGCATTCTTCTTTGTCTCTGGGATCCTTGATAGAATTAAAATCACGTCATTTAGTGATAATTCCAGGAGGTACGGGCATCCGTTTTGATCTTTTGCAGCATCTCACCTCAGGTAGAAAAGCACATAAGCCTGTTGGTTCAAGACCACTTTGATATTAC
The DNA here is from genome assembly GCA_028567055.1 of Leptatherina wallacei. Lineage (NCBI taxonomy): Eukaryota > Metazoa > Chordata > Actinopteri > Atheriniformes > Atherinidae > Leptatherina > Leptatherina wallacei. The sequence goes on along the minus strand of JAOXYM010000022.1, from coordinate 14,056,015 downwards.
TCGAGTGCACCATCGAATCATTCATTTGGTACCACTGCCCGTTACTCGCCTATATGGAAAAAAGGATGAGAAACATTCTAAATAAAATAAAACAAAACAAAAAAAAAGCCTATTAAATATAAATGGACATTTTAAAATCAATACAACGTTATATTAGTCACCTTTATGTAGCAGTAGTAATGGCCAGCATGGCAGCTGTAGCCAGAATGCACCAGGACAGCATACAGGCCATACATAACAGGGTCACCTGAGCTCTGAGACATGTAGGGCCGGATGTTCAGGAATTCTGGGTAACCTACATCCTGGAAGGGAAAAAAATAATAGATGAGAGAGAGAAAGTTATATAAAAAAAATAAATAAATAAATAAATAAAATGCAGAGGAATGAGACGTCTTTTATAAAAACAGTCAAGCAGAAAGAATTCATCCCTGACCTTTGTTATTTTTCCTCCACTGAAGTTGGCGAACCTCTTCAGCGAAAGGGTCAGCACATTAGATGTTCGATGGACTGTGAAACGCTTGGTGGCCGGAACTTTCTTTTTGCACCTGAGGGGAAAAAAAAGGATTCACGATCATCTCGCATCTGAATAAATGTCTGTTTTGAAAAGTAGACAGTTCTCAGATGTTTTCAGAGTGAAAAAATGACACCCACTTGGCGCACATGTAGGCATTCTCTCCGCTCAAAACGTCTGGTTTAACAAACAGCTCCAGGGCTCGCACTATGTTTGCAGCTTGCTGTGAAATGAAAACAGAAAAACGCTGTGATGTTGCTGCGGCAAGGTTACTCCAAAATTCTGTTTTTACATCACATTTCCACGGAAAGAAAAGCAATATGGAGATGTAGCGCAACATACCCGTATCTCAACAGCAATGTCCAGGTAAGGGTCGTATGTATCGGACACACTTTTGCAAATGGAGCACTTCACTGAAAGACAAAATTTAAAAAATTTAAAAAAAATCTGACTTCTGTGGATGCTGATGAATAAATGCAGCTTGTACAGTAAAACATGTTTGTCAGGTTAAATCATTCATTTTTACTCATCCCTAATTTCAGACCTGACTGTCAGTTATGAGGCCAATGTGATGCTTTATCATTTTGTTGACAGTGACATGTCTTGCAGCAGGAGAAATTATTCAATTGTGCAATACCAAAAGCAACAAATGTGAAACGTTGCACAGTTCTGGAGGCTGACATTTCTGTCTGATAGAAAAAAAGTCAATACCTCTTGACCTGAGGTAACCTCCAAAGATCTGGTGGACCAGTGTTGTGGCTTGTGTCTGCCTATCGAGCCTAACGACGGGAAGAAAAAAAAAAGGCTGTTAACCACAAACTTATTTTTCTGAACAACGAATTCACTAAGCATAAAAATAACTCTAACTTGGGGTAGCCGTTGAGACAAGCTTTCTGCATGGCATCGATGGTGTAGCGCAAAAACTCGTGCGCGTCCTCTTGGCTCCCGAAGCGAAAATGTCTGGCAATTTCTGTGAGACACGGGAGAGTGCATGTTAGATTGTGTTGCCAACTCTGTGTTTGAAACCCAAATGCATTAACGAGATGAAATGTTTTAAGCCACTTGAGACTAAATGATAGTTACATCTTTGAAGTTGCCAAGTAGTGATTATGAAAAACTGAAGCCAGCATGTAATTTGCTGCACAGTGGATTATGTTGATTACACTAGCCAAATCTTTTGATACCTAGTTAATACTATCAAACTCTCTTCAAAAAGAAATGGTCACAATCTTAAAAAGGAGACTGTAACTACTTAAAATGCTTACTTATTACATGCTGGAATATTAGTAAAGTCAAATAAATTAACTTCTGTCCAGGCAATATATGTTGAAGTTCACAGAGGACTCTTTAATGGCTGACCTCTAATATTAGTACCCCATCAATCTCCGGCATGCTGCTGAATGATGATCTTTTAAAAAGCTTATGGTCAGTAACTTCAGCCGACTGGCGTCTCATCTACAGTAAAAGTCTCGCATTAGAGCGAATGCAGCTGTAAACACTTTGCCCCTATGTGATGTCCTAATGGAAAAGGAGACTGTAAGCTGGCAGAATTCTGATGTGGTCATCACCACATTTCCAGCACAGCATCCTTACTCACCGAGGATAACTGAGTCACATCAGTGTGGGAAAAGCACTTATGAGCAATTGCAGGGAGACATAGGAGAAGAGGGAGACAATTCCTTGTCGGACAGAAAAATCTGTGGGCATTTGATTTAGGCATTGTGCTTTCATTTTGTTTATGTGCGGTTCTTAGGCAATTCAACTATCGGCTGCAGTGAGCTCTTTTCATTTTTGAATGATACAATGTATATATTTGCATTTTTTTTAGGATTTATTCTGTGAATGGGAGGATATTTTTATAGTATGCCTTTAGACAGCTCCAGATGTACAGGCACATTTCTAGCTTTGGGTGAGGACATGAGCTGGGTGTACAGACAAGTAAACACAGAGTCCTTCTGAGCTCTGGCGGACGAGAAGAGAGCCAGGTAGCTCGAATATTTTTGTGCTAAAGCTGCTCCTCTAAACCCGCAGTCACAAGGAGACAGAAAGGGCATTGGGGAAGGGGGGGGGGGTGAATGGGGGAGGGAGGGAGGGACAGAAAATGAGGCACAAGAAGGTGGAGACATGATTGCAGCAGCGTATAAGGAAAGAGAACGCAGGTAGGGAGGGAAGGGACTGGGCTGCAATGAGACTAAAGCACAGCACGTCAAGGTGCAGCTCACACCTCATCCATACTGTGGACGAGATATTCATTCACTACCTGCAGTCTCACTGCTCCACTTATGCACCGCAGTTACTGGTGGTTGGTGTCACACGGGGCACAGTGGAAAGTATTGCGTCACTGTGCCTCTCTGTACTCAAAATTCAGCTTCCACTGACTCCTGGCCCCGTCTGCGTCCGATCTAATGAGTCAAAACTGCTCAGACACAATCATGCGCTGATAAAAGGGGGATGGTCTTACTTTTTAGGTCTCTGATGAAGGAGACAGGCTTAATGGCGTTGCCTGTGTTGGCGAAGGCTTGGATGATGTGGTTCTGCATTACACAGATCATGCAAAAACCTGACTGGTGACCTGAAACACAAACAAGGAGGTAGGCAAAAGCATCAAGTTCCTGTCAAAGCTCTTTTTTCCCAAAGCAAATTTTGAAATACTGCATTATGAACGGTTTTCTGATTTCAAGTCAAAAATGTCTTTGATATTGCACATGTTGATATTGCAATAACAATCATTTTTCAATATATTGTGCAGGCACATTTCTCCTAAAAAATGGGGGGGACTACATTTCTTTGTTTACAATTGCAGTATTTTGAGCTGATGCATAATAATGGGACAGGAAACACTGAAATCACAGTTCTGGTGTATGAAAAATTAACCCACGAGTGGTCAGCTGAATGAATCAGCCGTTTCCATTTATACAAAAGTAATAGAGGACAGCTGGATATTCAAAAACAATCATCTCCGACTGTATGTCTCTCGTCCTGAACACTTTTCCTTACCACCAATGGAAAGCATCCCTCAGTTAGGGAACGGTTGGAAGGGACATTAAGTTCAGCTGTGCTGCAAAGACAATCTGACTTCTACTATAGTTAGGCTGTGATGTGGGTTTGCAGTAATTAAACCATAGCAGTTCCAAACAAAAACTACAAAAAGTGAATTGGATGTTCTGCTCTATGTATTTGCAATCAATCAGCCAGAATTCTCGCTCCTGCTAGTTTGTCTTTTAGAATCCCTCCTATCCTTCACTCATTCCATGTATTAATTGCACCTGTTTGAACTCGTTACCTGTATAAAAGGCACCGTTCCACACACACATGTAAATCAGACTACAACCTCTCCACCATGGGCAAGACCAAATAGCTGTCTAAGGACACCGGGAACACACTGGTAACACACTATGCCGCCATGGATTAAAATCCTGCAGCACGCGCAAAGTCTCCGTGCTCAAGCCAGCACATGTCCAGGTCTGTCTCAAAGTTTCCCCAAATACCATGTGGCCTGGCATGCGTACTACATCGTATTCACTCAATTTGCAGAGTCGTGCCATCAGCGATCGGATTAATTCCGCTGTCGTATAAATGCAGTTTTTTTTTTTCAGTCCCGCAAAGGTTAAAAAAATAAATAAATAAATGCAAATTTGGTGGCAGCGCTTTCATGTAAACGAGGCCGAAGGAGTGGCTCCGTAGGAAGCATTTCAAGGTCCTAGAGTGGCCTAGCCAAGTCTCCAGACCTGAACCCAATGGACAAATCTTTGGAGGGAATTGAAACTCTGCGTTGCCCAGCAACAGTCCTGGAACCTGAAATATCTGTATGGAGGAGTGAGCTAAAATTTCTGCGGCAGTGTGTGCGAACCTGGTCAAAAACTACAGGAAACCTCTGACCTCTGCAACTGCAAACAAGTTTCTGTACGAAATATCACAAATCTGTTTTCTACTGTATCAAAAAATTATTTCATGCAATAAAACTAGTGCTGTCAGTCGATTCATCGCACGAGTGTCCCGAGTTAACGGGCGATGAATCTCATTTCAATCGCAAAATTTTTTAAAATCTTTTTTTTGTTTTATTTGATCTATTTTATGTTACCATTTTTACAGGATATTTATCATTACAATAATGATATAACAATTATATATTGTTATACTTATTTATGCTGTTAAGAAGCCCTCATAGACTAATTAATCCTTATGTTTATTTCTCAATATTGTAGTTGTCATTGCATGAAGTAGACTGTAAGAGTTGTGATTTCCGAGCTGCATGGAATGCATCACTGATGCACACCATGCCAAGCTGTGTGTAACCGCAAATTTAAGTTTCATTTTCTATTCCTCAACCCGCGGCCGGTTTGAGCCGCCTTCTCCTGCATTATTTGGAGAACTTGGGTGGTAAAATACCTCAGTTTGGTCCAGAAAACCATCTTGCAGAACTTTAAAGCTGAACTGTCCGTGTAAAAGATCCATTCTGTGGCCGTTTTGGCTTCAGAAACATAACCTGCTTCCTACATCCCTACACGAAATTATGCCGACAGTGCTGCGTTAATCGCGCATTAAAATAATTATCAGCGTTAAAAAGGAATTTGCGTCAACTTTGACAGCCCCTAAATAAAACGCAAAGTATTTACTTAAAATTCACACAATGATTTGGTTTTGTTTTTTTGAATTCTGTGTCTCATAGTTGACCTGTACCTGTGAAAAAAAATACAGACTTCTCCCTTCTTTGTATGTGGGAAAACTTGCAAAGTCAGCAGTGTATCAAATACTTATTTTCTCCACTGGGAACTAAATTAGTTTGACCTTTTTTTTCTCTTGGGTGTTTCTGGGAAGCAACCACTACAATGTGTACTGCTGAACTTATTTCTTTCAAGCACATTCATAAAAATAAACCAAATACTTAAGCTAATATCAACCTCTTAATCAGTTTATATTCTGATGAAAACTAAACCTTACTGTAAACCCGAAAATAATCACTTGCTTTTGATGGGGCTCATTCATACTGGAAAAATAAATCTGAATCAGGCTGAAGTCATTAAGAACAAAGAAAATATGCTAAGTGATCGAGTTATTGAAAAAGCAGCTGCTCTTGTTTGGCCCTCATCTGCACATGGGCCCTTTTTAAGAGTCATTTTTTAGAACTGTGCATATTGTGAATAACGTTCAGAGAGAAATGCGAGTAAATGAGAGAGTCAATCTGGCAACCGCATTCAAGTGCACGAGTAAAGTACTCACAGGCACGACTGTGCTCCTTTGAGAGTAAGTAGTTGGCAAGTGGCGGCGTGTAGGTGAGACACTGAACGGTGGAGTTGAGGAAACAGGTGTTGCCAAGGTTGTGGAGGCCGGCTCCCACCCTGTATACACGCTCCCATTTCAGAGTAAGCTTGTTCCCTGGAAAGAGCATCTTCTGTGGGGCGGGGATCCCATCACCCTGAACTCCAATCACATTTTCTGAGACTGAAGGATAGGGAACACACAAAGCTAATATCTTAGGACAAAAGGAAAACGCTGTAAAATATCAAAACCATGCTAAATGTCCAATCACATCTGAGGGCTTACCTTGCCTCTTTATTTGAGCAGGTTCTGGAGCCTTCTGCCCCGTAGCACCCTCAGTTCTGGGATTGAGGATCACATATTTGTTCTTCAGGCTGTCCAGCTGATAGGAGAAACCTTTGCTGGCAGGCTCGAACTCTATTTTTTGCAAAAGGACCTTCTTGGCTGAAGAAGCCAACAATTTGTTGAGGTCACCCTCGTCACTCGTCTCCTTTCGACCAGGCTTTAATGCCTCCTTGAGTTTATCCACTATCGGCATTGTTGGAGCATCACTGCAGAGAGAGACGGTCATTGTAACTTCACAAGCAAATGTGTCATCTTATTACATCCACACTCCAATCAAAAAAATCACCTTGCAATACTTTGAGTGTCTTTGTGCGTACCAGGCCTGGAAATAAATAAATCTGTTGTTCAAACAGATGCTAAATTAGTCTCCCAGCTAAAAATATTAAGTGCCTATTAACACACTTGTCTGTGTGTGCTTCAATAGGAACTTCTCCAGGCTGCATTTCTTGACGTTGCCTCACAAATGATAAGGACAAAGCGCATCCGAGGAGCCAGCTGAGTCTTGGCAGCTGTCCCCACAGTTATGCAAGACATCAGATGCAAGTAACATAAGGTTGGGGAGTGTATAGAATAGGAGAGGATGAGCATGTCGAGTGCATAAGGTGCAAGCAGCTGCTGTCAAGTCACACCTAAACAAACCTTTTTCATTTTTGAGTGACACGAGGTTTTTAAAAAGAAATCCCGGAGAGCATTAGCTGCTTTAAAAAGATAAAAACGTGAGGACTTTTTTTGTCTGGTATTGCTTTGAAGACAGAGTAGCTGAGTGAACTAAAAAGACAGTTTGAGAGCAGATATGATGTGTGCATTTTTAAAACCAACACTGATCTATCAGAGTAAGTGAATGACTTCTGTTGTTTCTTTTTCCACAAATATATGTTCAGAGCTGCTGGCTGAAACCAGTGTTCACCCTTCAGTCATGCTCCTGTTGTGCTCTATTTACCCATGTAACTGATGCTTCAAACGTAAACCTTTGTATAATAAAAACATGAGACGTCGATGTTCCAGCGGTACAATAAAAGAAGCAAAAGGCACAGATTTCCACGCTAATCAGAGTGGGTAGTGACGTCACGGAGAGGAAGGGGGGGGGGGTCTGTACATGCATTGTATGCACAAGGGCACACTGACCTTCCCATGCTGCTGATACTGATACCACTAAGAACGATGAAGCCCACAGGGATGCAGCGAACTGCAGGGATGCAACTGTTAGACCAGGCAGCGATGCTGATACATGAACTACTACATGACATTCAATCAGATTATACTGCAATAATTAACCATGTACTGAACACACAGCACCCTGAAACTTTCTGTTTGCTGGTATTTGTAATGACTCACAGTGCTAAGTCATTTGAGATCATCCCATTAGAGGTTCTGGCTCTTTTTTTCCTTGATGTGTAAAGTGAAGACAATCGTTTCTCAGCAGTGAGATTTATAAATTTAGATCAATATTTCCTGAAGCAAACTCTTAATATCCCTGCTTGAATACAAGATTGCTGTATTGTATTGTGATCAGTAAAACAAGGCAGAAAATCAGCATGGTTTGACTTATAAAATTACCCAGATTGAGAATTGCATACTTTTTCTGTACATTGTCCAGCTTATGTATCCTCTGATCATCAAGGTGATGCCTTTGGTATTAAGATTATATGTAAAGGTCTGATGTGAAGTCTCAGTAACAGGGAATCAAAATAAAAACAACGTTGCTGTGCAGCATAATATTCATATTAGATCAGCTATGTAAACTATTGTCCATTTTCTATCTGTACCACTATTCAGAGAAACCTGTTTATTCAGAAAACTATGGAGACTAAAAGTTGCTGCATTTATCTTAGTTAACAATTACTAGTCATACAAATGATAAAATATATTTTTTTCTTTTAATTTTTCATGCCACTACTTTAGTATAATATTTATCAATTAAATAATGCATGCCTTTCTCATGAAACATGACAGCATTTTATTGGAATAAAGGAACATAAAAGTCAATTTCTGCATTTTAGGCTTTTTAATACTGCAGACATTTTGTCAACTCTGTTAAATAGTGGAAAACAATGTAGACGTAAGACATCTTTCACCCATCCGTTGTTAAACCTGGTGAATGAAGGAGACAAACATATTTTTATGATTATTTCAAATAACTACAATTATATGTTACGTTGTAAATTGTGACAAGTCGAGTGGAGACAACAGGAATACAGTTTTTATTATTAAAATGATGATTTGGAGGATGACTTCTACATGTGGAGCAGATAAGAAAAAGGGATGTCACACCACTCACTCCCAATAATTGCCTATAACACGTTTTACACAAGAGATTGACAGGTCTGTCTATCAAGAGCTTTATTGGCGCCCTCATAGGCCACAAATCAAAGCAATTTCTTATGTAATAACAGATGCAAAAAGACATAGTATCTTTATGAAATATGAAATCATATTGTGTCAATAATCTTCTAAATGTTCAAGTTACGATTTATCCAAACATTTATTTTCTTTATCTTTTTAACAGCTGTAAGTCATGCCTATGTTGTCAGTATCCAGCAACCTGCAATTATAGAAATGTTTGAGTTTATCTTGTAAAATGTATGAATACTACTAACATCTGATTAAAATACAGAACTGCTAAAATTAAAAGTGTAAAAGCAATTACCCAAGTCTTTTTAAATGTTTTTAATTCACATTATTGCACTAATAGTACAGCAGCTGTCATGCAAGGTGCTTGTCTGCCATCAGGAACAAACTGGGATTCAGAGTCTGGCACAAAATCACTTTGCCATGTGGAGGGGCCAAAGATCAACCTACTGAGCCTGAAATTTGTGCTCTGTGTTCCACAACCCAAAGCACAACCAGACATCTTTATATTACAACAATGATCTGTTAACCAGAGGCAATGCAAACAATAAATGAAATTGCAAAATGAGCCTATTCTTCCAGAAATGATCAATTAATTTATTGTATAATCTGGATTAGAGATAGCATGAATTGTTTATTACTATATTAGGGCAATGGATGAAATCTTGAATCTGAAACTATTTTGCTGATAATTTTCAAGAAAAAAAACCTTACTTTGTACAGCTTCTAACACATTAGGATTTTCTGACATATAATGAATAATAATATTTACATTTCTGACAGAGTTGGACATTGAGAAAGCATTTGGTTCTACCCAAAATGCGGTGTGCATTTTAAAACTTAATATAGAAAATGTCTTGCAAATGTATAATAGTAAATGGGCATGTTGAGATTTTGGATGTTCCATTTACATTAGGCCAGACTGTCTAGCACTAAGGTTAAAATATAGAAAACAGGCCTATTACTATGCTTAGAAAATGATAATAGCTATTGTTTTATTTACTGTTTACTGAAACAAACCATGCTACTGTTAGAGGACAACATACTATAAACAACAACCGACAAAAAAAGAGGCTACTTCTATTCAAGCACCTCAAATCACTTAAATCTACTCTTTAACCGGAAACAGAAAACGATGGGCTTTATAAGCATTTCCTGAAGAAGCACCGCTACTGTTGTCATATTTGCCAGTTAAAGTATATTTAGAAAACTAGTAGGGTACATAATATCATTGATTTCCAGTTTGTGTGGTTCATTTAATTCGCCGTCAGCTACCTTGGTCGCCTGAGCAGCTGGATTCAACATTACGAACCAGTCATCAAAGCTTACATGCTAAGTTGCTAACCTTGATCATAGCAATTTTCGGCCCGGAAAGCTTAATTTTTAAACAAAAAACGGCCAATCTATATTCACTATTATTCTAAACTTTTCGATATTTAACAGTTCCTACCGTCGACTGTTTCACAATATGCCTCTACAGGCTTTACAACAGCGATGACAATTAGCCCGCGAGCTAACTTAACGTGGCGACAGCCTTCTTCAATGCTGCAATGTGGAGTTAGCATATCAGAATCTCAAACTATCACATCATCTCTTCCAGTCTGACGACAGCAGTTTAGATACACACAACTAATATCATTTTTTATGAAAACATGCGTTTGTCTACCCACCTTGCGATCGATCAGGCAATTTTTTTTTTATCAATAGAAGGGTCTGCTCCCTCAACTGAAGCTATCGAGACTGGTATTTTCGCCCATGCTGCATTATGAGAGGGCGGCAACAGCAATGACAGACAGACACCGTGGACCAATCACAGAACAGGTCATGCCGTAACAGAAAGGTTCAACCAATTGACGCTTTAAGTGGCCTTGCGCTGTCGACAGAGAAGCACACGTGACTTTCAGGCAGCGCTGTTTACCATTGATGCAATCAGCATGATAAATGTTAAATAATCTTTAATGTGACAAGCATCTTTTACAGTCATTGGTGACAACAAAGCACGGTGGTGCATGCTAGCTTCGTTGAGATGAAACGAATATGACAAATTCTTTAGGATTTTAGTCACTTTCCTGTGACGTTTTCAATTTTTCTTTTCCAAACCTGTCACTAAAATGTCAGCACATTACACCCCTGAACCTTAGAGATATTTGTTTTACCGTTCTTGAATACTAAATATGCAGTCATATAGAAGGGCATTTCGAGGTCCAGTATGATTTAATTCTTTAAACTGATTTGAACAAATCCAACATTTCACAGAACTATACAGTTTATAATAGGCTAATTGCATGTAATGATGTAAAATAAATCCCCAATATTAAAGCACAATCATTTTAACTGACTCGTTATTAATCCATATGATGAAATCCTTAACGTATTATGTTTATAAACTGCTTATCAGAGCACATGCATTGCCTCGTGGATCTGTAAATGTCACATGCTATTATATCCACTAGGGGGCAGCAGTTTGCCACTGTATTGTGATTGTCTTTGTGTCTCTTCTAATACACTACACCATTCTTAATTTTTGCTGAATTCAATCATTTGGATTTTTATAATGACCAATTCATGGTTTGTTTTGTATATAGATGTGAAAATAATCAACATAAAAGATACCAAAAACAGAGTTTGGCATTTAATAGTCAAATGTACAGAAATGTTTCCGATGGATATGCATGCAAAAAATAATCTCATCTCCAAAGTCCCATGTGAAACCAGCACAAGACATCATACTTGGTTACCGTTTCAAATGAAGCCTTTTTACAGTCACGTTTCATGACATTTGTTAGACATGCTGTTAGACAGTCATTTCAGTGTCTCTTACAATATGTTCTTTACACTGCTAAAGGATAAGCCAGTAAGACAACTAACAAGCCTACAATTTCTCCTTTCTTGCACACAAAATGTATGCGCCAATACTCTTACCATTTCTTGATCTTTTCCATATAAAATAACAGTGGTGTCAAAATGCGGGCTTTTTCCATTAATGATGAATCATAAAACCTTAAATAAAATATACTCCTAAGCATACTAAAGCATTATAAAAAGATAAGCTTAACTATTTCAAAAAGAAAGTTAAGGAATCAATCCTCTTTTCCAATCCATCCTTTTTCTCCAGACTGTTGTGACAATCGTGTTCAAGGGACATTTTTGTCCATTCAAGATTACTTGAATAAAACAACAGCACAGCCAAATCAATGATGGTGATCAAACTTGTTATTAACAGCATGGCACTCGTTTATATTGATCTGGTTTGCTTAAATCATACAAAAAAAAAATTTAAATAAAAATGAGGGAAGGAGGGATTTATGTACAGAATCTGAAGCCAAACAAGCAAGAGGAGGCACTTTTACTATGGATAGAAATACTCTCAAATGAATTGCACAGTAAGCTGCGCTGCAGTGATACCATGAAGAGTACTGTGGAAATGTGATGATTATCCATTTATTTCAGGTAGAGAAGTGGTTTAAAAAAGGAAGTGCTTCAGTTAGGGGGAAAAGATGCAGAAAGTGCTGAGTTCTTAAAACTGTTAACTGAAAACACGAGACCTGCAATAACAAAACAAAAAAAAAAAAAAAAAAAACTTTTCCTCACAATGGCGTGCCCACACAACAGCTTTTTGAAAAAACAAAAGTCAAAATAACAATTTTTTAAATTTCCATTTCTGTTTTTAATATTTATGTTAAAACATTTCAACTGCAGACATCTTCAGACTTCACAACAGTCGTGGAGTTACGGGTCTTCGATGTCCAGGAAATCCTTTTTGGGAGGTGCACTACCTCTGTACCAGGCACATGAGTCATCACTCCTCTTGATACAAGCATAGTGTTGAGCTTGCTCTCCGTTTACCTTCTTGTCAATCACCCAGTCTGTCCAAAGACACTCTGCTGGGCTACTGATCATGCAGGGAATGGAGGTGCAGCGAGTAATCTAAAGATTCAAGACAAAGAAAAGAAAAGAAAAAAAAAGACATTTACCACAAGGAATACATCTTTGGAGAGATTCACACAACTGCAGTAGTTATAACTTTAATATGAATTCCAATTTCACTACTATTCAAATGAAATTTTCTACCTTGCAATCGCAGCCTGTCTCATAGCGCTGAACTAGGCTCTTCTTCTGGGTGGTACTCATGGCCTCCCATGGCTCAATGAAGTCACACAGTGTGACATGCAACGTTCCATCAGTCTCCAACGTGCCTGCAATAAAAAGAGGGAGAGCAAGAAGCAGTAAGTTTATGTAAAGGTTGATAATAACCACACATTAAGGAGTATTATTTTGATCAATCAATCAATCTTTATTTATGGAGCGCCTTTCCAACAAGAGGTCGACTCAAAGTGCTTTACAAGTTAAAATCATTTGTCATATTACAGAATAAATGGCTAGTAATATGATAAAAGTAATACCTGCGATAAGGTACTCTTTCTTGCCATCAGTGTCCAGGGTCACTCCACACACTGCAGAGGATGGAGCAGTGTAGATAGCGTTGATATCCTTAACGGGACCTTTGAACATCTGGTGATTAAAAAAAAAAGAAAAAAAAGAAGAAGACATTCAGAATTCTGTTACATGGTTGTTTATAAGCAGATATGAAATAAATTAAAAAAGGCTTATCCCATACCTTGATCTGTTTGATGTCGTATTTGATCCGTTTGATGGGATTTCCATAGATGTCATTGCCAGCATCAACTTCCTGCCTTCCAACAACTTTTGCCCTGATAACTGGAAATTAAAATATTAAAAAAAATTAATAAAAAAAAAAAAAACAAAAAAACAACAACCCACATAAACATTCATTGTATTTGAAGACACTATTATGTTAAAAAGCCAAACGGGATCAGTCTGTATTTGATATGAGTACTGCCCAGATTTGGCATGCTCGACTTGGCCGCAGCACATTGCTGTGGCTTGGATTTAAGAAGATTGCATGTGCCAGGTGCTGGGAAGACAGAGGCACATGAGTGTTTCATCAGCTGCAATCAGAGGGAGGAATGTGCGCTGCCTGTTCCCAGGTTCCTGGGCCGACACAGGAGGAAGCTAGTCAGCAATCTTTGAAAAGCTGAACTAGAAATCTCCCCCTTGCCCCCAGGCCTCTCCTACACCGGCACTGCCTCTCTGTCTGGGTTAGCGGTGCTGACATGCAAATCGACCCCTTTCTTTCCCATGCTGCTTCCCTTCTTTATTTTTTCCTCTCACACTCTGAAAATCCAGCTTCCAAATTCAGAGGGATAGAAAACTGTTCCAAGTAGAAAAATGTTCAGCTGAGCTCAAATCCTCACCAGTAAAGAAAAAAAAAGGTTTTTCACTAACAGCTTTTTTTCAAGAGAGCATTAAACTACAGTGCAGCACTAATCACCTATTATTGACCAGCATGATGTGAGGTTTACTGTAACTTCACAATGCTACCAAGCTGAAAAGAGTTTACAGTTAAAACTGAGATCTTAAGTGTTAGAGTCTAGCGACAGAGCTAATACTAAACAGATGTTCTCTCTCAACTTCCACTTCAGTCTTTGCTTTCCCAGGGTGGCAGCTACTGACTGTCTTTTACTGTCACTTTCCTGCTTCCTTACCAAGTAAGACCAACCTTTAAAATTATAGTTAGAAAGCTGCGAACCATATGCGTCCCCATTCGATGCCAATAAATTGTGTGTGCATGGATTGAGAGCGAAAGGGGGTGATGTTTTGTGTTCAGCGGGCATGAGAACAGACAGGAGCAGCCGTCACACTGCAGATGTATTACAACCTTCTAATACAGAGAGAGGACCGCACTTCAAAACCAGCACTGCAGTTCCTGTCACAAACGTTCAAGCTGACAGGGAGAAGGAGCGGAAGCATCAAAGCTCCGAAGGATAATCGACACCAGTCCCAGTAAAGAATTTCTAGCTTACAAATCCTTCGCGCTCTGATACACACCAAGGTGCTGAGAAACACTTTAAAAGTCTCTGGCTGAGCAGAGGATTAGTGGTAATCCCCTTTTGCTCGAGTTTGCAGGATAACAGATCAGTTATAAAGTGGGACAGGTTGAAAATATGTTTTAGAAAAATGTTTTAGAAATAACATTGCAACATGGGGATTGTGTGAGTAAGTAAACACAACATGGAATCTTTGAGGTTTAAGTTACATTCAATTTATGGCAAGAAACAAAAAGCATAATCTCATATCCCAACTATAATTATCAAAATTTATAATAAAGAAAAAGAAAGAAATGCCCAATTGGCTAATTTAGCTATACCCATTCCAGTGACGCACTCACTGTTGCTGCTGATATACACTTTATGCCCAACTCTCCGAAGACGTACTTAATGGAACAGGCTGACAAAGCCTTTAAAAACCGAGTTTCACAAAACTGGGAACTAAGGGATCCATCTAATTTTCCAGTTACTCAAACAATAAACACAATGTTTTGCACAAGCTACTGTGGTCAAGGGAGTGCTTTAAAAAACAAAGAAGAAAGAAGGAAAAGCTTGTCATGTAATTGCAGAGCCTGAACATCTACTCTACTCTGAGAAGCCACAAAGTGGTCAGAGTTTGAATAAGAAAGGCTAAAATACAAATTGAGCTGCAAAGGCAGAAGCAGATCCTGTCCAAGGATGCTTAGATAGCATTATTCATTATTCAGTAACATATTCATTTAATTGTATTCAAAATCTCAATGCAAATTTTGTCACCATCTTGGTGCAAGTTTGTTTGTTTGATCCAAACTGAAGAAGTGCAAGTGTGTGTGTTGCATCAAATTTAGCCACTAAGGTAATTTGGTAAAGGCAGAAAAGCCCAAGCTACAAACGGGATGTTTTAAAAAGAGCATAACATGACCTCTTTCATGGATTTCTCATTCCTGGATCGCACATGATGGAGGACACATGCACATTGCTTTCTTAAGGGAGATGCTCTGCAAGTGAACTTTGTTTCAGGATTCAACCTGAATCTGCAGGACAGATCAATGCAACACATTATTGCCAGTGATGCAGGAGTGTAAAGCAGCTGTTGCACACAGTCAGTCCATCTAAAAAGGAAGAAAAAAAAGGAAAAAAAGAGAAAAATCTGCTCTCGGTGTCAGCTCAGTTGAAACAGCCTGCAGGGCTGTGTTTATCCCGGAAATCAACATTAAGCCAGCTTTGCCTTTCAAGGCCTGAAAAGATTCACTTTCTTTCTTTTGCAAAAGCCAGCGCAGTCACCCTCTAATCGCCGAAAGTACCGGAGTATAAAGCTAACATATAATGAGGACAGCATATGACTGCATAACATTCCTCTGCCGCGGCTAAGACTCAAGGGATGGATTTTATTTTAAGAAGGAAGATTTTTGCTTCTGTTTTGACAAGATAAATGGAACTCAGGGATTTCTCTGAACCAGACCCCAAATTTTGTTTACGGTAGTAGTGGGAGAATTGAGTCAGGCTTCAGCAGAAAAAGGCAACTACTGAGAGAGGCTTAGAAGGAAAGTAATTAGTTGAAACAGTTGGCTTCATTAATATTCTGGATAGATGGTTAAACTGTACCCTCAGTTTTTCTTCTTCACCCCTGCTGCACTTTATCTTGACTCGGCCTCATACAGATGGTTCAGCACGAGCACACTGACTCAATGTTTTTACAAAGTGGAAACTCTGCAGTTCTTAGTTTTTCACCATTTTAAAAGATCACCTTAGGACTAACTACATATGAAAGGCATTGGAGTAATTAATTAAGTATCATTTTTGTTGACTCCATATACCTATGCTACATCTGTGCAACATCATACCAGGAAATCTGCAAGGCAGGTATATTCAATTTTTCAAAAACTTACAATTATGAGCGTTTGCTAAAAGATGATTCCCTGTTTGCAGCAGCCACTGACTCTACATGTACATGACTGCAAAAGCTAGTGATTTCTTACTGCTTTCAGCTGTAGAAAAGTTGTCCAAGTTCACAAATAACTGACCTCTCTGCGACACAGTAACCATGACAACTCCTGCCTTGGGTGATGCGCTTTTTCAAAACTAGTTGAGTTCATCCTTTCAGGCCATTTTGGATATGGTGAAGCAAGCCAGCTCTTAAAATACAGACTAACACATGAATTAAAAGCAAAGCATCTTAGAGGCATAAATGTTGTAAAAAGGAAGCAAGGTGAGCAGTGAAAAGGAGAAGCAACTCCCCTCCACAGATGGAGCTAATGAAGCTCATGCACCACACAGACTCTTACACTGATGAAACAAAACAAAACAACAACAAAAAAAAAAAAAAAATCAATAAATCTCTTGGCAAGAAAGACAGAACCCTTTGACTTCTTGGTTGTTTGGTAGTAATAGCGTCTATCCATGGTGCTGAAGTGGGAAGAAGAGGCGTTAGGGTCATGTTAGGACCTGACCTTAGAGACTTTGAAATGAATCATTCAGGAAGTTCAGAAGACTTCCAGCCTGCTGGCTTAGTCATAGCCCTGCAGTCTGCCTTGTGAAATTAGCTCAAAGGTGTCTCTTTGTGCTGTGAATTTAGGCCCAAAACATAGAAATCATTATTTCTATTAAATAACACATTTCAAATTCAAATGGTCATAGGCAACACCGTTTCACTTTCTGTTTGGGCCATTTTTATCTTTTTCAGCAATGACAGCTTTAACTGCTACACACATTGTTAGGTTTCTTCCTGTTATCAGAGACATCAGCAGATTTTCAGTCTCAGAAATTATCTTCAAAAATGATTATTTTCTCTCAATGGATAAACTCCGAGGAAAATGCACAAAATGACATGCGCATGTTGCCGAGTAAATATATTTTCATATAGTGGGGTTAGAAATGTTTTCACTTGGGCACTGATGTTCAGTTATTTGCCATCTGCTGCCATGTGATGCCAACGAAAATAGATGATTCCAATAAATTTATTTAAAAATCAGTCCATTCTCCAGCAGGAGAACAAGGTTTTTTCATCCTTCCAAGTAAATTTATTCCATGGCAAAGAAAAATCTTTGAATAAGTTACCTTCTGTATAAATGCCACACACCCAGGCAACTCACAAGCAAAGGGGGAAAAAAAGAAAAAAGATCCACAGCAAACCCCATTTTAATAGCTGCACAAGCTAGTCACTGTTTGGACTCTTGTTAGCTTAAGGCCTATCTTAAAGGCAGCAACAAGCAGAGTTTTGTAAAAGGCAAAAACATTCAAGCAGCCTTTGAAAGAGTTGACCAACTTAAATTGCCATGCAGGAATTTTACAATATGTGCACCACTCAGTTAATGTTGGTGGGAGCCAGTTACTTTGCATAGCATTCCACTAAGGAAATACTAAGATTATCATGTGGTGTTCTTATTAAACAAAAGCCACAGATTACATAAAGATAGGCACAAAATTAAATAGAAAAACTTAACCGTTCTATTCAACTCTTGGACAGCAATGTGACAATCAAATTGAAATTTGTGAAAGTCAATTGACTAATAAATGGAAAATTACAGTTCTGGTGTATGTAGTCTGTCTATTAAGCTTCATGAGTTTCAACAGATGATCAGAGGGGGAAGGAAAAAAAGAAAGGAGGTGGAGAGAGAGAGAGAGAAAATTCCATCCTCCTCCCTATAAATGTAAAGGAAATAACTAGTAGTTTTCTAGCTTCTTGGGTCAAAAACAAACACATTGATCTATGGATATCATGTCAATATAGCCTACTTATTCAATAAAACTGTCTTAGATTCTTTGCCAGTAGCTAAATCAACTTACCGACATCTGAGTTGCAAAATGCCTGCTGAGGATGTGCAGGGGAGCAGCTGCAAGCTTCTGCCATTTCCTCCACTCGCCAAAGAAGCAGGATGGCCAGAGTGACAAAACAGCTGTTCATCGTCCAGGTCATCTTTGAAAGTTTTAGCCAAAAGAGACAGTGTGTGTTTGCTTGTGTGCGTGTGTGTGTGCAGGAGGGAAATAAAAGAAATCGTGTAATTGAGCAGTTTGTTAAGTAAAAACAAAAAGGAGGGGATATGAAGCAAAAGTATCCTCAGCTTCAGATGAAGACGGCCCAGCTGTCAAAGAGGCACAAGACACGAGCCGCAGATTATTCCTGTTGCAGACTGCACTCCCTCACCCTCAAATCTGTTTTCCACCACACTGAGAAGCAGGCGCGTTTTATTGCTGCAGATGGCACCGGGCCCCGCCCCCACTGAGCTCTGGGCCAGGACCAGGCCAGGTCAGGGGCTGCCTACATTTCACATATTCCGGAGAACTCCGTCACCCTGTGTCTGACACACTTGTGATGCAAGATGAGAGGCTAAAGGTTTTTTCCTCCTTCAATAAGGATATTGTAGACTGGTAACCCCCCCACCCACACACACACGCGCGCTCACACACACTCAGGGATCTGTTCTTCCCTGTAAGAGGTTAACCTTTTTTTTCTTCTTTAAAAAACAAAACAAAAAAAAAACTGAAATTGCCCGCTGAAATATTGCAAATTTTAGGATTCTTTGGACCTCAGATGTGAAGTTTTGTACCATTTTGATGTTCTATCAATGCACTGTACAACGAGCAGGACAAAAGCTTAGAGAGACTCAAAGTGAGTTTATGACATCAGCTTTTACTCCATGAATTAAAAAAACTATTGCTCAATTTTTTGGTAATAAATATATTACTTAAAACGCTGTATCAAATATATATAAATATAGCCCCTGTAACAGAAAACTAGTCTCTTATTCAGCCTACAGTGAATCAATGGCGTTGATGTTGTTTTTTATTTTTTATTTATTTCCTTTCCAAGCTCTATGACAGTGGTTCCCAACCTATTTTCCTTAAGGACCCCTCTCATGTAAATGCTAAAAACCCATGTACCCCTGCCCCACCCTGTGCTGAAATCATGCTGGTTTTATGCTTTCATTGGCAAGATTCTCACCATAAATACTGGATCTGGTTGATTCCCGTCCTTCCATAAAGCCAAAGGTAAATGAACATATAGCCTTAATTTTTGTCTTTTTCTTTAAAAAAAAAAGAAAGAAGAAAAAAAAATCTGCTCTGTTGTGTTTCTGAGACACGTTTTATTAATTAAATTTATTCACTTTGGGATCTGGTTTGAAAAGTTTAGGTTTTCAGGCACCCAAAACACCAGCCTCAGGGAACCCCCTGTGCTCTTCAGCTGACCCCACAAAGGGGTCCCAGACCCCAGGTTGGGAATCATTGCTATATAACAAGCCTTAGCACAAGGAATTGAGAACTTTAAAAAAAAAACTTTTGATATGTCTTGTGGTATTGTTTTCTTTTGGCTCAGAGGTAAAACAGCTCCTTATTACATCATTCAAATATGTGTAGTTGTCATGCACATAGCTATGCTATTCTTAAATCATAATTTCTAACATAGGTCAAGTCATAAAATCCTCATACCACTCTCCACAGTTATTCATGTTTCAGTGAGAGTTTACATGACCAGTCACTTTCAGTAAATACTGAAACACTGAGAAAGTATGTAGGAGTAGTGTTAGAGCAAACAGAGATGACATCATGCCTTTACACTTAATGGATTCAATCTGTCAACAATTCCCTCTGCATAAACTACCCAAACCCCTCCATTACTTTGTGAAAGAAGCATTATGCTATAGTTAAATTCCTGAGCTCTTTGTCACCGCTCACCCATGCACAGAACTACATGGTTCTTTAATTGGAAATTTTACCACCTCAGGAAGCTGAGGATCTCATGAGTTTTGGCTTTGTGGGCTCCCATGTTGATTCTGGCTTAGTGAAGAGAGATCACAGGGAGGGTATGGTGTGTTTGATGATTAGTGCTGATGAATGATAATAAAAAGGGCAGAAATAAAAAAGGGAAAGGGGACTATAGCCGCCTCACTCCCTGACATCATATTTGGCTACTGACTGTCAGTCATGTGAAAAATATTTCCACTGTTTTCCATAGTTAAGCAGTTTTTCCTGGTTTCTTTTCCACATGTCTCTCACTAAATGTCTGAGTAAAAACAGACAAAGAGAGAGCAAGCAAAGAAGGAAAATAGTACAATCTATTTATGTCTGTAAAGAATATCCTTTGCACCTTTTTTTTCTGACATGAAATTCATCCATCTTTATCTTTGCCTTTAAATGGAGAGTAAAAGTGAAGCGAGACAGAGAAGGAAAATTCCCAGAAGTTTGTTTGGCAAGCTGGAATGACTCGTAAGCAGAGTGGAAGTTACCAGAAACAAAAGACGTAACAGGGACAACAATACAAATGTTGGGCATGAGACAGACATCGAGTAAGGAAGTGACACATCTTTGATGAAAATGGGTGGGAATGTGTTTCTCTGTCCCTCTGCAGTTTACCAAAGCCGAGAAACAGCAGATGCCTTCTTCTGGGCAAAGCCTGCCGCCCCTTGTCCAAACACTTGGCTTCCTTTGCAACGAGATGCCGGGTGATGTGGTGGGTTCTGCTCAGATTGCTGCTGCGTCCCCAGCTTCTGGGCACATTTTAAATGACCTCACAGCATGATCATTCTGAGCTATTTCCCACATTGCAACTCTCTCTTTAGAACAACGTTTTCCTTTCCAGTTAAGATCTGGATACCCACATTTGGTTTTAATTTGTTTAAGGAGGGGGGATTTGTCAGAAAAGTGCAATGTAAGCAGCCCCCCTGTCTACGCTACCCACTACAAATGCCAAAAGGTGCTTAGAAATGGCATGAACCTCCATCCCTTAAATTACAGACTTGCAAAGCCAGGAATACTCTCCAAAGGAAGTGCCCGGTAAAACATAAAAAGAGGGTCTCATTGTGGGAAGTGGTGGGTGCTGTGGCAGTGACCCACATCCCTTCCGACGCCCACCTCCCCCCCCCCTCCGAGCCTGGTTGCCTGCACACATTGCACAGGATCTGACCACCATGCAACTTTTCAACTATCCATCCCCTGTGGTGCACCGAGCCACAGTCCAAGGGTATTTCCCAAAATCTTTCCATTCATCAGTGCAAGTATTCACATATCACTGGTGACAATGTAAGGCAGTGAATCAGGATTAACAAACAGCTTTAGGGACAACAAGTAGACGGAAAACATGTGCTTGAAAAACCCCAAATCAGAAAAAAAAACTTCACCAGAGACTGAGGTCAAATGGTTTTAGCTGTCCACAGGGTGGTGTCAAAATGTACCAGTTAGTCACCATGAGTCTGCTGACAATGTCCACAGAGCTTCCTGGCTATCAGTATATCACAATGGAATCATTGTTTTGAGTAACTAACGTGTGCTTTTACAGTAACTTTCACTTTTACTTAACAGACAGTAATTTCCTTTGTAGACAACAATCTTAACAGCTGACTTACAGTCTTACAGTAATGTTGTGGGCAGACCTTGAAATGATTAATAACCTAAACAGAATTTGGTATTGTGTAAATGTTTAAACTTGTCTGACCATCTGTGTTCATAAGTCTGAAAACACAAATCCAAAATGTTGCACGCCCAATATTTAACCCTATTGGCTCGCATAAGAGCTGAAAAAAAGTACAGACACACACACACACATATATATAAAACTGAAAATGTATTTCAGTACAAGTATTAATATTTAGAAATGATTTTGTTGCTGAAGATGATCAATGGCATGGAATCACTGATGTTACACTCACTCACTCTAGACACCAAGAAAATGCAATGAACCTTGTAATTGTGGAGTAAATCTTCATTTACTTTGGGTATGTTTTCTTAGGTATTTTTCTGAAAATAACTTTCTGCTTTTCAAATTCTGTGCTTCTGATTTATTTTCACGGCACACTGACATTCATGCACATTCCTGGAGCCAGGAGCATCACTTACTTTACCATGTCACACGCCAGCAACTGGATATCATCACACTGGCCATTTTGAATGCACACCACGGCTGAGTCAGCAAGAAATGTAGGCGGACATTGTTATTAGGAAGTGAGGAAAAGAAAGTGTGAAATTGGCAAAGATAAGACAAGTGTTGACATCAGACTGACATTTACTGGGAAAATTTGAAATCAAGAAAAGCCAAATATGAATCATTATTAACACTTAAAATGAAGAAACAAAGTTAGAGTGGGCTAAAGAGAAGATGTCAAGACTGGAAAATTGGATAAAAGTGGTAGCCTATGTGATAAAAAAAAAATGTACACAGTTGTTGATTATGTGGGTTTATGCCACTTCTACAGTAAAGAATGTAGGTGAAGTAGCATTTGGATACTTTTTCCATTTCATCAGTTCAAAGTAGATTTGGTGATGTTAACGAATGCATGTTGCCAAAAAAAAAAAGCAAGGTTAAAACTTTTCTTCAAGAACAACATATTAACTGAAGTATGCAAAACTAATTTTGTTACTAATTTTGCAAAGCGCAGCACTAATATGTGCACTAAACAGGTTTTTCCCCTTAACTCATGCATGGTTTCAGAACTTTTTCCTCCACTTATTATTCATTTCATACATTTATTTATCTGTATGTCCTCTAAAATATAAACTGGATGAAAAAAAAATCACTTAAAATAATAATCCAGAATACTGCATCTTGTGTCCTTATAAAGACCACTAAAAGGGAACATATCACTCCAGTTCTCACATCTCTACAATGGCTTCCTGTGAACCAAAGAATTGATTTTAGAATTTGGCTGCTGGTGTACAAAGCACTGAATGGTTCTGGACCAAAATATATATCAGATCTGCTGATGCCGTATGAGCAACTGAGACCTCTAAGATCGTCTGGGTCAAGTTTTCCTTCCATCCCGAGAGTTAAAAATAAAAAAGAGGAATTTGCATTTTGCATACGTAACTCACTGTATGTATTCTCTTGTCTGTTTATTTTGATCATGTGCAGCACATTGGGTGTCCTTATGTGTGAAATGTGCTGTATGAATAAATTTGCCAAGTCTTGCCTTTGTTTATCAACTAGTTGCTAATTTCTCTGCCTGCTAGAAAGGTATACACTACAAATGAGTTTTTTTTCTTTGAACAACTATGTTCCATTGCTAAAAGTAGTCAGTTTCAAATGACACATTGTAATGTGGTTGTTGATGTGAAAAATACTAACTGGTGTAACCTTTTGAAGGTATATCTTCCATGCTCTCTGCTCCTTCTGTTGGATTTTCTTTCAAACTTAGTTAAAAACTGCTCTTAATGCTCTTGATCATGTCTATGAGATGATACATGATAATACGATACAATATTATATAATTTATTTTCTGTTTGAGGAAATTTGTTCATACCCAACACCAAAATGTCACTCTTCTCAGGCTTCCCAACTCTATTCTAGTGCATCATTTGTCGTAGCGATGCACTTGTTTTGATGAGGGTAAATTGGGAAATTTTGGAGTTCGAAGGATGAATCGTTCTTAAAAGCCACCCAATGAAATTTCAAAATTCTGGGGTCAGCCAAACAAATAACATGTTTCATGACTTGTGGAAAGAAATATATTATAGGTGAAATGATACAAGAGAATGCAACCAGCAATTACGCATAAGCCTATGACGACATTTCTGAAGTTTTCCTTGTGGTGAAATACATATATACAGCCTGGCCTGCCATACTTGTGAATGACTCACATCTAAAGGACACATCCAACAATCTTTCCCCTTTCTCTGACTGAGCCACTGCTGTGAGTTTCTCCGGGAATGCGGAGCAATTACTGAGGATCATTAATAAATATACACACTGATCACGCAATGCACCTCTTCGGTTGGTCTGGTGCAGTCGCAGACAGACACTGAGTCAGTGCAAGCTACAAATTAAACCACCTGCCCAGGCGTGTAGGCCTGCATATTGTCAAAGTGTGAGTGTCAGTTGTGTGAGGCAGAAGTAAAAAGAGTGAAGAAAAGTCTGATGTGTGGTAAAAGCGCAGTCACTGGGAGGATTCCATGATTCATAAAGCGGAAACTGTGATCATCCTTAGTCAACACAAATTTGTTCACACTCAGTGTCTTATCTGAATGTCAGATGAAGCTTATGCACATTAGGTTCAGGAATAGTGCAATGATAAATTAGACCTTTTAACTTGCCCCTTGAAAATGTAGGCCTGTATATTTCCCTCCTCGTTTGGCTAGGCTATACATGTTGCAAATGCAGAACTAGTACAAGAACCCCATCAACTCAAAAAATGGTTTTGTATAGATTAAAGTGGCAGGAGTTCTTAGGGTCATGTGGATAAAATTTCCAGTTCGCTAAAAAGACGAAATGTTTTTCCAGTCATGCTGGAGCTACCTGGCTAACCAGTTAACTAGCTAGTGCTGACTAGTAGTGGTAGATTTTGTATAGGGCAGGGCGATACTGCTTAGTTTGGTATCGATCCGATACCTGGTAAATCCAAGGCAAGTATAGCCGATACCGATACTTTTTGCTTGAAATTTCACAATCATTTAAAGATTTGCCTTTGATTATTGATCATTATTATGATCCTAATAAAACACAGTATAAAGATTTTTATCAAATAAAACATTTTTTAATTAACAAACTGAACGGCAGAACAGAGAAATTTAAATCTTACCATTTTGCTTATAAATAATATGAAATAACATCAACAATGTAACAAAATATTAAAATAACTCCGTTATTCACTTTTTTTCTCACAATCGTTTTTTGAGAAAAATAAAGTCAACAACGACAATTTGCTTAACAAAAGCAAAACCTACTGTTCATTTGACTTTCATTCATATTCTTTGGCTATTTATCCCAAAGCCCTCTACAAGAAAAGTATTGATATTATCTCGCTGGTATCAATCGATACCGATATTAGCCTTGGTATCGATAATATCGATATTTTGATCGATCTGCCCAGCCCTAATCTATATATATCTCGATAAAGCTGTAAAACAAAAAGTGCCAAAACACAGAAAAGGATCTAAAAATCATTTTATTTCTTTGCTGTATGCAGGAAAGGATAGGCAACAGATATTCATTAAGACAAAGTCTGATAACATTTTCCACAATTTTCGAGAATCATTAAAAAAAATCACTTAAATGGATTATAGCTGAAATATTTCATTGGCATCAACTGAATAAAAATGAGGCAATTTGTGTTTTTTCCATTATATGATACAGTATGATATGGTGTGACTCATGTCTTTCTCCTGCTTCATTTTCCAAAGCATGTGTGACACTGTGGTGACAAGACACACAACTTAACTGTGTGTGTGTGTTTATTATATTACATTGACTCAGCAGATGCTTTTATCCAAAGTGACAAATAATGAGTACAGAGGGTACAGAATGGTTTTTGTACTGAATGAGTTGGCAATTGGCTTTGAATTCAGAGGAGTTTAAGTATCTGTTGGCAGTGATCATAACGATGGAGCACTGCAGAGCTCACCTCCATCAGTGGAGAGGAAAAAAAGGGTCTGTAAATCTAAACATGCTTATGTATTCATTAGTTTTGCTCACAGTATGTAAATCCATGTGCACAAATATCTGTAATTTATGTCGTAAATTGTGGGCTGGACTTTCAAAACAATTAATGGAACTAGGAAGTATGTTGGTGTGTGTTCAGCTGTAAAGCCCACAGGTGACTCTCTGATCTATCAATGTAGTGCAGTGTTTCGACATCACCGTATGTTGTCTGCTCAGTAGCTTGGAACCACAGCAGCGGTAGTACCGGAAAAAAGTATAGGACAGAATTAGTTCCATACAATGGAAAACAATCAAACAAAGAAGCAAGCCATATGGTTCAGTGTAATAGAAAAGCACCTAAACTGATTATGCTGTTTTGTGATTATTTTCTTTCATCTTGGATCAGACATACTCTGGCCTCACTACAAATATGTATTTGTAGTTTTCATCAGGACAGGGATAGGCCAAGGCCTGGGAATCATTTGTAGAGACATAAGCCAGGTTGCCTTTAAAACCCTGAACCTGACAGATGTACGTGTTTTGGCACATCAGCAGGAGGCGATTACGAAAGAGGATGTTGCTCTGTGGGGTGTAATAGTTTCTCTGATCCAGCCTTGCTGCGGGAACGGACTCACACCTCAGACCTTTCCTTGAACACGCATTCATGGTACTGAGGACATCTGCCTCCCAGGTGGTCGTGTTTCCCTGGAAGATTAGGCTGGTATGGATAGGTGTTACAAATGAGTTGGATCTAATGTACGGTGACTGAGTGGGATAATAGTAGCCATAACCATTATCATATCGGCCCCTGTTGTATTGGGAGTATATGCGAGTTGGTTGTCTTGGATTTGATGCTATTTTTTTTGCAGTGTCAAGATCAATGCTCCAAGGTGTAGCAGTGTAGATCCTGGGTTTGTAATCAGGATTTTCTTTTTTGAACTTTGGGTTGGTCAGAAGATTGTTAAAGAGTAGAACATTGAAGTGAAATGCATTCAAGACACTTTCAAGATACATATTCTTATGAGTATTGTAGAGGGGAGAGTTGGATTCTAGTTCATAGAGTTTCTCCGCGGGGATCATGGGGAAGCGAATGTGACTCAACAAGTCTGCCTGGGTTTCCAAGTTGATGGAGCTGGCCTTCTCTGTGATCCACTTCTCCACAGTCTGAAGCACAAAATACTCATCTGGCGCCACCAAATCTGAGCGAGTGAGAAGAGAGCGAAGGAGTTCCACTGAGAGGCTGGTCCATGCCGGAGAGCTGCTCAG
Organism: Leptatherina wallacei; assembly: GCA_028567055.1. Taxonomy (NCBI): domain Eukaryota; kingdom Metazoa; phylum Chordata; class Actinopteri; order Atheriniformes; family Atherinidae; genus Leptatherina; species Leptatherina wallacei. The sequence continues at coordinate 14,029,053 of JAOXYM010000022.1, read as the reverse complement.
GTTTTGGTAGTTCCAGGCCAGGAACTGAATGCAGTTTTCCTCAAGGATCAAGTCCTCAGTCTCTACTGCATATTGGTAAAGGGACACTTGGGTGGAAAAGGAGGTGTCCTCTGGGAGGAATTGAGAGAACAGCCGACCAATGTCCTCCTTCAGCTGCTTGACTCCAAACTTAGAAGCCATTTGATGGAGGCACATTGCAGAGGAGAAGGTCACATCAATCTTATAGGTGTAAAAGTACCTATGAAGAAGCAGATATGATGTATAATACAGGTTAGATTATTTTCATAATGAGCCACTGTAAGTGCAGCAAAGCAGTCCATATTAGTTCCAGCATACCTGATAAAGGAGGTGAAGTGTGATTGGCAGGACATACCGACACTGACTGTGACGTTTGTCATCCCCGATGAAACACCGAAAAATGGGAAGAGTGAAAGGAACATTTTGTGTGCACAGATTGTTTCCTCAATTATTTCTGGGGTGCCATCCTCATTCTTGTTTCCAGTGGGACTCTGGATAAAGATTTGGAAGTCACAGCCAATCCCGCTGTCAAAGATCCGGCCAAGTCCATCAGACAGGCCGATGCTGTGGTCAAGTGAGTATGTAGAATTGCTGATGGTCAAATTACTGCCTGGAATCACGTGAATGTTGAAATGCAGAAAATTAATAATGTGCAGTTCTGACACATCTATTACCACTACAGATTTGATCACGTGTTTTGCATGAAGGGACCATTTTACTTGTAAGAGTTAACTTACTTCCTGTTTCACAAATGACTCCAACATCCTCCTTGTGGGTACAGTCAGTTATCCCCCAGCCTTTGAATCCACAAGACACAAGCTGGGTTTCTGTGCCTTTGCAAGCGATGTCATCAAGCCAAATAGGTCCAGGTACTAAGATTTAAATAAACATAACACAAAGAAATTAAGGTTTTAAGCAGTGACCAAATAAGAGTGGTGGACTTAAGTCACGAGCCCATACTGCCATCTGGTGGAGAATGACTAACGGGCACCTTGTCCATAGTCCCTCCCAACGACGACAGATTTGGCTCCGGGGAAGTTGAGCTGACGACACACCACCTGGGCCTCATTTATGTCCCACTCATCGTCACAGACTGTTCCCCATTTTCCATCATGGTAAACCTCCACGCGGCCCTCTGAAACACTGCTTGAACCCCACAGCCTTACATGACCCTCTTGTGGCTCATTGATTTTTTCTGTTTACAATGAGAGGCAAAGGTCACTACAACATAGATGGTAAACATTGATTTAACCAAAGGTTCACACAGAGTTAATAATCATTAGAGGATTGCTATCAGACTACAGTAGATGCATGATTTCATGATTAACAGTTACAGCATTTTAATTAAAGCATTATCAAATTTGCAAGAATTTTTCATGTGGTTTTCAAATTTTATTCACAAATCTTTTATTCGATGACTTACTGAACAAGTTGAACTGCAGCGCACTTCCAGAGACACACAGAAGCAGAAGCCTCAGAGTGTGTAGATTTCGATACGGGACCATTTTCAACCACCAGCGTAGTGATCTGACAAAAAATTTTCAATTGAAGCTCTGCCTGTTGACATTGTAAAATAGTCTACTGAGCAATATAGTGTTTTTTTCCAAATATATTGATATACTATTTCTTTAACAGAATTTCTCAGTTTCTGCTTTTATGAGCATTCTTGCATATGATAAATCCACCTACCGTCTTCCCTCTGGTTTTGAGGCGTGCTGTCCTCAAGTGTATACTCGCCTACTATGTGTGCACAATAAGCCTCGCTTGTTCAAAAGTCCAGCTCAAAAAAGGAGGGTGTTATAGACAAACTGCCCTCTTTCGCTTCTCATCTTAAGTTTCATTTTTGTCTAAAACAGAACAATCCTGTTGCACAACTGTGGGAGGATCTGTTAGAACTTGTTTTGGGAAGGGCAAAGCTTATTATGTCACAAATTAATAAAAAAAAATCAAGGCTAAAAAAAAAGGTAAAGGAATTAACATTTTATTGTCAGTTTTTTCTCCCCAAACAACCCCCCCCCCTCAAAAAAAAAACAACAACAAAGAAAACAAAACACATTTCAAACATTAGAATTCCTTTTTCATCAAAACATCCTTCAAATTATTTTGAGATAAAAACAGTGCTGTGAACAGAAGGATGTTCAACATGGACCAAAGGGGGGGGTACCCGAAAACCTTCTGAGTGTGTAAAGTATGTGCATGAAAATGCATCTTTTACTGGAAAAAATGAAATCACAGTATAATAAATCAGTTCTATGTACATCCATTATAAGAAATGTTACAGTACTACTGAAGCCCACATTTGGCTTACAAAGGAGATGTTCCACCACATGATGGCACTGCTGAATCTCACTTGCAGTTCTTAAAACTCATAAGTAGTCCATATTTTCCATTTTCTGTGCTGGGGTTCTTCTATTTGTACTGAAGATTAACCTTTAAGGGATGGAATTATGTGTTTGACAGAAAACAACAGGTGTAGTAAGTTTAATGGTGACTGGATTGTAAACGAATAAGAACCACAGTGCAGTGACCTCAAGAGTGAGTCTCTGACTCGGAGACTTCTATATGAACTCCAAGCCCTCATATTTCACATCTCCAATCTTGGTTTCAGGTAAAAGGATGCGTCCGTCAAATGTAAAGGCTGTGATGTACGTTGCGACTTTTCCAGCGTCTTCCTCTGACTTGAGCGCCAGAATGATCTGGTCGTCCGTGTTGGGGACAAACTTGAAGGAAGAGAAACCATGAGTGGGGAGAAGCGGCCCCACCTGGCTTACATTAATGTCTTTAAAATCCGGTGAGCAGCTGAGGACGAGGTTTGTACCACGACGCTCGTCTGCCGTTTCCTCGTAGCGTTCTTTGCTTGCTCGTCGAGGAAGGAAAAACCAGCGCTGCAGGGTGTCGCTCCAGGCCGCCGACTCGTGAATGAAATAACCTGCGGAGATGCCGAGAAGCTGGGTGAGGCTTTAAAGCAAAGAGAAAGCAGCAGAGGGGGTTGTAAGACAGTCTAAATCTGCATCCTCACCTGGTGTCTCAATCCCAGCAGCAGACTTCATAGCTCTGTACCTGGGAACCCAGTTCTCGTGTCGTACATCTCCTCTGAAGCCTACAACTTTCACCCACTCTGGGTTGTTGTTGACAAACTCCCCCTCTGTGGTGGTCCACTCTTTTCCCAGACCACCAATATATAGGTGCTCATCCTTCACTGCCAGCCACTCAGCTTTGAACCCTATCATGAGAAAGCACATAAAAATTTTACATTTCTTGTAATTCATAGTCCACCACTGATTTTAGTCTGCTACTGACAAGCAGGCATCACAAACCTTTGGCAACACTCCCATCACCATCAGGCAAGATCACCCAGGGCACAGCCTTGTTTCCATTTATATGGTAGATTACACCCGTTCTGTCATCGACGCTGTAGAGCTTTCCGTTGAACACCACCAGTTCAGACAGCTCCATACCTCTGCCTTTTTCCGATAGGTGGCTCTCCAGCACCACCTTGTCCGTATCCCATTCCACTGCCACCTTGTCGCCACTCTGTGACACCAGCAGGTACCCCCGCCTCATGTAGCTGAACCATGTCAGCTTCTTGTCACTTTGGGAGTTTGTGTCCAGGTCTGCGATGACCCCGATACGGTAGCGAGTGCCCTGTGGTGTGCGCTCGGGTGGACTGAGTGGGTAGGTGTCGTTGTAATGGGAATCGGACCGCTGGACGTCTCCGTGACTGGCTCTCCAGCCGTGTGAGCCGTAAGAGCGGTAGCGCAGGCCTGAGCTGAAGTGCATGTAAACCAGCATGATCAGAGCCAAGGAGAGCAACACAGCCACGATGGGCTTCCACTTGAGGCGGAAACGAGGGTCCGTAGTGTTGGCCATGGAAGCCAGCATGGGGAGGCCTCCTGCAGAGATATGCAGCGGGTTCACGGACTCATCTTCCTCCAGTCGACTGTAGCCTGAGGAGGCAGGCATGGAGGACGGAGGCCTGGCTTGACCTACAGAAAACCAGAGAAAGATAGTGAGAAGAGTCTACTGTCGGACCGTACGTCATAAAATGATATGGGCTCATAGTAGCTTGTGCTTAAGGTGATCAACTGGCCTCCAACCTGCCCTGATATCAGTCTGATGGGAACTGATAGGATGAGGGGGGCAATCCACAGAGCCCAGAGACTCAATTGCTAATGCCCCTCCTACCAGATCCTCCCAGATATCCTCTGATCCACACACACTGACTGCTCAGAGCTCTTCTAGCAGAATGAGGAGGACATAATGAAGCTGAATGGCGCCTCTTCAAGCAGTAAAAAGACAGATTGTCTGGTATCATAAGTGGATTATACAAGTCTTTTCTCTCTTGTAGCAGACCAAAGACAGTTGGGCTGTACAGAAAAGGCAAGTCCTACACTTCCACTGGTACACAAAGAAAGAACTAGCCCTAAAACCTGTTTTACCCGGTGAGCAAAAACAAGATCCCTTGAAATATTTTCTTCCACAGTTGTAACTTCGTGTGGCAAAAATTCTGAGACTACTCAGCTGATCAGAAACATTCTTGGTTATAAAAAGCAAGTTTGTCTTTAAACATCTCTCTGAATCTGCTAACATGACAGCATGAATTACTTACCTTTCATAAGTAGCGTCTCTTCTTTCTATGAAACATGCAGGGTGAATATGACCCGACTAGTATACCTGGTTAATGTGGAAGCTGGGAGGAGGCCATTAATGGCAGTGGCTATGAACAGGTTAAACTGGAAATACACCGCCAGCACGTTGCTATGTGGTAGTGTTACATTTACAGCCTATATGCAAAATTCTGGAGCTGAAACACAAAAAAAGTTGCTAATTCTTTAAATAATAACTTCACTGGCCAAATTTCTGTCTTTTCTTCCTTCCTAGATGAAGAGGAGAAGGTCTGATTGACTTCTTAGAACAAGCAGTTCAAAAGCTAGGATCTGTGTAATCTGCCCACATGGGAATGCACCAACAATACAGGTTTTCAAGGCAAAAACAACTCCTTATTCAGGAGGAACTTCACTTGTTTCAGCAAGACAACACTAAACCACATTTTGCACGCATGGAAATGTTCAGTTCAGCATTTCACAAGATGTCTTTATGATTCTTTTCTTTTGATAAAAGGGTTCAACAAATCATGAGATTTGGATATTTTACATTTTACACATTGTCCCAGATGCTTTCTAGAATCAGTGAACTAACAATTTTAAAGTATTTTTAAATCAAATTTGTCAAAAAAGGATATTTCCAAAGATTGGAAAGTTTTTTCGTCTTGCATTTAGCCCAGGGATCATAAAATCTAGTCCTCGTGGACCACTGTCATGCAGGTTTTAGATGCTTCCCTGCTCCAACAGTTTGCTGTTGAGGTCTGCACAATGACCCATTAATTTGAGGCCCTCAAGGAACGGAGTTTAAGATCCCTGAACTAGACTTTACATGCATAGCTTTAAGTTGACTAAGTCATTTTCACCTCTAAGCAAATCTAACAGTGTTTTCAAGATTTTCTGTAATTCGATACATCAGATAAAAACACGCTCTTAGCTCAGTTTTGTATTTTCAAAACTTTATGTGACACACGCCATGTCAAACTGCAGATCGGAAATGTCTTAAGTACACTGACATTTGTTTCAACACCCGATAAACTAATGTAACCTTTCAGCTGAGTCAACAATCCCCACAAAACCCAAACACTGCAGCGGTGGGGTCTGTTGTTAAAGCGTGACCTCACGACTCTACTCTGGGATCTAGTACCACGCAGTCACCGACAACCTCTCAGGTTTACTTCAGGAGCTTCACAGTGGACCTAAACATGGTGCATTCATTTCCTGAAGGTTGACTAAGAACTGAATGACTCTTTCATATAAAGGCCCTGAACCAAAAAAGGAGTCGATTATGGCCACAAAATCAGGGCTCACACTCTTAAAGGAACACTCTCTACTAAAACACAAATAAAAAGGGGGGGGGGGGAGATTGTGCCTACCTTTCTGCCTCTTCCTGCCAGAATTCTTAACTTGTGCCATCAAGTCTACCTCACAATATCCCCACAATCAGTCCTGAGCTCCCAACACGCTCTGTGCTCTCTAACTATGTGGAAAACGACCATGACTAGCAGCTCTTTGAATACAATGCTTGTGAACTTTACCTACACTTGGAGGATTATCATCCAGTCCAAAGGGGCAAATCGTGCAGGAGCCCAGCCCAGATCACCGAGCTATTCTTCATCAACAGTAATCCAAAGTAGCTGTGGGTTGGGAAATCATTTATGACCTGAACAATAACGCTACCAGAGTGTGAAGGTGAAAGGTAGCAACTGCACATGATGAATAGAAGATAACTGCAAAATGCATAGTCATGATAGTAACATAAATTTCACATAACAGGGGCGTTGCTGTGATGCAATCAGTACTTTGAGTCCTTTAAACCAACCAAGGCCGGAGTTCAGCCTTTTTTTTCTTTTTTCCTTTTTATAACAAAGGACTAGGTACACAGGAAACCAGATACCGAGAGGAACTGGAGGACGTTTTTACCTTGTCATCTGTTAATTACTGACTAACTCCTTCTTGGCTTTAGTTCAGAGGAGGTATTTCATGCAGCCCCCTCTGGTTTCAGATCATTTCCCCTCAGAATGTTAGAGTCAAAGGATGTCAAGTACAAGGTTGTGTGGTTGGGTGACATTAAGACACAAGCAGATATAGATGAGACATTACAGCTTCATTATTGAAGGAAATTATTGCCACTTTGGCCGGTTTAATAAAGCAGTGGAAACTATCTTAGAGCAAATATTGACTTCCACACTCCTTGCAGCTGTAATTTGGCACATATTGGATTTCTGGAAATTCTGGGTCTTCATTCAGAAGCACAACACGCCCTGCCACAAAATAAAACCTGCTCAGGAAAGAGTCCAAAGCACCAGATCCAAATCCATGGAGACCCGACTTGGAACCCTCATGTCCCAAAGGATTAGCTTCCACTATCACAGAGCCAGAGACCACAAGACACCCCTAGAAGTGTTTTGTGGTCTTAAGATGCTTTCACTGTTGTGGTTAAATCTGTGTGCATTTATTCTAATGCAATGGTGCAAGTCCGCCTACAAACCGGATTTGATGATTTGAAAGTTTTTAAGAGCATACAGATGCAGAAAAAGATTTTAGAGATTCAAGTCTGACACTTTTCAACTTCTGATCCACAAACAAATATTGGTCCAGCTCATAATTCCTGGTTCAAGTATACAATCATTTTTGATACCCTGAATAAAACAAAAGCAAAATGACCACAAAAACTCAACAACCTACTATGTTAATTCATTTATAATTACGTTTTTTATTTCTTGTTACTTTATGATACAAAAAAAAACATCCCAGAAAGACAACATAAAAAAAACATCTCCAGACCCCCACTTGGTTTCCAATGACCTACACCAGGGTCCTGATCCTCAGTTTGAAACCACGGGATGCAACTCTTACAGGCTACAATAAGAGTCTGCCAATAACACCTTTGAAAAGATCCAAATTAGCAAAAAAACTAAAGTTATATTCACAAACACGTTCATACCAGCAAGATAAGTTTTCATACATTAGTTAGAAGGGAAGTCTGGTTTACTACCAAGCCTTCATTTGGGGAGGTGGGCGTCCAAGGTAACAGATGGAGACAGAGTGAGTGTACGAGGCACGTAAATAGTTAATGAAGTGCTTGAAAAGACAGACTCTTAAATCTTCTCTGTGACAGGAATCCCTGACCTGCTTCTGTAAAACTGCAGATCCTTGGGGCCTCAGGTGTACCCGGGAGGTTTCCCCTCTTTATTTACTTCCCTCTAAGCGCTACTCACCAAACCTCTGAGCTCCGACACCTTCGCTTAATCGCTTAAGGAAGTCTAAAGAGCAGGGTGGATCTTGTAAATAAATATAACGATTTAAAGAGTACGTGTTCGAAGTGACACAAGACTGTACATGAGTGTGTTCGGCTCATGTTAGTATCCTGTCAGAGGTTAACCCGCAGATGCCATCACGAATGGTTGCGTTCAGAGGCGGCGTGAACATATTTCTGGGTCGGGCAGCTTCCAACTCACCTCGGATGTTAGATCTTCATCTGGTGGCCGCTGTCCGCTGGTGGTTGCAGCTCAGTTGACATTATTCTTCGTCCATCACCCCTTTCCCTCTCCCTTTGCGATACCAGGACAGACGACATTACTTCCTGTGTGTGCTGATGACGACAGCATTGCGTCGTGGCAGCGTGCTGTTGATGGCAAGTCAAATCAAAAGCTGCCTTCAGGTGCTGTCGGAAATATAACTTGTCTTAGCAGTTCGACGTAGTCAGTCATGACAGTAACATAACATTTTTTTCTTTCTTTTTTTATTTTTTAAAGTTAATTATATCAATTTACTCTGCATGGATTTTCAATAACCCCAATGTAATGCTTAAAATGTATGAAACCCAACTAATAGTATTGATCTTTAAACACTTTAAAAGCTTCTTCACATACACCAACACAATTCCAGATCAAATATTTGCCAAAGGGGTGCACACAGAATCCGCCTTTGTCTTTATCATAGGATATAAATCACGAGCTGACAAAGAGGATCAAAACCGGAAAAGTTTTTATTTGGCAAAACCCTGTCTAACACAGGATGCTACATAAGGCACTTGAACAAGGAATTAAAAAGCCATTGAGTCAAACAGTGACAATTTATAAGTCCAAGAAAAAAGGAAAAGCAACAAGAAAAAGTGTGCAGTAAAAAAAACAAAAAAACAGTTTGATTGTCATGTGCCTGTATTCAATAATATGTAAGATAATAAATATAAATTTATGACAATATCAAAAGAATTCCAAAAATTAGGTGTAAAAATTGTGTGAACTTCAAAAAGGGACATTGAAATTTAGAAATAATGGATGGTTCAGGCTACATCAAAACACAACTGAAAAAATTAAACCACAGCCAAAGCAGTTTCAAAAGAGTAATTGCCAAAGAGATATTAACTGTTTTTCAGTGCATAAAAGCCTGCTTTAAGTGGTTAATTAAAAAAGCAACACAGTAGTTACAAAGGAAATATTTATAATAAAACCCATTAATCAAATAATATGTGCTTGCTGTAGGGCCAATCATTTGCTGAAGTGTATACATAAATTAGTTCTGAATTTTCTGCAAATTATTAAGAGGAAAAAGTCTTTAACCTACAGAACAGGAACATGTTCATGGAAAAAAATGTCATCTTTTAAATGCTAAAGTGGTTTCTCAAAGAAAAGTAAATCCGAACCTGTTTTATCATTGCTTCTTATGTGAACAGCTTTTAAATTCCACTCAAAATTGAAAGGGAAGGGGCACTGAAACTCCTACAGACAACATTGGCACTGTTATCACTTCTTATATCATGACAATCACCGACCATGAAAAAAAAGGGAAACCCGCTCTTTAGAGGTTACCTGTGTGAAATTTCAAACAACACAGCAAATATCCACCAAATGATGTGATAATGCAGCAAACCAAGACTCAGTGCACCCGAAAATGTACAAACACGTTCTGGGGGTGAAAAATGGGAGTGCGGAGAACAGCCCCGAGTTGTGAAGAAAACTATTGGCACTCATCTTTATTTAAAAAGAAACCCCCCAGTTGGATTCATGTGTCTGAATCTCAGTCCTTCAGTAAGATGGAGGCTGGTACTCTCCTGGCTGCTCCTGGTTGGAGAAAGGCGACTGCTGGTAGCCTGTGGGGCCGCTGCTGTTGCCATACTGGGCGGGTGGGTATGGAGTGGAGTGGTCGGTGGCTGGATCTGTGTAATCCTGGTTAAACTCACTCACTCCTTGGCGATACCTCGCATATGCAAAGTAGGACAAAAGAGCCTGTTGAGAGAAGTTTAAATTACTAAGTGGAGTTATTACACAAGATTGAAACCAGCTGAACATTTGTTTTTTTTTTAAAAACAATTTTGCTAAGTCAAATTCTGGTGACACATGGAGGTCATCAGAAGCTCACCCAGCTGATGATTGAGAAGAAGGAGAAGGCAATGACAGCCCGGGCAGCATCGCCTCTGACAGCAGAGGTGTCTTTGGTTTTGGACCACTGGTTGGCCAGGACGCAGAAGCAGATGAACCACAGGAATGTCCAAACAGCTGCACCGTGTTGAAAGCAACAAAGCAAAAGGTGAGGATTAAGACAACATATGAATGACAGCATTTACTTCATTTCAGTCACACTTCTTGTTTTAGGGCACAGTTCCTTCATTTTACTATTTTGTCTGCGTCTGAATCATCTCTCACCCGAGAAGACCAAATCTGCTATGACAATGTATTTTCTCTCATTGGCATTGCTGATATTTGGAAAGTAGGCACCCAGCACTAGGAAAGCAACACAAGCCAAGAAGGCCAGGATTCCGACTCCCACCGCGAAGCTGCAAGCACTGTCGTTGGAGTTGAACATGCACTGAACATCTTCCTGTTTCGCTGAGTTGATGTAGCCTTCTGCTGTGACGGATGCAAAGACCACGATGGAAAATATCTGCAAAGAAGGAACACGCAGTGTTACTTTCAGGAGTAAGTGGTTAAAACTCGAGAGCTTGTCTACTTGATTAAATGAAAACTTCATCCTTAAAAAAAAAAAAGTACTGAAAAGCACAAACAGAGGGGCTAAAGGGGAACTTTGGGAGCATTCCCAGTGAGCCACTTAACAGTTGAACTGTTCTTCTGGGTAGTAAATAAAAGGCTACATTGACAAGTATTACACCACTTAATGCATTGAGCAACAATATGTAAACATTTAGCTTTCTACACCTATGCTTGTGCAGTTCTAATCAGAATTGGGTAAGAACGGCTAGATGTTACCACCGAAAGCTATCCCACCTTCCCAATTAATCAATAAACAGCAATTAAAAAGGAGAAAAATTAGCGGAATGAAAATCTCAGATGTAAAAATAAAAGTGTTGGAGGGTATTACTAAAAGATTTTTTCCAAGAGGTCAAATGTGAAGAGGTCGGGCTATGCAATGCAATACAATGCAATACAAAGAAAGAGATGGTGCCAAGTGTGGTAATTACTATGGCATATCAAATTTTCAATACATTGATAAGGAAAGAAAACTAACAAAACAAAATGTCATTTGAAATGTAAAAATGTTAAACAAGTTCTCTGAAAAATATAATGCAGCGAATGCAATAAAATAACATTTTTATTAACTGCTTTTGTAGCCTTTGAGCATTCCCTGCTGAGAACGATGATGAACCTGACATTAGCCAGGAGGACTCTAAGAGGACAGGTAGGATTCAAGTTTTCATGTATGTGGGAATGAATTAATACAGCTAATGCAAAGATTATTAGGCATAACCTTCAGAATTATTTCTATTCGCTAAAATATATGTAGAAATAAACAAAAACGATGTATTATAAAAACTATTTCTTCCGTGTCCTTTGCCATATCAAGGTGTTTCACTTCAAATATTCAATTGATTTTCGGTTATTATCTCTGAGCACTGTTGTGGGGGGGGGGGGGGTCAAAGTCAGAGGAGCCACTAATCTAATACAAATAGTTGCATCAGATGACCAGAAAAAGAAAAAGAAATAAAATTGTTTTCAGCAACTGTCTGTTTGACAATCACTGTGGCTGTCCTACATCTACATTTTACAACTATAGACATTTAAAATAATAACGATACATGTCAAACTTTGAGTCTTTTGTATTTATCACTTTAAAACAAATACTTTATTTCAGTTACTTTATTTTTCTGCGCTATGCTGTATTATATTAATGGTAAAGTGTAATCAAATTTAACCCCAACTCTAAAGCTGTGTGCTGTCAAACAACTCTGCAAACAGGACAGCAACAGATGACGCTGGCAAAGTATCATTTCCTGGTATTCACAAGTACAGCACACAGCTATTTATCCAGAAAACGAAACTTCTCTTAGGTCCAATGGTTTAACAGTGAATTAAAAAGTCTTCTCCTCCCTCGCGTTTGAGTCAGATGGTAGGTGCCCTGCGGTGACACAGCAGTGGACATGCTAGCTACCACAAGCTAGTGTTAATTACTGTAGCTAAATACTTTACTGACACTTTATGTAAAGTAAAAAATAAAAATAAAAAGTTTCAAATTGAGTCTCACTTGATATTCTGTCCTAGCAACACATAACACTAAAAATCTTCATCATTAACATGTTTATGTGGACCCTGGCAGCGCACAGCTGTTAAGAGAAAGTGATGTGACAGTTGCTGGCTAACTCTGATGCTAACAGTAACGTCTCAGCGGAGTCACTCACCCAGCTCAAGCACCGCAAAATAGTCTGAGGCTGTTTCACAAAGCTCTCTAAATCAAAGGCGCCGCCGGCCAAAGTGGCGCCGTAAGCACTGCTCTGCATTTTCAAACACACACACAAAAAAAGCCTATCTGACACCAAAGACGAGTTGTAGACTGTTCCTGTCACAGCTCGGGGAGTTCCGATTGTTCAAACAACTTCCTGAAAACTTTTCAAAGACCGCCCCTGTTACGGTGCGTTCAGGTACACCCCGGAAACAGACACGAAACAGCATGAGAACGTTCCTAAAATCCAAGTCTTTTTTCTTTTTCAGGTTTTTTCTTTCTTATCTTCTTCTTGTTCTTTTTTTTGGGGGGGGGGGGGTCATGTAACCGATATAGTTTTCAGTCTTGGTGGTTATATCCAATAAAGCACTCTCTTTCAAAATGGGCCTGATACCGAATTACTAGAGAAAGAAAAATACAGTTAATTTAATCAACTACATGAACCAATTGGATAAATAGATTGCAAAATGATGGAGGAGGGGCATCATCACTTTGTTTCTGCGGAGGTTCCTCAAAAAACGATGTATCCTGCTGTGAACTTAACCTTCCAGTTAAACTGTCTGATCTTCTTCCCAGTCATCCTGTAACCACTTGAAGTTCTGAGAAAAAATCCTTTTGGTCACATTCAGCCTTTTACTTCCCTAAATTTGTTTTAGAAAGGGAAGTAGCAATTCGTCTGTCTACTTTCATACTAAATAAAATATCAAATAAACACCTTTAAAAGGCTTTAACGACTATATGCCCAAAATTTTTCTAATAGAACCAATTTTGAAAAAACAAATTAATTATTATCAAAAGAAACATCTGTGTAAAACAAAGGTTATTAACCTTCTTTGTTGCTATGAATTAGAATAGCAGGCCTACCGGAAAATTTTGAAAAAGTTTAAAACATTTAAAACAATCAAAATGTTAAAATATAGTTTTAAAAACATTTAAAATATGTATCAATACTAAAATGTACAAAAATAGGGGTAAAAGAAAGGAAGAAAAAGCAACAGATGACAGTGTTCCTATTTGATATTGTTCAGGATAAGTTATGTCAGAGGAAATAAAAAATGTTCCGGGCCAGTCGGACTTTGACCTGAAGGTACCAACTGGCAGGAGATGAAGATGGGGTGGGAGGGACCTCGGTGATCTGGTTGGTTTTCCTGGACCCACAGGTTAGACAAATGTGTTTGGTGTGAGGTAATGATTTTGTTTTATGTCTGATGGTGAGGTGGCTGAACCAGATTAAACACTGAAGGAGAGTATGAATTCAATCAGTGATTTGTACACCACAGTTAAAACATCCTTGTCGCCACAGAGAGCCGTGAGTTTCCTAAGCAGATGGAGACGCAGCTGGTGGACTTTAGTAGACCGTGTCAGCTTGTTGTTTGAAGGACAGGCAGGAGCCAATTTCAGTTCCAAGATATTTAAAATCCTGAACTGGCTCCACCTGTTGGCCCTGGATGCTGAGTGTTGTGAACAAAAGTGATGGGAAATTGTCTCTGCTCCCACCGCACAGCTCCTTGGCAATGTTGAGCTCCATTGACATATTAGATTAGAATTTTTGGACCAGACTGACAAACTAAGCCGGCTCAAGCCTGTCCTTTAGATTCTAAAAAGTTTTCAATCTGTTCAAAGTGTTCTTCACTGCAATAAACTTAATTTAAGAAGGGGGAGCATTATTATTGTTCTTTAATTTCTGAGGCCTTTGCTGGCTAGCCAGTAGAGTAGAGCTGGTAGAGTAGCTTGATGCATGAGAGAATGCATTGCCCTGTATAAAGTTAGCATCAGTTCATTCCCAACTTAAAACAGTCCGAAATCACGTTTACTAATAACCTCATGCACTGCTGTTATCCTCCACTAGGCGGAACCTGACTCCAAGTGTTGCCCTTTGATCCATTATGGGTCCAGTCCAATAACAGTTTATCTATTTCAAGAGTGTTGCATCTACCTGAGGAACACTTTACGAGTTTGAATTTTTTTATTGTAAATCAGATATTTTTATTGTCACAGTTTCACTTAACAAAATCTGTATGCCTTATAATAAGAGACACCTTATTTTAAGGTCTTAATTGCTTTTGGCCACATCTCTTATTTCACAAACTTAAATTAACTGGGGGCTACAGAAAAGTTTGGGATCCACTGTGCTATTCAAATTTAGATTTTAAACAATTTTACCCTTTTTTAAAAAAAAACTGACTTGCTGTTATGCTGCAGTCCTACATTCTGACCACTAGAGGGAAGCAAACACTGATGACTGCTTTTCTTTAAGGCGGAAGGCCTTAACAAATGTATTCAACATTTGTTTAATCAAGATATAATTATGATTTTATTTATTATTATTTATGTCTATTTGATTACTGTATACCCATATAAAATATCTCATAGATGATCACATTGCAGATCATTAGTCATGCACCAATTTTCTGATTGCGAATAAGGCTCAGCTGTGCAAGAGAAAGAGGAAGTATGGTGTTGCATTAGGAAGACTGATGTCTTTTGCATCGCTACTATTCTTAACTGTACTTTTCATTCATTTGTATCTTACTAATCTTTTTTTTTTCTTTGTGTGAGGAAGTTGCTGATGTTCACTGCAGCTGTGTGATAAAGACCAAAATTAACACACATAGACAATTTCACAGGAAACAAATCAACCCTCTTCTAAGTTTCTTTTAAGAGGTGGCTTTACATTGTGGGAGGGTAAATAACAGAACGCTTTGACATCTTTTGTTAGTTTCAGTGTCATTAATAACTCACAGTCTTGTGCCCCATCTATGAAAGACGACCTGATGTGAGCCGTGTATTTGCTGTAGAGCCATGGCGTACAGAGGGAGCTTCAGTGACAACATTTGTGAAATGGACTCCGACTATGAGTAAGCTTTATCTTTCTCTGTTAATTGATTTCATTCTTAAGAGGTGCACTGAATGTATGAAGAAATGGATTGACTTTAAAAATTGTGTAGAATACTTTTTTCTGTGCTTCTTTTTTTTGTGTAATACTTTGAATCCTTTTGCTCCTGGAGAAATTGAAAGCAATTGGAGTTTAAGTAAATCATGTTAATGTAAAGTGGGGTCTTTTTAGTGTGTATATATGTATATCTCATCTATTTGATGCACATGTCATTGGACTGAGGGTGTTTGGTTGAAATGCTGAGACTTTACGGTAATCTACTCCTTACAGGAACACAAGAGAAGATGAACCAGATGCCTCTTTCAAGCTCTTGATAGAGCCAGCAGTATCTGTCCAAAGGCATCCTCAAACCATAAAGATGGATGTGTTTATGGAATATTCAGGTACAATTTTGATGTTTACTACAGCAAAATTCATTCCCTTCAACCAATCGTGTTTTTCTAAAATAATATTTTAATTGTGATGAGTCAATACTAACAATTCAATCACAATCATTATAGTTTTATGAGACTTCAAACTTTCTCCTGTAGACAGTGAATCAACCAGTAACAGTGAAATGACAGAAGAGATAGCTGACAGAGGGCAAATCCGCTCTCTGCAGAGACAAAAATGGTCAGCAGCTACTCTGAAAGTGCTGTCTTCAATGCCCAGTCGCACTGCTGGTGAGTCAAAATCTCTTTATTTGTTCAACATCACTTTCTTTACACACACATGTGAATTGTTAAATTTGCGTCCCTTCATCTGGGCAGGGCTGCGTACTTATGCAGGCATTTCCGTGCAAGCCAGACGCTCACCTCTGCCACCTCCAGCCCAGATCTCATCCCTTGATACATCCCCCCATACTTCCAGATTCCAGGCAGAAGTGGAGGGAATGAATACTGAAGGTGAATTAAAGATGCAAAGCCAACTACCACTAGTACATATGGTAAGTTGACTTGACAATGACATGACTAAGAGCTTGCATATTTCTGTGTA
Organism: Leptatherina wallacei; assembly: GCA_028567055.1. Classification (NCBI taxonomy): domain Eukaryota; kingdom Metazoa; phylum Chordata; class Actinopteri; order Atheriniformes; family Atherinidae; genus Leptatherina; species Leptatherina wallacei. The sequence goes on along the minus strand of JAOXYM010000022.1, from coordinate 14,012,886 downwards.
GGATTTGTGGAAAACGATAAAGAGCAGTTGGTGTCAGATCTCCGAAGCCTCTCAATGAATGACGGCCTGCGTAAGCTGAGAGCCATGCCGCTTAGCCTGGCAGACAAGAAGGAAATCAGGTACATATGAAATCAGAAACATAGACTTGCATAACATTTTTTAGCCTAAATAAAAACCATGGTCAGTAATAAGCATCTGGACACCTTTCAATATAGTGTCACCACATTTTGAAGAAACTTGTACCTCTGCTTGTGATATACCCCCCCCCAAGACAACTTGCCTTCAGTTCAGCGGCTGAAAGTTCACGCAACAGAAATTGCCAATGCAGCTGTTATCTTTGCGTATACATCTCAAAGGTAAGTTCAAACAGTCTCTATTTTAAGGGATGAAAAACTTTTGTGTCTGTTTCTGAGTGTGTACCATTTACACTTGCCTCTTTCTCTTCACCCATCAGGCTTGGCGTCACTGCACATTCAGCTGCCTCCCTGTCCTCAGCTCCGTCCAGCTGTGGTATTCACCCTTGAAGAGGCTGAGCGGACGTTACGGGACTGGAGTGCTCTCCTATTTCCTATTTCTCCGAACCCTGCTGTTCTTTAATCTCCTCCTCTTTGTTATCAATGGCCTGTTTCTGATCTTCCCTCAAGCCATCCACCCTCCTCCTCCTCCTCCTGAGTCCCACCTCAGCCATTTTACTGGCCTTGAGCTTCTCACAGGCAAGGTGAGGTGGCTGTTTGTTAAACCTCAGCAGTATTTACAGGTTTACTTCTACAGCGGTCATTTCATCCAGATTTGTCTTCAACTTCTCATCCTTTGCAGGGTTACTTTTCTCAGAGCTTGATGTTTTATGGTTACTACTCAAATGACACCATTCAGGCTGCTGCTTTGAGCCCAACTGGTGGTGAAATCTGCAGTGATGAGTCACAGACGGTGCCTTACAGCATACCCACAGCCTATTTCTTCACTATCGCCATTGCCTTTTTCATTATCTGCATCATCCTGGTGTACAGGTTGGAGGAGAAACTCATTAATCCTGCATTCATTTGACTTTGATACATCGGTTATGTGTGTTTTATATTTTCTGGTCATATTGTTCTCTTGCAGCATGTCCAAGTCCTTTGGGAAAAGTTTTCATGTCCTCAAGTCTAACGGGAATCTGGCTGAAAAGGTTTTCTGCACCTGGGACTTTAAAGTCAGCAAGAAATCTTCTGTCAAACTTCAGTCTGAGAAAATCAGCACTCAGCTTAAAGTAAATAATCACTTTAATCAAACTTGCTGAAGTGTGAAAAGGTTTCCTTACAGATAGACACATACAGTTCACATGTTTGGTCAAAGTTTCACACTAATTTTTTTTTTTGTTTTTTTTTGTTACTGATTAACATATTGTTGGCCTATTCACATCCTTTTTCTGCATACTTCTCAGGACGTGTAAATCTGCAAATATGACCGTTTTCATGGTCAGGGACGTTTTTCAAATCTGTTCTAAAAACAGGAAGAAAAAGACACACTGTTGCATATCATCAACAAGGATTGTTTAACTGTTCCAGCTCAACATCTCATAGGCCGCTCTTTCAACAGGAACAGTTATCTGAGATGATCAGCGAAGAGGAGGAAAAGAGCTGTGCGAAGAAGTTCTGTCGCTTCTTAGTCCATGTGTTCGCATGGCTTGTATGTCTGGCGAGCATCCTTGTTGGTGCCGTGGGAGTTTATATGCTATCAGAGGTAAGAAGGGAAACTTCAGAAATGGCCATGTATCAGAACAGGATGTTTTATGCACACTTGAGTACCATTTTGAGTCTGTGTGCAAATTTTGTCCTCTACCACAAAATGCACTTCCTACCACATTCATTTACTTCTGCTATTTCTTTCCTGCCTCTTGTTTTAACACATTTCTTGTTCTGTGTTATTTAAAATCCTTATAAAGTTTCTCTACAAATGTCTCGTCTGACATACTGACAGTGACCAGAACAAGATAAGATTAGTGTTTTTTACCTTTGGCGATCTGAATCTGGATGCGTTTACTTGATGAGCATCACAGTTTTAGTCTTCTTAACAATATGGGTCATTCAAACCAGCAGCACTCTGCTTCTTTATAAGGAGTTTGAGTTAAAGGTCTTTACCCCAGCACTCCTATTTACTCTTTTTTTAAACAAAACTGCAATCACATTTACAACGTTGCAGTCTAACAAGTTAATATAAGTTTCTTTTCACTTTGGTTGTCACATATTGGTCGGTTATTGGCAGCTCTCACAGGGATTTTTCTCCATTCCTTCACAGGAGACCATCAAATCCAGTTCTGAAGAGATAGAGCTGCTGGTCTTGTGTGCAGTGGTGTCAGGGTTCAACCTTTTACTCCCTGGTGTCTTCAACTTGTGTACTTGGGTGGAGAGTCACGACTCACCTGTGACCCGTGTGTATGTCTCCATCTTCAGGTGAGAGAAAGTATAGAATATAATAAGGATTTTAAAAAGATGGACAGTATGTATAACAATCCTCTTGGAACTTTTTTTTTTTTTTTTTACTTATAATATACCATCATATGTATTAGCAGAGTGTATTTATCTTAAAGTTGGCATGTTTTCAGATTGACACCCAACCTTGTCAATTAAATTCAGTTTATCTTTAGAAAATCAACTCCCAACAGAAGTCCTCTTTAAGCACTTCAAAGACGATAGCCGGTTCACTGCTTTGCAAATATAATCGATGGATATAACAGGGTAGTGCAATCGAGAAGTAAAATCTTTTGTCATCCAGTGAGCAGCTTTGCATTAGTTTTAGTATAGTTGTTGTTGTTGTTGGAATATCATCTTAAAATAATTACTTATTTATGTAGAAATAATACTCTTGTCACCTATTTTTTTAATCTAATTTTCAAGGAAAACATGCCCATATTATACCCCAGTAGATTAACATTGTCTTGACAAGGCCTATTTTTTTCTGCCTCATGTTCACAATGACTTACCTAAAATAAATAAAGTATATCTTCACATCTGCAGGAGCTTTATGTATAATCTTAGTCTCAAAAGAAAGCTAAGACATATGAGATTACTACAAAAGTGTCAGAATCAAAATATGTGTTACTGTGCCAGAGTAATTTTTACCTGGAACACATTGGAAAATTCAGTTATTTCCTCTTAAAAGAAAACCACATTACTTTCAGTGAAAACCAGATAGCAGCTCCATTCATCTAGGAATTAGTCACGTCATGTCTGAGGGGGAATACAACTTCTGACCACAAAACTGACCACAAGTAGGCTACTATATGATTTCTGACTTACTGAGTTTTATTTTCTTGTTTGCTCTTTGGCTACTAGCTCGCTGAGTTTTTGTTCCACAGGGATGAGACATCTCTGTAATCAGCAGTCTCTGCTTTCATGACATTGTGTGGTTTGTTTGAAGTGGAGAAATTAGCAGGAGTTCTGAAGTCGACATTGTTGTTCTCATGTTTTTGTTACATTCCCATATAACTGTTTGGGGGCTTGAATTGTGTTTATTTTATGGTAGTCTTTTAAATGAGGGCCCCCAGGTCATTTTGACATGTTAGGATCTTCTGTACAATATATCTCATGCTGCCCCTTGAATAAGGGGCTCTAGATTAAAATTGCATGATTATAGTGGGGGGGGGCAGACCCAGTTTTTTTAAATGGTTGTTTCGGTAATGGAAACATTTTTTCTTTTGACTTGAATTTCATAGAAATCTGTTGTTGAAGATCAGTCTTGTTGGAGTTCTGTGTTACCGCTGGCTGGGGAGAATTGCAGAGGAACAAGAAAATCTACGTTTTCAGGTGATAAATCCAAAATTTACTGTACATGTGACATTTATGAAACCTTTCGTAACTGATTATATTTGTGAGTCTGTAAACCAGTCTATCCATCTGTCAAACAATGAAGTTATGACTGAATGACAGTATGACATTCTTTGCATGTTATTTAACGGTGCATGTAAAACAAGCATTAATCCACTTTTTTTTTTTGTTCTTTCATTTTACAGTGCTGGGAGAGTTTTGTGGGCCAAGAACTTTATCGACTGCTCTTGATGGACTTCATCGTCACAGTGCTTTACACTTTTTTGGGGGAATTTCTATGGAGGCAAGTTGGTTCTTTATCAGCCTTGTTACCTAGTTCTGATGTTTACAATAAAACCTTCATAGTCATCTTCCCATCAGGCTGTTCTCTCAGAAAATATTGAAAAGGAACAGGAAGCCAACGTTTGATATTGCTCGTAATGTGCTAGAGCTCATATACGGACAAACTCTGACTTGGTAATTATGCATATTTAACTCTAATTTTTTTTCTGAATATCATGTACCTAAGAATAAAGTTAAGTACGTGACCTAAAAATGTCCTTCTGGTATTTCCAGGCTCGGTGTGTTGTTTGCTCCACTGCTGCCTGGAGTTCAAATTATAAAGCTATTCATGTTGTTTTACATGAAGAAGGTTGGTGCAGCATGTCCTGTCCCGTGACATGATAATATTGTACTGTACTGACTGATTTTTACAAGAAACATTCTTTATCTTATTTCTTCCTCAGTTCAGTTTGATGCTCAACTGTCAGGCATCCAAAAAGCCCTGGAGGGCCACTCAGATGACAACATTGTTCATCACTCTTTTGTGGTTCCCTTCATTTCTCAGTGCTGCCGTCTCAGTCACATACACAATTTGGACGTGAGTCAAATGCTTCTTTCTTTTGTGTACGATGCTTACTGAAGCATACGAGCATAACACAACATGCGTGTTAAGTTAAATTTGATGCTCTGCTATTGATGGTCATTCATGTGTTAATCCTCAACTTAAAATATGTAGATGCTGATTTCTGTGACCTGATTGGGAGTTGGTACAGACTTGGATGCTGTGAAAACTGGAACGTATTTTAAGATCAACTAAATCTATCTGTCACCATTCAGGATTAAACCCTCATCAACATGTGGTCCTTTCAAGAATCTAACCAGAATGTATGAGTCAGGGCAGATGTGGGCCAAGGAGCTGAAGAAATGTCACACATTCCTGCAATGGCTCAGCCAGGCCTACGACTCCCTGATAGAGAACCCAGTCTTTTTATTTTTGGCTACTGGAGTCTTTCTGTAATGATCGTAATATTATTGAATTCTTCTTCTTAAATTATTCATTTTTGTCAATTGATCTCTTATTGATCCTTCATGTTTTTGTTATTTCTTTTCTCCCTTCCAGACTGGTGATATATTTTCACACACAAGTTGTTGATGGCCAAAGGAAAATCATCATTCGGTTGGAAAAGCAAATAGAAAATGTATGTATGCCCACGTTTTTTCCAAGTAGTTGCTTAAGTCTCTCCCTATTCAGTTTAACACTGGTCCCAGTGCCGCTGTTGTACCTTTTTTTTGTTGGATAGCTTGATTTTGATCTTTGAAAGAGTTTGCAGGTGTGAGGTCTGGACATTCAAGTGATCCTGTCTTCTCCATAAAAGTTCTTTCACAGTGTAGAGGTGTGCTCCAGATCTTAAGTTTTGTTCTATGACAAAGTTGGGACCTTCTAAATTGGCTCTTGAATTTATAGCATGACGTTGTCAGACGGAGTGACATCCATGTAGATTCAAGATTACCAGCTTTACTTTAAACAAAATACCCTCAAGACCATCTGATCCTTTTCTTTACAGTGGATGTACTCACTGTTGAAATATGCTTGTACACTTCTGTCATGCTGACATGTAGCTCTACTTATCAATAAAACCTGCTGAAACTAATTAGTTCCTGAAGTTCACACCAGGATAGTCCACTAGTATGATAAGGGACTCATTCAGTTCGGGGTTGAAACAATCTTCTGGCCTGAGTTTGCATTTACTCTGTATATACTCAAACCTAGACCTTCTTTTAAAATAATGTATTAGCCTCCTTGCCAAAGATGTAGCTAATCGATAATAACTGAAGGAGAAATACGAGATATAATAACAAAACTGGCTCATCTATTGGTTAACACAGGACAACTTCTGTTTCCACCATATAAGAGCAAAACATGGAGCTGCATCAAATCTTTGCAGTCTCAAGTCGACCATATTTTCTTTTACCTCGTTCTTTCACATCTGACCGTGAGCCATTTCTTCTGGCCGGAGCAGTCCACCATCCCACACATGCATATATTTTGGTTGTGTTAACCCACAATCCCCTTCATTGAACCCATGGAGTCTCTGACCAGAAATCTTCTTAACTCTCACATAACAGAGGTCTCAAGACCTGCCCTCCTTGTATTGGTGTTAAAACACAAATATCAAGAAGATCTTATCCTAAAAGGATCCTTAAATACTGGTCCATGCAGTTATTACATGTTGGCTAGACTACGGCTGTCCCAGGTGTACAAGTAGTTCTCTGAAGATCTGTCAGTTGATCCAAGTCAAAGAAACCAGTATACTGACTGACCAGTTTTAGCTTCTTTACACTGCCCCCCCCCTCCCCCCCCGTAAAATTTGAAATGACGTACAAAGCCCCTTAAAGGCCAGTATTTAAAAATCAGACAATGAATTCAAACTTTTTTCTTTTTTTTCAATATTGAAAAAGGGCCTTGAAATGATTCTCTTGTAGATCATTAATTCATTTCAGAAATTTGAAAATAATGAAAAAAAAAAAATGATTATTAAACTTCTGAAGATGTTCAAAAGCCAACCATCAAGGTAGTTGTTTTGAGGAGTCAGATTTGCATAAGACTTCATGTGTAGTTTTGCAATCTTAGCTTTGGAATGTTGTTACGCCAGCCATTGATGTGGTGTATGTAAACAAAACTGACTTGCATGAAAGCTTAATTGCAAGCTTGGAAATGTTCTCGCATGCTCATACTTCTGGAAGGTACTATCTGTCCCATATGTCAACCAAAGAAGGAGAGGGGCAGAGTGGAAATGATCCTTTTTAAATCATGAATATCTGTACAAAACTGAATAGAATCACTCCAGTTGTTGAGATATTTGAATCTTTGCCGAAGTTATTGACCAACCAAAAACTCCAGGAGCCTTAGCTAAAAATACACGACACATCTGCAGTTTGTTGATAACAATCTTTAAATATTGTTCATTTGTTTGTATTATCTTTTTAAATGTCATACAGGAGGGCAGAGATAAAAAGTTCCTCATCACCCAACTGCAATATCTTTATACTCAGAATAATCAGATTTCTCCTCAGAGATAAGGTAAGTTCCTTGTAAATGATCTCATCTGTCACAGAAACATGCATTTAAAAAAAAAAAAAAGACTTACGAAAAACATTTCCTGTTTTCTTTCCTTAGAAATTGGCTTGTCTCACCACATTGATATGCAAGTGACAAAAGCAAAAGAAGCAACTGATTACTTGGAATATATTTGGCAGTGGACTGAAGCATGACTCCGTAATAAGGAGCACGTTTTATAAGTAGAGTTATTTAATCTCAAAAGTAATTTCATTTTTAAATATTTTTTGTAAAATTCTTGAATAGTTTATAAACCATGTTTTTGAATATGTTGTGTGTAAAAAAATAGAATAAATCTCTCTGAGCTCTTCCTGTGTATTTGAAATGAGGAAGCCAGACTGGGGACATAAGCGCTTCTGATAAGCCCAAACATGATGAGGTCATTTGACTGACACATGCAACTATGATATTAATAACTTCTTTTACTGTGAATATTCAAGAAACTTTTTGTTTTTCGCTTTCATATCTAGAATCTAAAAAGTTGACAGGGTTTTCTTACATATTGTTGACCTCTCATCTACAGAAGAAAGTGTTTCCAAAAATAGATGCAAAACAAATGGATAAAACAGAATGCAAAGAAATGATATTCAGTTAGAAGCGGAAAAACTGTTGAAACTTAAGAGTTAATTATCCATTTTGCCTCTGAAAACTTTCCTCTTTAATGCTGTATTCTTAAAATAGCAATAGTTTCCTTATCTCAAGACATGCATCACATGTGGCAACAGTTGTTTGAGTAACGTATAAGTTGTTGTTTCGTGTGACGGTTATCAGATAGGAGTGTCATACCAGTATACTTAGATGGGAGTTTAGTAACTGGCAAGCAAACGCTGCTGGCTGAGGAATGGAGTTTTTAAACCTTGATATTTTTCCATTATTATAAAAAATATACTGCCTTTGCTAATAACAGTAGAAAACATGTATAGGCTACATTCCTATGCTGTGTCTATGTGATCCAATAGTGTTCCAATTTAAAATTTTAGTCTTGGTAAACTAAAATTTAGTCATGATCAAATTAGGAGTTTCAAGACCTGTGTAATTTCGAAGGATGTTTTTTGTTGCAAAAACTGGCAGCCTGGAAAAAAAGGTGGCATTCTCGAGATGATGAGATTGCATGTAAATTTTTTTTTTTTTTTCTTCTAACTTGTCTTGTCCAGCATTATAGCCAGCAGAATGATGGCCACATAGAAAACAATGCAGTCCGACTATAGACTCTAAACAATGCCACACTTGTACAGACACAACGGCAGAGAACATGCACGTTTCTGAGTAGCTGAAGTCCCATGCTAGACAGGCCTGGGGTGACATTTGCCTTTCGTCTAGAATCTATGATTTACTTTTGCAGTTCTCTCCTGTGATGCAGCTCTGAACATGCTACTGATGACACTTCCGCATGTTCATATCATTTAATCTAGACACTGATCTCTTCCAGAGAAAATGGCTGTCAAAACCCCAGAGGGCCTGTTTCCTATCGACTGCTAAGTAATTCCATACTTTCAAAGAACAGGTTTTTGTTATCTAAAAAAATTTTTTTTTCACAACCCACAAATACCAAACAATGTTTTTCCCTGGCTGCTGAACAAGTTGGTTCACTTGAACAGCGTCTTTTACTGAACTTGAAATGGAAACAAAACTTGAAGTAGGAGGAGATTTGTTCGTTAGTGCATATATAAATGGAGGCCACATGAGCTCACTCCACATACAGTTACTCTCCTTTGAATTTGTGTTCTTTGAAGAGGGGGTCTGTCTCATATCTTCTTCTCAGCCATGACATCTGGTAAGTAAACGCTATTTTGTTTTTTATGTTTCGTCCTGCAAAGAAAGATTTAAGCCATCATGCTCTATTTGTATGTTTTATTTCACATTTCATTGTCATTTTTCATCGGAGTGTTAAAAATATATACCCCCCCCCCCCAGACAACATTAAGAAAGAACCTAAAAAAAGAGTGTTTGTGAGTCTTCCAAAAAAGTACTTGGCTGATTCCCAAAAGACACCACTGGTAAGATTTCCTCAAGTTTCTAGGGATCAATTTGATCTTTTTAACTTAATTAAATTATTATTATCATTTATTATTAATTTATTTTTTTCATTTATTTGAAAAGTTTTGCTTATATAGTTACGCATAGATTTTCTGTCTTTTAACAGGACCATGGGTTGTTTTTATTGGACCTAAATCCCAACATAAATGAAGGATGTCTACATGCTTATTTCAGAAAATATGGCACCATCACATTGTGTGAGGTAAGCACAGAAAAACAGTCTTTATTCATACTTTTAGATACTCTGTTTTGACTTTGTTAAAAAAATCTTATTGAAATTTTTTTGATTTGATCCCAAACCAAGAAATACTCCAAATCTGCAAGAGAAAAGACATTGGCCTTTGTGAGGTTCTCCACAGAGGAGGAAGCAGACAGAGCAGACTGGGCTGGTCCTCACGCTATTGGAGGGACGGAGGTGATAGTGAAACGAGTTGTTTGTGAAAAGGTGAGTAGAAGTTGGTGGTTCTCTCTTGCTGCTAGTGTATCCTCATACAGGACATTAAACAGAAATCATTGGCTTGAGGAAAGACATGTTGATTAGTAGTATTGGATTTTTATAATGTTGATTTTCTGCCTGCATTCCTCATCAGCTGATGTACAAATCTTTTTTCCAGATTGAGGATGATTCGGAGGATGAGACTTATGCAGTCCCTGTTAAAGCTGCACCACGCCGCTCAATGGGTCTGGGATACATACTTGAAGATGCTCAGTGGTTAGATCATGATGAGTGAAGTAAATACAATCTGTTTTCCCTTTTTAAAAAGTGTTGTCAATTTGACAAAGATACTTTCACAAGTTTAACAGACTTTATCCTTCAAAGAACATGTGAACTGTGCCACATATGTGAATCTGTTTCTGCTGCTTTAATGTGATTTGATATCATGTACACATTACTACTACACGTTTTACTGTCGTTAATGAAAGTTTTCAACCTTGCATTTTGCAAGTACATTTCTCAATGGCATAAGCATGCTGTCAATTACACATACTGATCTTTGCAAAGCCACTATCGGTGGCTGCACCATGACTCGTGTCTGTACAAAATCACACTAACACTGCTGAAAGGTGTAAAAATGACCCACACTATTGACGCATACTGGTGCTCTTAAGAATAAAAATAAAATGAACAACTTGCTTGTGCTGTCTTTAATTTTGTCTTAAGGCACATCTTTTTTCTTTAAGAGGACCATCTCATTACATGTGAGGAATTAAAAATGTAACTACTGTCACAGATTTAATCTAATTCACCAGCACAGTCAATTATTATATTAGTGCTACTAGCACAAACATAATATCCAAATTTAAGATGTTAAGATTAAGAATCCTATTGGATTTTGATTGTATCAATGCAACACTAAAAATGAACTGGTTAAAATTCTTCCACAACACAATCTTCAAAAAATTAGGAGGCATTGAGCTTTTATTCAGATGCGATTTCAATATTCAGAAACTTCCTGTTGAATTTTCCCAGTTCCACATGCAAGTCCTTTTAAATTGGGAACTTTTGTACAGTCATAATTTCACCCAGCATAACACGCCAATATGGAACAATAGAAACATTACAATTCAAAACAAGTCATTGTATAACAAGGTCTGGATGGATAAAGGTATGGTCTTTAATTCATAGACAATGATGGGTGTGATGAACATTTTTGCCTTAAATATGATCTAGGTGTCAATTGAAATTCCTTTGTATCAATAAAGAAAGCCATCCTAATCCTACTTTAAGTTTGATACAAGGGATCGTTTCAAACTTGTCATATCACTCCTAATTTTCCACATCTAGTAGTTGGAAGCTGTGACTTTGAGAGTATTAAAATTCCAAGTAAAACATTTAGAAGGATATTTGATGATGTTGCACACTATTGTCTTTCCGAAACTCCATCAAACAAATCTTATCCAAAAATATTATACATTGTGCTCTAAATACTTGACATTTCCCATAAATCCAAAAGCAAAAGAATTATTTACAGAGATTTTGTTTTTAAACAAATAATTGTGCATTTTGTCATATTGAAACCTCTGATCATTTATTTTTTCAGTGTATGTTTTCTGAAGCACTTTGGACTGACTCACTGCACACGAAGATCCGACTCCAGCCATTTCCTCAAACAGATATTATCTATGGTGTTGTTATGGTCAATAATGAATGGGACCTCCTGGTAAACAATCTACTAATTCTTGGGAAATTTTACGTACATGTAAATATATGCAGGTGGAATTTAATTAGCTTCTTTCCTTCACCAAAGCCCCTAACTTAATGAAAAGTAAAATACAATAAAACTTATGTTTATTTGAAAAATATGATCTACGAAAAAAGTGCTAACAAAACTTAAAAAAAATAAATATTTCATGGAGTTTTAAATTTCTTATTTTCTCATGTTTTCTCATTTTATGCACCTGCTCCTCTAAAAAAATTTTTTTTATTTGTTTTTTTAAAAGAAGAAAAAACAAGACGTAGGCTATGCCACGTAGTTTGTATATGAATTTTGTTATATAAAATATATATTATTTGAAATGAATGAATAGAAAAATTGAATAAAAAAGGGCGGTTCTAGTGGCGTCACGGATCAACAGCCAATCCTTGCGCAGAGCGCCAACTTGCACTCAGCGACAAACTATGGCGGAGAAAGAGGACGAAATTTGCTTTAAAAAGGTAGGACCGACAACATTGCAGCCTTTACTATACTAGTCAGCTTTAAGCTGGTTCTCTCCATTAACATATAAAACAAAGTTGGCCTCTTTTTCGTGCTTACGACGTATAGCTTTTATGTCGTCGTAAAGCCCAAAGAGTTAAATGCATTGTTTCTTTTTTAGACGACACCTAAAACATTAAGATATTAGGTCGATTAATACATAACTATGTGCGCCGATAGAAAGAGTGCTTCGTAATTATTCATCAATTTGCCTTAAAGTCACTGTTTTTATAAAAATGAATGGAAATGTCGAAGATATTCTAAAAATATAATTTTTCTGAAGGTAAATTGGTAGGCGGAAGGAAGATAAATATTACGTTTGGAAACAAACATATCCTTCTTATTTAATATAAGTTAAAATATTTCATCTAGGCAGTTTCTCGGGAAAAGGCACATTATAAATATGTGTCACACTCTGCATGTGCTCTATTTATGCATACAGGAAACTGTAAACAAACTCCTGTCGAGTTTCTTCAGGGAGGACAAAACCAAACGTGAGTTAGATAACTGGACAATGTTGTCATGGCTTTTTAATGATGCCAAGGCTTAAAAGATCTCTGTGTGATTACAGTAAGTGGTGATGCTGCACTCCTCATGGCAGATATGCTGAAAGTATTTGTACAAGGTAATGAGTTATCAGTGTGGTTATATACAATGTGGAACATACTTGCTTACATTACATAATAATTTTGTTTTTGAACATTTGTTCCCAGAGGCTGCTGTGAGATCACAGAAACAAGCTGAATCAGAGGACTGTGACCTAGTAGAGATTGAGCATTTCGAAAAGATCTTACCTCAACTTGTACGTACTCTCCTTTTTTGTGTTTTTGTTTTGTTATCTAAGGGGCATATAATTCAGTTATTTGGGCAAATAGATTATCTAAACATAAGAACTGGTTATATATGTTTTATATATATATATGTATATATGTGTGTGTGTGTGTGTGTAATGACAGGTCTTCATGAGTTATGTAAGATTTAGACATATTATTGTTTGATTGTAGTAAATGTGATAAATTGTAAAATTTACTCAGCCAAAGTAAGAATAACTACCTTTTTATACTCTTAATTAGATATTAGTTCATTAAATTTCCTAACAATCTAAAAGACGGAACTGTTAATATTGTCATATAAAATTTTAGGAAGTAGGAAGAACTATGGACATGAGACAGATCTTTCCAGGGCATCAGTACTTCAAAACTTGGAAAATAAAATAAAAAAAATCAGCTACCAACTTTTATGTCAAACATTATTAAACCCAGAAAAGTTGTACACTTTCATTGAGATACACTTTTGCATCTCTTCTATGTTGCAGCTGCTGGACTTCTAGCGCAACCACAAGATGGCGCCACAGTGCTGATTTCCCCTCACTTTTTTTTTTTTTTTTACAGATGTGTACTTCATTACAATTACAATTTCAAAATTTACCCAAATCTGCATTTACAGTGAGATTCTTGCTCTGTATTTCCTTGAATTTTATGATTATGTGAAAATAAAAAGCAACAGTGTTGTCCACATGCTACTCCACCGCTTCCACCAATAAGGGCCACCTGTGCTCTACTGTGCAACAACAGGTGTTTCCAGCATGCTCCATGGCGTCCTTCATCAAAGCCTCCAGGAGCAGTTGGAAGCAATTAGAGTAATAAGGGGAGCAGCCAGTCCCTTAGATGATGACAAGTGCCAGGAAAAAAGGAGTACCCCCTCCGGCCACTTTGAAGTTCCCTTTTGCTGTCCTGCGATGTTTGGTTAGAGGTAGGGGGAAGGGCAAAGGGGATCTCTGGCACAGGGGGAAAGTTGAATGGGAGTGTGTGTGCACGTATGTGTGCACGTGTTAGCCAAACATGGCCAGAGACCACACGCATAGATATTCTGTTTGAAAGGAAACATAACAAAACACATTGGAACATGGTCCAAGAGGAGCAGGGTGTAATTCTGAAGGTAAATAAACAAAAGAGGCAAGTAGCAGAGGTGCTCTCTCTACTTTCATCGCAGCAGAAGGGGGGAGTCGGGCCTACAAGGGAGAGGGTAATGTGGGGTTTCCTAACCCAAGTGGCTCTGCTGGTTTTTCACCGCTGGTGTATTTAACCAAAGTGTCTTGACTGTGAGTCAGCATAGCTGTACAACACATCGCACTATTTCTGTGTGCGGGTGACTCACCGTGCTTGCATACAGCTGGAAGCAACTTAAGCGAAAGTCGTGAATCCAGGCTCAAATAGGTGCTCAAGGACATGGCACCTGGAATTTGACCCAGCACCTTTTTTTTTTTTAGAAAGGTCCAGGCTGGATTTGTGTTTCCCAGGGGTGACTTCCAGAGCAGGCCCATCAGAAGCAGCTGAGTTTGGTTGAGTGATGTTTAGTTTGATAATGCTGTGAGGATTATTGGGGCAGAAAACTAACTAGTTTAGCTAATAATTTGTTGGGTAAATAATCAATGGCAGGATATCATGCATTACCCCCTGTTTTCAGTAGCAGATATAGAAATAAGCGATGAAAATATAATGCATCCTCTGGTTAGTATTAGTAAGTATGATAAGTACTTTTGTGTTCAGATGCAAAATTCTGTAGCCTCCTCGAAACCTAATTTAAATTTAGAAAATAAACAGAAAACTAAAATTCTAGATGTAACTTTTTGTTTTCTTTTTGTACATATAACTTATACATGTAAGCAGTGTATATATCAGTAAGTAGTCATATTCACAAAAATGTCTGTACACAGTGGAATGATGAGTCATGTTATGAGTTTTTCAGAGTGCATCAAAATGATTTCTGAATTCTCTCCTCCCTTTTTTATTTATTTTTTTATTCATTTATTTTCTAAGGATGACAGCTTCTCCTACCTCCCAAATGGCTGTTAAGCGTATGAACTAAATATCAGTTTTAGACTTATATGGCACATAAAACATTTCAGCCATGAGCATGTCAATTACAAAAAACATTTATATTACCATACAGCATTTGTTAAAATTAGGGATGCTGTAAGTCTTCTCCTTTTAACTGACATCTTGTACTTCTTTGAATGTGTTGAAGAATTTGGTCAAATGTATGAAGCCTGAGAAAATCAATAAGATTATTCAAGTGTTTTTGATTTTAGTTTTTCTCCACAAACAGGAGACATCAGGAAGTCCTAATCCTTCACGCAGCAACAGGTGTCATCTGCCATAAGTGTTACTTTTACTCTCATCACTTCAACTGCACATTCAAAAGTACTTACAAAAAATATGTGATGCCATGCATCTGTTGACTGCATGTGCTTGCGTGAATGTTGTGCTTCATCTGGGGCTGTGATGCATTAGCGTCCAGGAGACAAGAGGCCCTTGTGGCCCCCTCATGGGCACGGAACTGTCTAACCATGGAGGAATGCTGCAGGGGACACAGAGTGAGTGCATTCCTTGTGGATGTCCCATGTGAAACTACACACATGAAAAAGTTGCTAACCTTTAAAGTACCGTCCAAAAAACACAAAGCACTGCTACAGATGTTGAGTGCGCATGCGTTTAACAGGAAGCTCGCGTGTGTGGAGAGAATGCAAATACGAGACAGCATCTCGGCTGAATGTATATACTGCTGTGACATGAGGGTTTCTGGGAGGCCCCAGGCCTCTGTAAGGGGCCTGGGGTCCTTGGGCTAAGCTTTGTTAAGGAGCCACGAGGCCCACGCTGGGGATGATTAGAACATACCTGGCAGTTTGAGCCACTTGGGCGCTCTGTTGGGATCACTCCTAAATGGTTGTGGCGCTTGGCTGTTAGTCTGAGGCTGGAGATGGTCTGCTGCTGTGCTCTGTGTATCGGCTGGAGCTTTGCTAGCCACAGGGGGCGGAAAGGATTCTTCCGGAACCAGTGAGGTGGATGATAAGGTCAAAGACCTTGGCACGCAGCTGAAGAGAGGACGGGGAGCAAGAGAGATGTACAATTAGGCCTGCAGCTGGGTTATTTCTGGAGCACTGTACTACTACCTTAAATGCATGACCCTCAAGTCCCATCTACTCTCCATCTCCGCCTCCCTCCTCTGTGTGGTGGCCTACATGGTCAGGGGATAGGCAGCAAAAACAGGGTAATCCCCTTACATAACACTACACAAACTGAATGAAACAAGGCCATTTAATTAATTTTTTGGGCATCTAAAAATAAAGTCACAGTTCAGTCGAGGTGACGTCAAAGATGTGCGGGAGGTGGAGGTCAGCAGAGCGCTCTATTTTTAGGTCCCATCAAAAGCAGTGATATAAAAATACTCAGAGGATCTGTCAGTCATTCTGAGAGAAGCTGAGAACCTGAAGGTCACACATTAAGAATGATGAAAGCCGATGTTTGGTGATATTTATAAAGAAGCCAAGTAATGACTGAAATCTCTTTAGCTGGTGGCAGGTGGCACAGTGTGAGACTGGCCTTTGTGATACTTGTTAAAGGACTTCATTGGTTGGCATGTAAAGCCCTCAGTGACAGGCTAATATTTCTTGAAGCAGCACCATACATATAGTGGACAGAACTGGTGAACATAGCAAGCAGAAACCTGACTTTACTGCCTGCACTGAATTTTTAGTATCAATGCACAATTCTCCCTAAATAATTTTCAAACATATGGGTGTAAATAAGTATTTGTTAAGCCAGTATTCCTTAAGTTGTCTCCACAAATCTCAGGGCCAGCATGTCAGCTGTCTGTCCTCACAGTGGTCGTAGGCACCGGAACTCTAAATTAGCCCTGGTGAGTCAACAGGACAGCTTTCATGTAGACAAGGGCCCATGTCAGATTGCAGGAAAGGTCAGGATGTAAGGGTTAGAGGCCGGGATGCAGTGTTGGTCCTTGTCTTAAACAGCTTCCTCTCTGCTGTGTTGTGCAAACCTGAGCTGTAATCCCTTGTGATGCAGTTCAAAGTAAAAGGATTGTCTCACCCTCTGGTACAAAAACAGGGCTCCACTCAATTTATACATGGTCACATCGATCTGATGATATCGAAACAATGCAGAGCCAAATGTGTGCAAACCACAGATATTCTATGTCTGCAAAACCTGATCCAGTGGCTTTAATAACACAATGCAGGATGTTAGTGAATGTGGTCCTTTTAATATGCATGATATATAGCACTGAACTGCAACTTATGAGATTTAATGGTCTGCTTTTAATGATTAATGTGATCTCTAACATGAATATATCATTTAAAAATATATAAAAAAGTTGTGGCAATGCCCCCACTCACTCTCTGACTATAAAAGTGCACCTGTTTCTGCACATATGTAGCTTTGTATTGGAGGGAAGGTGAAACTTTGGAATTTGTAGGCGACACAGCAGGGTATTACACAGCTCTTTTTGTTTCTCTGGCATGAGAAAGGGCGACTGGGAGAGGTGATTTACTCTAGGCTGTCTTAATATCAGACTGAAAATAAACCAGAGCTGCTGGAAAGATGTTCGTCTGGAAAAGAGAACAGAATTAACATACAGTTTCACATTATACAGCGGGACCTTGGATGATGTATGGGTCCTGTAGGGGACAGCTGGCTCCGAGATGTCTGCAAATCTCTTACTTCTTTCATGAGTGAGAATTTCTATTAATCAGAATGCCAACGCAAGTGACCTCTGACCTTTGAAAGCAGGTACACTTGGATCGCTCTTTCCCAGAATTGTTCTACCTTTATCTGACGGAGTGGAGAGGGTAATACTCATTTCCAGACAGAAAATGTAAACCCTCTCCAAAAACAGCAAAGAGGCAGATCCACTCCCAACAAGCTGTAATTTAAAAAATGCTTCTCCTGGAAAAACAATAATAAATTTGAAAAGGCTTCAAAGGGGCCGCTGGTGCTCGTACTTCTCTGTGCGTAAAACAAAACACCGACATGCTCAAAAACCACTCAATTGCTCAGGCTCGGGCCACGATGAAACACACATCCAACAACAAGCTGAGACAGACTGAAAGAGAGGCTCCTTTGAATTTCACTTTCTGTGCATGGGCTTTTATGGTGTCTGGCTGGGGACTGTTGGCTAAACAGTTAATCGTCTTTTCCTCTCACCCTTTTTCACTTTGACTGGTTTGCTATCATACTTAATATGGTGATATTTTCCCACAAAAGAGCTCGACTTTCATCATGAATTACAATAAAGACTTCTGCAACCAAATATCCTGGTGAGCTGTTGCACTGATACACTACACAGGCTTCAGTGGAGGGGTAATATCCTGCATCCTGATTCTGTCAGGAGGCAAAGCCGTGTCATGTTTGAGCGCCCAAAGAGAAAAGTCCAGGTGTCCCATGGTCTTCTTCCATTCTCCCCTCTCAGCGCTGATCTTAACCAGTTAACAGCACCAGGGAGTTGCCATATCGGGGACAGGAATCTGAATCACTGAGCTGAGGAGCTATGTGGAAATGAGCTCTTAGTTGACTTTCAATTGGATCAAAAGAAAAAAAGAGTGTAGCATTTCAGTGTTACAACAGATGGTGGGGTAATTAGCGAAACTGTTTAAATCAACTTTGTATTTGTCTAAAAGTGTAACTACGTAACTTCCACCCCTTTATATAATATGTAAACATGAAATATATAAAGTGAAATGTACAGCAATGGTAGGAACTATTGGTTAAGGTCTCTAAAGTGAGCTGGTGTTATCGAATTCATTAAAAAAATATGAGACCTGCAAGTTATTTTCTAATTGATATATATTGATTTTTCAAACAATAAACGAATAACTTACTCACCAGGTTTTTAGGAAACTGAATTACATGTCAACTAAACTCTACATTTATTTATTTAGTTTTTACCTGAAATTAAATCAGTCCTTTTTGAAACTTAAAATGAAAGAGGGTATAGTCAAACACATGGCAGATAAACTGAAACTTTGTAGGCATTATCCTAAAAAACAGATCAGCCTCATGGAAAGACCAAGTACTTTTATCACACCCACAATTCTTCATCTATTTATCAAAGATTCTGATTAAACTGCCAATAATCAAAACCTTATAACAGAATATGTGAACTGCTGTTACCTGAGTTGTGTTTGATCAAACATGGTGAGGAACCGAAGTCCTCAGAATATAGAAAATTGAATAAAAAACAAAACCAAACCTGGCATGAGATTTAAAAAGCGCTCCCATTTTATTTTATGTCCACAGTGAAAAAAAAAAATCTACGAGTGAGTGGATTTCAAACATCTGCCAATTTATCCATGACTGACCATTAAAAACCGAATGTTTGATGCAAAAACAATTCTCTGTGATCGCCATCATTTTATCACAGGCTAAAGTTACTTTGTTGGTGTCAAGGTCCATGTCTATGTTCAGAAACAGATTGCACAAATTTGACCTGCATGGATGATATCCCAGAAGAAAGCCTTTACAGTCCAAAAGCAAATTAGAGCAGAACTGTAAGTTTGGCAGTGAGCAGAAGGGCAAAAACCAGACATTTTGGTAGAATATGATCTGGACACACACAGTAAATCAAAGAGTTGTATGGCCACAGAAACAGTAAATATGTTTGGTGCAGACTACAATTGCATACTACGGGATAGTTCTCATATCAATATGGAGCACAGTGGTGAAAAACTCATGATTTGACGTTGCTTTGTTGCCTCAGGAACTAGACAGCTCACTGCTGCTGTTTCAATATTAAATTCTAGATTAAATCAGAGCACTTGAAAACAATTCGAAGCCATCTGTCTTGAAAGCTGAAGTTAAATCAGAGGTGGGTAGTTTAACAGAATTATCATCTTCGGCATATTAATAATCCCACCAATGAATAACTAAAAAGGAAGAGATGGAGGTTATTATTACAACTAATATTTTGACCGTGGATTGAATTCCGGACTTTTCTCTATAAAGCCATAGTTATTGTTATGCCGTGTTGTGTGTTAGTATGTAGTTTTGTAGATTTGTATAGCATTTCATAAAATGACATACCAAAATCTTGAAATGCATATAGGCTATAACCCAATTCCCCCAAAAAAGCTCTGGGATTTTGTGTGAGAAACAACAATAAAGAAAAATATAATGTAAAAAAAAAGCCATGCTGTTGTAAAGGATATAGTATTTGGTTTAATTTTGTCTTTCTGAAATACCCAAGGTCTGGATGGGAGCAGATGCTGCTCTGAAATCTCCACGTACTTAAACCGTGTTAACTTTTGGCCACTTGGGGTGCAAAACCTTTAACTTAGGCCCCACAACACTGTCGCAAAACGAAACAGTCTCCATCTGTGTTTTGGAATCATGTTTGCAGACCACTTTGACCAGTTCATAATGAAGTAATTCGGATTCAGGAATTCAGGCAAAAAACTGCCTGAAAAACATTGCTATAAATCATAGTTTTGTGTATTGAATGAAGCAGTAACTTTGGTAAAACTCATGTCAATAATTCGAAGAGGAGAAAAAAGTAGCACACAGCAGATCCCTCGGTGTTTATAGAGAGGGTTGTCGTAGAGCAAAGTGCTCCAGGTCACATCATTCAGGCTTTTGACCTGTCCACTGATAACGAGCTGCATGGTCCCTTCTCCTCTCTATTCCACAGGACATGGTGTCAATGGTTTCCAAGAAGAATTTAAAATTTTGATTAATCTGACCACAGAGTAGTTATCCACTTTGCCTCAGACCATTTAAAATGAGCTTTGGTCAAGAGAGGATGGTGGAGTTTTCTGGACCGTGATCACATACAGCTTCTTCTTAGCACAATAGAGCTTTAACCTACATGTGTGAATTGCATGGTGAACTGCGTTAACAGATGGCGATGTCTACAAGTGTTCCTGAGCCCATGCAGTGATTTTCAGCGGAGAGTCCTTTTTTGACTTTTGGCCTTGTCCTATGTGCAAAGAGATTCCTTCTGAATATCTGAGTCTTTAGATGATACTTTGATGATTATCTTCAAATACAATTTTATGTTAAGAAACATCTTTCTGAACTTGTTCCAGAATTTCTAGTTGCAGTTTGTTGCAGATTGGTGAACTTGTACCCATCTTTTACATTTTAGAGGCTCTGCTTCTCTGAAATACTCCTTTTGTGCCCAGTCATATACTGACATGTTGCCAATTAACCAAATTAGTTGTCAAATGCTCTGTTTTTTTCCCTTGTCCTCTACTTATTCTTTCAGCCTTTTGTTTTTCCTTTTCCAACTTTTTTGAGATGCTTTGCTGCCATCAAATTGAGCAAATATTTTCCATGACACCGTAAAATGTCTCACTTTCAACACCTGATATGTTGTTGTTCTATCTTAAACAAAGAATGGGTTTGAGATTTTAAAATCATTATATCCTGTTTTTATTCATCTTTTACGTCAGCATCTCAACGTTTTTTGGAATCAAAGTTGTAGATGACACACGAAAAGTGCCTGAAGAGGCATGCTAGTTTTATGCATTCTCATGAAATCAGGTTATACATTAAAGAAAACAACAGCAAAGAACTCAAATAACTTTGAATAAAAAATTGCAGAAATATTTTGGCAGCCAAAGCCAGAGATTGGCTTACAATAATGAGGGTATACAAAAGAAAATTGCCTTTATCTTAAATCTAATCCATCATTATCATTATCATTATCATTATTATGATCATTATCATTATCATTATTATTATCATTATTGTTATTATCACATAGCATCATTCACATGAAAGTTACAACACAAGATCTCGAGGGTTTGGTATCTTTATTTTCTAGATGGCTGATTTATCTCAATAGAATTTATCCAACCTCATAAAGCATGTCCATATAATGAGAAAACAAGATTTGTTGATAACCAAGCTACACTTATGACAAACTGGTGAATTGAATATGAATTCTTGTGTTCCAAACAGAGAATTTGTTTTATGTCACGAGGCTTTGAGTAAAGTTAACAAACCAGCCATGTAATGAAGTGGGATCCTAGTGTGCTGACCCAGGTGTTGAAAACACAGGCAGGACTCGACATGCACTGTATTTTCTGGGGTCATGAAACCTTGTATTTACTGAAGGCCTTCTTATCTCCTTCCTTCATCTTCCTTCATCAGCAACAATGTTAAAAAAGCAGCCATCAGAACAATTTGATTCTGCTCTGAATCCACGACACTGAGAAGGAAAGCAGACCTTGTTCATCCACAGCTGAGTAAACTACTTAAGTCTATCTTATATGACTACGGACATGATTTTTGAAATGGAAAAACCCCCAAATGTGGTAATGATGGAGATAGACAAACATAGCGGTTTTTGATTGCCAGACTTCCTTTTGTTATTTCACAGAGTGTTTGAAGAGTTGAGAGAGTGAGTGAAATCTTAGTGAGCTGTCTTCAATTTCTGCACTTTCTCTGACTCAGAAATAAACAATGAAATGAACCAGACAAGATTTACAGAGAACTATACCAAGTGGCAATAAGAACATGTGAAATCCCCAATTGTTTTCTCAAACCAGTTGTGTCAAACCATACCACAACAAGATAAGCTGTGGATCTGTTTACTGCAGTGCCTATAAATATGGCCTAATTACTCTCCAGTGGTGCGAGTGAGACAGATGTTACAGTGGCATCCCTCCACCTCACTCAAGTACATTGATTGTTCACAGACTGTTTACACACTTTTCATTCATCTGTGCTATGACCATTTCCAGTTGTAATCATTTGCCAACCCCGGTGGTTTATACAGCAGAGCCCCTCCAGCGTGTGGAGCCCATGCTCTTTACCCTCTGCTTATTTCGTGACTGATCACAAGCAAACAAACAAGAAGTAAAGATGTATGTTTAAAAGTAATCCATAGAGGAGTGGGCCTCACGGGTATGGGATCTAAACAGCCTCTGATGATTGTATATATGTGGGGCGAGTTAAACAAGTGACACAGAACATTGTGCTTTGATCTGTTAATTACAGTGGAAAACAACCTGGCAACAAAACCGCATTACCTGTGTTTTCCACTTTTGCATGCAACAGAAATGTTCAAGCCATACGTGTCGGGGTTAAGAAGGTGAAGCTTTCATTTCTGGTTGATATTTCTTTTACAAAAGCTGCAATGGCTTCGTTTTTGCCACTTGGGGACAGCAAACATGTTGTGAGCATAAAATGGCCAAGTCTGACATGATGAACCTGTTAGCAAAGAGCAGAACTTACAGAGAAGTGCTGTTTCCATCACATGGTACTTGACTCAACTTTGTTTTATGTAGCAGAAAATATACTGTCAGTGTGAGCAGGATCAGCTGCATATCATCACAGCGCCTCTTTACACTGCACAGAGGCTGAAATAAAACAAAACTTCACAAGAGCGATCAAGACCCTCTGAGTTTCCTTCCAGCTCTGAATACAGAGGTGTTCTTTAAATAAAGAATAGCTTAGTGTGTGGAGCCAAACCAGTGGAGAAAAAAAGAGCCATGTGTACATATAAACATCAGGCTTTGTACATGCCATTAGACAAATACATAGATTTGTGTGAATAAATTTGAAAACGACTTATTTCTTCATAGAACTAGAAAATTTACTGTATGTGCAGGACTTTAATGCAACTGCAGAGACGTTGTAAATACCACAGTCAGAGGTGTGGAGGGTTTCCTTGTCTCCATTTAATATTGAGTCAGTTGTCCAGTGTAAATAAGCCAAAACAGTCGGCTCAGCTGTTTTAATCATTTGTTCTTATAATACTTATGATACAAATACTTAAATATTGAATTAAACATAGAAAGTCACAACTTGATTGTATCTTTCATCCTGTGACATAGAATGAAATGTTCAGTAACCGTTAAACTGTCATTTTTATCTTGCAAAGATCTTTGTGCCCCTCAATGGCATTAATAGCTTCACTTTGGTGATGCCTTTAATTGCCATTTAGCATTAAGCTGGCTGAACAATAAAACCCAGGCTGAGGGGATGTTGTCAGGTTTAATGAGGCCCTTGGTGAAAAAGCGCTGCTGTGTCGGCTCCACCAAAGGCTGCTGACTGAATTCGCCTCCAGTGGACCAGAGTGGTCCTGCAGGGATTTGATGGGCTGAGGGAGCACAGATGGGTCACACCCCCACTTAGGTGGTGTGAAGGGAGGCAGTGGCATCAGTAGCCATTGCTGTGCATACCTAAGTGGATGGAAAGCACAGAGCGGGAGAGGTTTTAACCGCAGTGCCATGGAGCTCTGCAGCTACTGTCTTCCTGATGGAGCAAGGTGCATGGCATTGTGGTCCTGAAAAAGCCAGGTGTAGGTGATCAGCACACAACAGAGAACAAACTAAGCCCAGCAGCAGCTGGTGGTCTTTCACATCCCGTGAGTGCAAAGAGTAAAATATGGGCTTGTGGTGAAGAGTACAGTGCTTACAAAAGCCAAAATAACCAGGAGCACAAGTAGACTTGTTGACAATGACACGTAACACAAAAGAGAACAGAGGCTAAAAAAAGAAAAAAGAAAAGCAATGACAACCAGGCACATATTTAAGAGGGGTACTGGTTCACAGTCTGACATCGAGCCCTCCGCCTTCAGGCCCCATTCCAGTTACTTTGATTCTTTATTCACCAATCCCCTTTTCTAACCCCCAACCACCCCATCCTTAAGTCCAGCTGATGGAGGCTCTTTTGTCCACTGGCACCCAGGCAACAACATCAAAGAGCTGCTGGGTGTAAATGCAGAGTGCCTGAAAAACAAAACAAAACTGAAAAATAAAGAAGTCCTGGAGGGGATGGGAGATATTCACAACAGCACCCCAGAGAGGGAAGGGGAAAAAGAGCTACTTTATACAGACAGACAGACAGACAGACAGAAAGAAAGAAAGAAAGAAAGAAAGAAAGAAAGAAAGAAAGAAAGAAAGAAAGA